>NC_069417.1:50492756-50561423 GCF_026875155.1 Cherax quadricarinatus
TTTCCCTAACACCCCTTTGATTCATCTGTGTCTTCAACTTCCAACTGTGTCCCTTGTTACTGTGTCCAGTCTCTGGAACATCCTGTCTTTGTCCACCTTGTCAATTCCTCTCAGTATTTTGTAAGTCGTTATCATGTCCCCCCTATCTCTCCTGTCCTCCAGTGTCGTCAGGTTGATTTCCCTTAACCTCTTCTCATAGGACATACCTCTTAGCTCTGGGACTAGTCTTGTTGCAAACCTTGCACTTTCTCTAGTTTCTTTACATACTTGGCTAGGTGTGGGTTCCAAACTGGTGCCGCATACTCCAATATGGGCCTAACGTACACGGTGTACAGGGTCCTGAACGATTCCTTATTAAGATGTCGGAATGCTGTTCTGAGGTTTGCCAGGCGCCCATATGCTGCAGCAGTTATTTGGTTGATGTGCGCTTCAGGAGATGTGCCTGGTGTTATACTCACCCCAAGATCTTTTTCCTTGAGTGATGTTTGTAGTCTCTGACCCCCTAGACTGTACTCCATCTGCGGCCCTTCTTTGCCCTTCCCCAATCTTCATGACTTTGCACTTGGTGGGATTGAACTCCAGGAGCCAGTTGCTGGACCAGGTCTGTAGCCTGTCCAGATCCCTTTGTATTTCTGCCTGGTCTTCGATCGAATGAACTCTTCTCATCAACTTCACGTCATCTGCAAACAGTGACACCTCGGAGTTTATTCCTTCCGTCATGTCATTCACAAATACCAGAAACAGCACTGGTCCTAGGACTGACCCCTGTGGGACCCCGCTGGTCACAGGTGCCCACTCTGACACCTCGCCTCGCACCATTACTCGCTGCTGTCTTCCTGACAAGTATTCCCTGATCCATTGCAGTGCCTTCCCTGTTATTCCTGCTTGGTCCTCCAGTTTTTGCACTAATCTCTTGTGTGGTACTGTGTCAAACGCCTTCTTGCAGTCTAAGAAAATGCAATCCACCCACCCCTCTCTCTCTTTGTCTTACTGCTGTCACCATGTCATAGAACTCCAGTAGGTTTGTGACACAGGATTTCCGTCTCTGAAACCATGTTGTCTGCTGGTGATGAGATTTATTCCTTTCTAGATGTTCCACTATTCTTCTCCTGACAATCTTTTTCCATGATTTTGCATGCTATACATGTCAGTGACACTGGTCTGTAGTTTAGTGCTTCATGTCTGTCTCCTTTTTTAAAGATTGGTACCACATTTGCTGTCTTCCATGGCCTCAGGCAATCTCCCTGTTTCGATAGATGTATTGAATATGTTGTTAGGGGTACACATAGCGCCTCTGCTCCCTCTCTCAGGACCCATGGAGAGATGTTATCTGGCCCCATTGCCTTTGAGGTATCTAGCTCACTCAGAAGCCTCTTCACTTCTTTCTCAGTTGTGTGTACAGTGTCCAGCACATGGTGGTGTACCCCACCTCTCCGTCTTTCTGGAGCCCCTTCTGTCTCCTCTGTGAACACTTCTTTGAATCTCTTGTTGAGTTCCTCACATACCTCACTGTCATTTCTTGTTGTCTCTCCTCCTTCCTTCCTTAGCCTGATTACCTGGTCCTTGACGGTTGTTTTCTTCCTGATGTGGCTGTATAACAGCTTCGGGTCAGATTTGGCTTTTGCTGCTATGTCGTTTTCATATTGACGTTGGGCCTCCCATCTTATCTGTGCATATTCGTTTCTGGCTCTACGACTGCTCTCCTTATTCTCCTGGGTCCTTTGCCTTCTATATTTCTTCCATTCCCTAGCACACTTGGTTTTTGCCTCCTTGCATCTTTGAGTGAACCATGGGCTCATCCTGGCTTTTTCATTATTCCTGTTACCCCTGGGTACAAACCTCTCCTCAGCCTCCTTGCACATTGTGACTACATATTCCATCATCTCATTAACTGGTTTCCCTGCCAGTTCTCTGTCCCACTGAACTTCATTCAGGAAGTTCCTCATTCCTGTGTAGTCCCCTTTCCTGTAGTTTGGTTTCATTTGTCCTGGCCTTCCTGTTTCCCCCTCCACTTGTAGCTCTACTGTGTATTCGAAGCTCAAAACCACATGATCGCTGGCCCCAAGGGGTCTTTCATATGTGATGTCCTCAATATCTGCACTACTCAAGGTGAATACTAAGTCCAGTCTTGCTGGTTCATCCTCTCCTCTCTCTCTTGTAGTGTCCCTTACGTGTTGGTACATGAAGTTTTCCAGTACCACCTCCATCATCTTAGCCCTCCATGTATCTTGGCCCCCATGTGGCTCCAAGTTCTCCCATTCGATGTCCTTGTGGTTAAAGTCGCCCATGATCAGGAGCTTTGCCCTGCATGTATGAGCTCTTCTGGCCACTGCAGCCAGTGTGTCAACCATCGCTCTATTGCTCTCTTGCCTTGGCCTCCTGCTGTTCTGTGGTGGGTTATACATCACTGCCATTATCACCTTGGGACCTCCAGAGTGAAGTGTTCCCGCTATGCAATCACTTTCTTCTCCGCTGTCTCCTCTCTCCAGCTCATCAAAATTACATCGGTGTTTGATCAGCAATGCCACTCCTCCCCCCCCCCTGTTCCTTCTGTCTTTCCTCAGGATCTGGTATCCCGTTGAGAAGATGGCATCTGTTATCATACCTGTAAGCTTGGTTTCTGTGATTGCTATGATGTCTGGTGATGCCTCTTTGACTCGTGCCACTCCTCCCACTTGTTTGTTATTCCATCAGCGTTTGTGTACCATACCTTCAGTTTCCTTTCCAACACTGTGGTTTGGGGGCCTGTGGGGGTGGGAGACCTGGTAGCATACTGTGGGATTCTATGGTTGGGGGTTGGGTGGAAGCTGTGGGTATGGATTGTATTGTGTGTTGGGATGGTGTGATAGGTTGTGGGGTTCTGAGGATAGTTGTGTGTGTGCTTGCTCTTGCTGCTCTGTTCTGCTCTGACTGACCTCTGCTGGTTCCATCCTTGTCTCCTTTCCTAGCTCCTTTCGCTTTTTTGTCCTCTCCCTCAGCTGCTGTCTCTCTTTTTGTGTTCTGTTTCTGTCTAGGAAGACCTTCTTGTACTCTTCCGAGCTCTCCAAACCGTGGTTTTTCTTGGAGGATCCTGTCTGCACTGTTTCTTTTCCTAGATTTAAAAGGTACCTGGACCCCCGGGGGGTAAAAAAGGGGGTACAAGGTGAAATGGGGGTTTGGCTCCCGATGCGTCAGCCCTCACACTGCAGCAGTATAGCGCTGTTTTCCCTGAGTCTTAAAAATTGATACATTGTTTTTAGCCCAGTCTTTCCCTTTTAAACATATCAAAAACACCGTTCAAAGGGTTGAGAAAAGGCACACCCCTGCACACCAGTGTGACTTAGATGGGCATTTCCTAGCAATGGGGCCCCACGTTGACCTTAAACTCAAACGTTGAGGAGGTCTGTACAATCAATGTAATATTTTTCTGTTGAGGGCTGGGGCGGGAGTAAATATAGCGTGGCAGAGCCCCCCCTTGGCCATTCCACTCACTTAATATAAACCCCTTTTGGGGAAATTTCGAGAGGGCTTCAATTTGGGCCCCTGACACCAAAATTGAGATTCAATCTTCTTAGGGGTTATAGATGAAAAATAAGCATTTTTATTTCCCCTTTTGGTGGGCCCCTGGGGAAGGTTTTGATGTTGGCATTTTCGCCAGTGAAAATTTTGTCTATAAATGTTGTTTTCCATTGGGCCAAAGACGTAGTTACCTCATCGGGAAAAACCTTGACCCGTTTTCCTGGGTTTGCTATACTAGTTTTCAAAAAAAACCCTTTACCCTTGGCCCCTTTATCATGTTTTTGGGGAAAAATCTAACCTACAGTTTTGGGGGAGGGTGTGCTTTCCACGAATTTCCCTTTTCCCAAGCAAGCTTTCCTGGAAGCCTGGGTTTTTTTTTTTCCGAGCCTTTTTTACTAAATAAGGTTTCCCCCAAATCTGCCTTCAAACCATCATCAAAACCCGTCACCCCCTCCCCCAACTAAAACTCAACGAAAAGGTTTTTTCACACTCGATGGGCAAAAAGGATCCCGGGCAATAGATGGGAAAAAGGAAGGGATATTCACCTCGCTAAAACCCCGGCAATAGGGGTTTGTAGGGGCCCCTCGGGTCGCAGTGCGTTTTTCAAGGTCTTTTCACGGGGCCACAGTCGCCGAATTTTACCAATATTGCACTATTTGGGGTGGGGTGCTGCTGTTGCCCCACACGGAGGGGAAATTTGGGAAAAGCCCGCATCAATAACGGGGCCCAAACCCTTCAAACAGAATTTTTTTGCCATACCCTTAAAACTCAAATGTGCCATGTATAAAAAGATGACACTTTAATTGTAACTGATTCTCTGTCATCCATAAATCTCTCAACTCTTTAAAATAAAAATTTGGGCATGCCTTGGGGTTTCAGAACCAAAACCAGGAAAGAAAAAGATTGTGGACAAGGAGCCCAGAGTGTACATGCGGGGATTCCATCTCAAAATTGGTTTTTCAGATGAATGATTAAAACTGAAAATTTGGCTAAGCTGAAAGTTTTTCAAAGAGGGAGAAATTTTACAATTTTGGGGTTGTCAGTTACAGTTGAGAACAAAAAAACGAAAAGAATTTCCCAAAAGAATTTATTGACTTAAGATTTAGGGAGATTGACAAAAGGGGTTCGGGTCCATCTTCATCTTTTCCATCATGCGGGAGGAGCCCAGGTCAAAGGTGCACCCAAAACAAGATGTACAACTGCCCTTTTTCCGGGCTGGGTTCAAGAATCTATGGAAAGGTTTTAAATCACCACCACCAGTTTAAAACCAAACAAAAATGAAAAATTTTGCCAGATGGACTATTGTCAAAAACCTTTTGCATCTTTAAATGTACTGGAGTGTAAAAAAAAATTTAATAAATTTAAAACAACTCACTCAGAAATGTTCAAAAATGGAAACAGTTTTTTTTTCTCCACAGTGGTATATTACAGACCATTCTGGAAAAATCCCCTGACCTTTGCTAGCTTAAAAAATGCATTACCATGTGTGTGTGGGGGTGGTGTTTTTTGTGTGTGTGTGTGTGTGTGGTGTTGTGTGTGGGTGTGGGGTGTTGGGTGTTTTGTGTTGGGTGGTTTTGTTGGGTGGGTGTGGTGGGTTTTGGGGTGGGGGGTTGGGGGGGTTTGGTGGGGGTGTGTTGGGGGTTTTGGTGGGGGTGGTTTTGATGTGGGGGTGTAGGGGTGTGAGTGGGGGGTGGGGGGGGGTTTGTGTGTGGGGGTGGGGGTGTTTGTGGGGTGTGGGGGTGGCGTCCTTTGTGTATGCATATTTTTGTCCCTTTCGGTGCACATGTCCGTGCGTGCCCCCTTTCGTGTGTTATGGGGTGCCGCGCGCGCTATTGGGGTGTTTTATCCACTAATATTTGTTTTTTATAACTCATTAAAACGTGACCAGGTGGGGACGTATCAGGGGTTTATTATTTTGTAATTTTTTCAGACTTTTTAACCCAAATGAAAAGGGTTTGAGGCTGATTCATTCCCCTCTGAAACTTGCCATGTTTTGTGACCAACTCCCTGGGGGTTCATTACCTTTGTAACTATTCACTTTTCAAAAATTTTGGGGTCCAGCCCCAATTTGGACCCTTTATGTACCTTTGTAATCTTTTGACACCGCCCACAGGTTTGGTAGGGGGTCATAAAAAGATTTTAAACAAAAACTTTTATTACCTTTTTGTCCTAGGTACATGTCGATTAACACTGGGCCCCTTTTACGTGTTAGTGTGTGTTTTGTGTTTTGGGGTGTGTTTATGTTGTTTTGGTGTGTGTGGGGGTGTGTGAGGGGTGAGTTTAGTTGATGTGATTTTGATGAGTGTGAGTGGTGTGTGTGGTGTGTGTGGTGTGTGGGTGTGGGGAAGTGGGGTTGATGTGAAACTCACCAAATTGTGGTTCGGGGTCGAGACTCACTCCGGGCCCCGCCCGTTTGTGTGTTTTGTGTGTGGTGGTGGTGTAGGGGGTTTTGTGTGTGTGGTTTGATGTGTGTGACGTGTGAGCGAAATCACCACCTTTTTGTACTCCCTATTTGGGGGTTGGGGGGGGTCAGTCCAAGTTTCCTTTGGCCCCCCCCTCTTAAACTGGTCCTAAAGTCACTCCCCCTAAAACCTGATTTTTAAACGTACCCTGCTTAAAGCTATGTAGGGTTTCCTGACCCCACTAAAAATCGCTTCTCAAAAATTCCATTTTTCCTACTCCCCCGGGGCCCGAAGAAATACTTCCTAACATCCCTTTGATTATCTTTTGTCCCCCTACTTCCAACTTTTTCCCCTTGTTACTGGGTCCAGTCTCGGGGAACACCCCCTTCTTTGTCCACCTTCCCCAATTCCCTCAGTATTTTGTAATCGTTATAAATGCCCCCCCTATCTCTCCTGCCCCCCCAGGGGTCGCGGGTTTTTTTCCTTTAACCCCTCTTCTCATGGGACATCCCCTTTTAGCTCGGGGACTTCTTGTTGAAAACCTTTTGCATTTTCCCTCTATTTTTTTTACATACTGCTGGGTGTGTCCAAACTGGTCCGCATACCCAAAAGGGGCCTAACTAAAAGGGTTGAAAAGGGCCCCTGAAACGTCCTTATTAAGATGGGGGAAAAATCCGGGGTTCTAAATTTGCCGGGCCCCCATACCCCCCCGGGAAAGCATTTTTTGGGTTGAGGGCGCTTCAGAAAATGTCCCTGGTGTTATACCACCCCAAGATTTTTTCCCTTGATGATGTTTGTAGTCTCGGGCCCCCCCAAACTGTACCCCCATCTGCGGCCCTTCTTTCCCCCTTTCCCCAACCCTTCATGCCCTTTGCACTTGGTGGGTATTAAACCCTCCAGGAGCCATTTTGCTGGACCAGGCTGTACCTGTCCGACCCCTTTGTATTTTCTGCCTGTCTCCGATCGAATGAACCCCTTTCTAAATCAACTTCACTCATCTGCAAACATGACACCTGGGAGTTTTTTTCCCTTCCGCTTTTCCATTCACAAATCCAAAACCCGGGGGCCTAGGACTGAACCCCTGTGGGACCCCCCCTGGTCACAGGTGCCCAACTCTGCCACCTCGCCTCGCACCATTACTGCTCCCCTTGTTTTCCCCTTTGACAAGTTTTTCCCTGATCCTTGCAGTGCCTTCCCTGTTATTCCCTGTTTGGGGTCCTCCTTTTTTTGGCACAAACCCCTCTTGTGTTACTTTTCAAACCCCTTTCCTTGCAGTCAAGAAAATGCAATCCACCACCCCTCTCCCCTTTTGGGCTTATGCTGTCACCCAAGTCATAGAACTCCAGTGGGTTTTGTGAAACGGGTTTTCCCCGGGTCTCTGAAACCATTTTTGTCCGGGTGAGGAGATTTTTTCCCTTTTCCCTAGATTTTCCATTTATTCTTCCCCGACAATTTTTTTTCCATGTTTTTTGCATGCTATACATGTCATGACACTGGCCCGTAGTTTATCCCTTCATGCCCTGTCTCCTTTTTTTAAAGTTTGGGTCCCCCTTTTTCTGTCTTCCAGGGCCCGGGCAATCTCCCTTTTTCGATAGAGGGATTGAATATTTTTGTTAGGGGACCCCATAGCCCCCTCTGCCCCTCTTTTCAGGACCCTTTGGAGAATTTTATCTGGCCCCATTCCCCTTTGAGGTATCTATCTCACCCCCCAAAAAGGCCTCTTCATTTTTCTTTCTCAGTTTTTTAAACATTTCCCCGCACTTTGGGGGTGTACCCCACCCCCTCCCGTTTTTCTGGACCCCCCTTCTGTCTCCTCTTGAAACACTTTTGAATCTCTTTTGAGTTCCCCCACAAACCTCACTGCCCATTTCCCTTGTTGCTCCCCCCCCTTTCCCTTTCCCTTACCGATTACCTGGTCCTTTTACGGTTGTTTTTTTCCTGATGTGGCTGTATAACAGTTTTGGGGTAAATTTGGTTTTTGCTGCTATGTCTTTTCATATTGACTTTTGGGCCCCAAACCATCTTATCTGGGGCTTTTTTCCCGTTTTGGGCTCTACGACGCTCTCCTTTAAAATTCCCTCCTGGGTCCTTTGCCTTCTAAAATTTTTTTCCTTTCCCCAACACACTTGGTTTTTGCCTCCTTGCATTTTTGATTTAAACCATGGGGCTCATCCGGCTTTTTAAATTTTTCCTTTGTTACCCCCCGGGGTACAAACCTCTCCTCAGTCCTTTGCACATTTTTACACATTTTCCATCACCCCTTAATGGTTTCCCTGCCATTCTCTGCCCCCAACTGAACTTCATTCAGAATTCCTCATTCCTTTAGCCCCTTTTCCGGGTGGGTTGGTTTCATTTGTCCTGGCCTTCCTTTTTTCCCCCCTCCACTTGTAGTTTCACGTGTATTCGGGGGCTCAAATCCACATGATCGCGGCCCCAAGGGGTTTTTCCCAAAATTGAGGGTCCTCAATACTGCACACCCCAAGGGAATACTAATCCATTTTTGCGGGTTCATCCTCCCTCCTCTTTTGTAGTGCCCCCTTACTTTTGGAAAATGAATTTTTTTCCAGTACCCCTCCATAAACTGGGGCCCCCTCCTTTGATTTTGGCCCCCCCATGGGGCTCCCAATTTTCTCCCATTCATTGCCCTTTTGGTAAAGTCCCCCCTTTGATCGGGAGTTTCCCCCTGCATGTTGAGTTTCCTTCCCGGGCCACTGCAGCCAGTTGTCAACCTCGCTCTATTCTCTTTTTCCCCTTGGCCCCCTCCCTTTGTTCTTGGTGGGTTATACATCACTGCCTTTTCCCCTTTGGGGACCCCCCCAGAGTGAAGGGGTTTTTCCCGCTATGAAATTTCACTTTCTTTTTCCCTGTCTCCCTCCACTCATAAAAATTAAACATGGGTTTTTGGTTTCAGCAATGCCACTTCCCCCCCCCCCTGTTCCTTCTGTTTTTTCCCTCGGGAATCGGTTTATCCCGGGAAAGATGGCATCTTTTTATCTTTCCCTGTAAGCTTGGTTTCTGTGTTTGCAATAAATTTTCTGGTGATGCCTCTTTGACCTCCACCCTCCCACTTTTTTTGGTTTATTCCATCACGTTTGTTACCATACCTTCATTTTCCCTTTTCCCCAACACTGGGGTTTGGGGGCCTGGGGGGGTGGGAGACCTGGAAAGCAACTGTGGGATTCTAGGGTTTGGGGGGTTGGGTGGGAAACGGTGGGTAGGGTTTGAAATGGGGGGGTGTTGGGAGGGTGGATGGGTTGTGGGGTTCGGAGGATAGTTGTGTGTGTGCTTGCCTTGTTTGCTCGGGGTCGCCGACTGACCTCTGCGGGTTCCCCCCCTTGCCCTCCTTTTCCTAGCCCCTTTTCCCGTTTTTTTGTCCTCCCCCCTCAGCTGCTGTCTCTCTTTTTGGTTTCTTTTTCTGCTGGGAAAAACCCTTTGTCCCTTTTCCCAAAGCTTCCCCAACCGTGGTTTTTTTTTTTGGGGGGAAATTCCTGTTCTCACTGTTTTTTTTCCCCTGGAATCAGCTTGATAGTCGCTTTCTCCCCTTCAATACCCCCCAAATTCTCTGAAAATTTACAATCTCGTCCATGTCTTCCCCCCCCTTTTCCCGTGTTGTTTTTCCCAAATCTCCTTTCTTTCTTCCTGCCGTCTTTCAGTTTTGGGCCTTTTCCTCCTCTCCCAACCCCAAGGATAAACACTGATTTTCCCCTTTTCCTCCTCCCTTTTTCCTCTCCCCTCGGGTGACTCTGGTTCCTGTCTGTAAAACCGGGAACCGGGAGTTTACCGGGGAAAAAGATTTTTCCCGGGGGTAAAAGGGCCCCCGGGGCCCTTTCTTGACCACCCTCCTGGGGGATCAACCCTGATAAACCAACGTTGTTTGCTGGCTGCATGAAAAAACCAACGAACGGGGCCCCCACCCCGGGCTAAACCCAGGAAACCCTGATTTTAAAGGTGCTTGTCCAGGGGAAACTTGAAAAACTCCGGGGGTCTTTTGGGAATCCCCCCTTTATGGGGTGCGGGGAGGCAGTTAACATCTCGGCCCCGGGACACTTATTGAAAGGGGTCTCTTAACGTGCTAGTACACCCCCTGTTTTTTCATTGGGGGGGATGGGCATCTTTCTGCCAAGTTTTTTGCTTTCGTAGTGATGTTTTCGGGGGCAATTTCCCGGTTACAAGCCCCCTCAAAGTTTTTTCCAGGTGAAATATAATCTGTATCTCTCCCTCCTGCATTCCGGGGAAATACAGGAAAAAGGAACCTCAACCCGCCCCAGAAATTTGGGGTTTTTTTTTCTCCGTTATGCGGCCGTGAAATTCTCTGTACTTTTTCCCAAGGGGGGAAATTTTCCCACTAGCCTTAAAAAGGTGCTTTTTAGGGGTGCACCCAATATTCCACCCCCTAGATAGAACAATGACCTGAAAGTGTCTTTCAGGGGGTTTGGGGCCTTTCCCTGGGTTTTTAAAGGGTTCTCAAAATCCACCCTTTCCCATTTTTCAGCAGATGCTTTTGATAAAAATTTAGGGTTTCCTTAAAGGGTGGGGATCCTCCGACATGATCACCCCATTTTTTGACTTTTTGGTGTTTCGCTCTATTTTGGGGCCAAAAATTTTTGGTTTTTACTCTGATGAAAGTTTTAAAAATTTTCCTTTGTTTCCCAAATATCTGAGAAATAAAATTTTCTCACGTTGAACTTCATATTTTTTCCCCTGCACCCCACTGAAAGATTTGGTTGATGTCCGCCTGGAGCCTTGAACCCCCTTGCAATGGAAAACACGCCATGCAGTTTTTTGGGTGTCATCGCAAAGGAAGACACGGTGCTGGGCTGAAAACCTTGTCTTGTGGGATATGGGGAAAGAGGAACAAGTGGGAGCGAGTACTGGCCTTTGGAACAAGTTTTTTCCCCCTTTGGGCTGCCCCCCGGGCTTAACTCTGTTGACGATTTCTCTCTGTGTTCTGTTAGTGAGGAAATTAAAATTCCATCGACCACTTTTTTCCCCTGTTATTCCTTTAGCACCTTTTTGTGCGCTATTACGCCATGGCCCACACATGTCAAGGCTTTGCAAATCTGTAAAATTACATCTGCATTCTTTTTTGTCTTCTAGGCTTTTAGGACCTTGTCTTGTGATCCAATATTTGGGAGAAAAAACAGGGGGCGCCCCTTTAAAAACCCAGGTTGCCCGGTTGTGTAACGTTTGGTTTCTAGAGGGGTGGTAAATTTTGGCTTTTTAGGACCCTTTCAAAGATTTTTTATGATGGGGGATGAAGTGCTTTTGGGTTTCTGTAGTTTTTTGCTGTTGCTTTACTGCCCCCTTTGTGGGTGGGGCAATTCTGTTGTTTTTAGAATGTGGGACGACCCCTGTGTCCTTTCCCCCCCCTCCCCAAAGGGGATGGAAAAGGCCCAAGAACCCCCTTTCTGCATTTTTTGAAACACAGAGTTTCCAGGGTTCTGGCCCGGGGGCAGAGTGCAGGGAAATGTCATTTATCGCCTGTTCGAATTTAAATTTGGCTCAGGATAACATGGGGATAGCTTGTGTTAATCAAATTTTTGGCTCCTCTTTAAAAAATTCTTTTTGATTTTCGACCTCATCGGGTTTGGGGCGGCTTGCTAAAAACGAGTCTTTTGGGAAACTTGAGTAGCTCCCCTCTTTTCCCCTTTGCTGTAAATCTGTGTAAAACCCATTTTTGTTTAAGTGGGGGCCCAATACGGGACTTTTGTTCTCTTTTTTGATTTGGCATGGGAGAAGAAAAAATTTTTTGGGGTTTTCCCCTTGGGATTTCATTTATGGCTTTTATTTTTTTCCCCGCGATTCCGACTCCAAAAGGATTCTTTTAGTTTAAAGTTCATGTTTTGCTTTTTCCTCTGACCAGTGTCCCCCCCTACCTTTTTCAGATAATTGACCTCTTTTAGCTCTTTTTTTATTCTTTTCCCCGCCCCCTGTAAAGGGGGGCGCCTGTCCTTTTAATTTTAAACATCTCTCCCTTCCTTTTTCTTAGAGGAAATAACCTTTGTGCATACATCCAGTCCCAACCGAGTTAACCCTTTCTGGGCATAAGTTGGGGCTGTTTTGCATAGTAATTTTCCCCATTTAAAAGGGGTTAGGACTTGGTTTTTTTTGGTCCCACTTTATGTTTTTTTTTATTGAAGTTAATTTGGTGAAGGGCCCCCCCTCGTAAACTATCTAATTATGTCGCTTGTTTAAAAATCGTAATGACACTTTGAAAAATAAATACCCCCGGCCGGGATTGAACCCCGGTCATAGAGCCAAAACTCCACCCTTTGCGCTAGCCACTAGACCATTAGCCACAAAAAGATTCACCAACAAGGGTTTTAGAAAAAATTTTTTAGTTTGGATGAATCTATTGGGCTAGCTGGTCTAGTGGTTTAGCGCGACGGCTGGATTTTTGGGGCCCTCTATCCCGGGGGTTCAACCCCGGGCCCGGGGGGTATGGCTCATTATGTGGGTCCTTGGGCTCCACGCATACAGGGCCTGAACCTAAATTAAATGTTTTTGATTTTGAGTATATTGTTTTTGAAAAGTGACATTTCTTATCAGATCTTTTTTTGTTAGTGAAAAAAGGGGCCCTAGTTTTTTCCAGTCCTAGTGGGCCCCTTTTTATTTGCTGGTTTAAATTAAAATTTTTGTGGGCAAGTTTAAAACCTGTAGGTGAGTTTTCATCAGAGCCCTCCTGGTGTTTTTACGGGCCAAAAATATTAATTTGCTATATTCCCCCAAATTTTAAGGTCCTTTAAATTTGAAATCCCCCAGGACAAAAATGTTGGGGGGCAGGACGGGAAATTTTCCGACAGTGGCCCCAATTTTTTAAAAACAGCTTCCCGGGAAATTGCTGGGGGGGGTTTGTTGCATCCAAGGTTTTGTAGACTACCACAATACTTTTTTTGGGTTTCCGCCCTTTTTACGGGCAAAAAACTTCCACTACAAAAATTTGAGGCATTAAGCATTCGGGTGCAAACAATGATTTTCTGAAAAATGAAAAGGGCCCAAAGCCCCCCCCCCTTTTGCCTTTCACTTTTTTTGGGTTTTCCCAACATGGTATGGGGTGAAACCCCGGGATCCATTTTTTCTTTGTTCAAGTGTTCCTTTTTTAAAAGGGCCCTCAGTGAAAGCCGCGAACATTCCCTTTGCCTCTGCAAGCAGTCCCCGGATAAAGGTTTTTTTGTTTGTTCTGTTTTGGGAACCCTTTAAATATTTGCAAAAAAATGTTATGGGGACTGGTGGTATTTTTTTGGTACTGGGGGTTTTTTTTTTTTTTTTTCCGGAAATTTAGTTCTGTATCTTTTTTGGTTTTGGGGATTTGGGGGCCCATCGACTGTGGTTCCACTCCAGGAATGATTTGGTTTTGGTGTCGATTTCCCCAAATTTCCTGCCTTTTTTTTTTTCCTTCCGGGCATTTTAAAAAAAAACCTCCCCTCTTGAGGGCTGTGGCTCCCCCAGGTTTTTCCAGGGCCTGGATTTTTTTTGTATTTTTTTGTCCCCTTTAGAGGAAAATGCCTGGAAATTTTTAAGTTTGGGCACGTTTTTTCCTTTAAACTGAAGAGGAAAAAGGGTTAAAGGGTGAAAAAGTTTACAGGAAGGGAGTTTGCTTTTTCCCTGTTGTCAAAATGGGCATGGCATTTTCTGGGGTGGCCCATATTTTTAAACTTTCCCCATCTTTTTTTCCCCCATGTGGCTTTTTTCCCCCCTTGTTTTTTCCAGTGGTTTTTTTTGGTACGGGTTTTGTCCCCCTCAGCATTCGACCTATCCCCCTCTCCATCTGCACCCATCTGCTTTTTTCCCCTTCCTCTCGCTGGCCCTTTTTTGGGCAGGCTGATGGAAAGAGGATGAGAAAAAAGGGGGAGAGAGGAGGGGAGGGGGAGAGAGGCGGGGGGGGGGGGGGGGGGAAAAGGGTTTTAGAGGGTAAATTCCGGGAAAGGGTGTGAAACCCTTTGTAAAGGGGTGTTTGTGTGTGTCTGTAGGGGGAAATTGTGGGTTTGTGTGTGTGTGTGTGTGTGTGTGTATTGTGGTGGGGGTTTTGTGTGGTGGTGTGTGTGTGTGGTTTTGTGGTGGTTGTATTTGTGCCCCCACTTCAAAGTATTCATACGCTAAAAATATCAGAAATAAAACCCGTAATTCTAAAACTACCAACAGTGATTCTACATTTAAACACTTCTATTAAAAAAACACAAAAAAGAAATTTAAGGTTGAAAAATTTTAAAGCTTGTCCCAGTTTTCTAGGAGTGTCTGACGTAAACCCTCACTGGGCTTCCCCTGGGCAGGCTGCTCCTCGCCTAGTCAACACTACTTCCCTTACTATGCTATTTTTTTTTGCTCAAATTTTTCTGGAAATTTAGTTTGGCAGGATGATTGCCAAAGTATCTAAAAAATTTTTTGCAAAAAACCGGGAAATTCAAAACCCCCAAACAACCCCAACGGGTTGAGTGAACTTAAGCTGGCAGTGATGCAAGAAAATTTGCCAGATCTAGGACGTAGTCGCGTACACACCCCTTTCCCTATCACTTTTTTTAAAAAATTTTTCACCCATGATTTTAAACCCCGATTGCTCTTTGGCAACCCCGCATCCCTAAATTGTCATTTATGATAGAAAACACTTCACTTTTATTGGAATACACTTCACATTCGTGTTACATTTTAAAATATTTTATATTTCACACAACGGGTTTTGACTCCCTTTTCAGCAGGGCCCACCTGCCCCTTCCCCTTGTTTTTATATTATATTTTTCCTTTCTACTTTTCTTTTTAAATTTTTTTACTCTCCCCTGTTTTGGGCCCCACATTTTTACTTGTTTTCCAATTTTTCTCGAAATTCTTTAAACCCCCGCTTTTCCCCACTCACTTGAAAATTTTTTATATTTGAAACCGTTTAGCAACAAAAGCCTACTAGCCACTAACCGGTTTTTACACTTTGAAATTTTTAAAAATTTCAGGCCCTTTCCCCTCAATTTTTTTTTTAAATAATAAATCTGCTTATCACTCGAAAAATTTTTCACTGACGTTGTCCCCCCTACCACTGGGTTTTCTGCTAGCATTTACGGGGACGACTTAAAAAACCCCAAAAAATTCCCCGGACCCTTTTGACCCAGTCTGCTGACCCGACTGTGTTGTGGTGAGTGTGGTGAGTGTGCATGAGTGTGCTTTAGGGGTTGTGATGTGGCATGTGATGGGTGAGTGTGGGGTGTGTGTTGTGTGTGTGTGTGTGTGTGTGTGGTGTGTGTGTGTGTTGGGGTTTTTGTGTGTGTGTGGTTTTAAAAGGTGTGATTTAATGGGATGGGAAAGCCAAAGAAACCTCAAGAAACAAGAAGCAACAGTCTGAGGGCAACCCGGGAAAAAACCCAGCCTCAGGGCCCCGCAACAAAAAAACCAACCTCCCGGCCCAGCAACAGAAAAAACCTAAAACCTCAGACTCAGCAATTAACCGGAAAACAAAACTCAGACCCAGCAATTAACAAAAAACCTAGGGCCCCCGACCCACAAATAACAAAAACCTAGTCCCAAAGACCCAGCAAATAACAAAAACCTAGTCTTTAGACCCAGCAACTAACAAAAACCCTTTGCCCCAAACCCAAAAACTAACAGAAAAAAAAAAGAAATTTGGTTTTCAGGTGTTTAAAGCCCTTTCCCCCAACACCAGGTTTTTAAATTTCCGCCCCCAACCACCTGTCGCCCCTTCCCATGTAAATTAAATTTAAATACTCTTACTGATTCTTTGAACCCTTCCCTGGGGGGTCCACACCAGCCTACCCAATTTCTGGGAAAGGGAAACAAAATATGGGAAAAAAAATATACATAAACAAGTGCAGTAAATACTGAAATAAGCCAAAATTATGATGATCAAAATTTCAACTTACATCTTTTCAAGACAAAGAAAAAAAATTTTGCAGAATGAAAACCTTTAAACAACTTTCCCTTTCACCCCCTCACAAGGGAAAAAAGAATTGAATCCCAAGTTCCGAGAGTTTTTCTAAATCCCGGGGCCCCGGGCATTTTTGGGCCCGGGTTTTCTAGTTTCTTGGGCCCATCAAACCCGGATGTTGCTGGGTGGGGCCGGGCCCCCTGCCCCCATATATATCCATGACACCGGCAGATTTTTGGGACCTTGGGGAAGATACACGTCCAGCATCTTTTTGAAGACTTCAACACCTGTCCCAGCAGTGCTTCAGACACCTGCTAGTAATCTGTGGCCACGGAAAGTCGAAACAATGTTCCCCTTTCTTTTTCACGGGGTCCTTTGCTTTTTTATCCAGTATTTACGCAGTGTACAGATTTGGTACCCCAAACCCCCAAAACACCCTCCAGGTATATATCAACACTCTTCATTCATTCTCTCTCTCTCGTGGGGTACAATTTAGGACTTTAAAACATTCCCCGAAATTTTTAAAAATTTTAAATTTGGGTCCCAATGGGGTGTAAACAAATTTTATTGTTCCAGCTCTGAACGGGGGGGCCCTCAACCCTGAGCCAAAAATTCAAAAAGGGGAGAGCAAAGGTCCATTTTTCCACTCCGTCATCTTCCCGGCTTTTTTAAAACCTTAAGTCTTAAATTTTTTCTTTGAAAAAAAGGGCACGACATAATTATTCCCAAATCTCTTACGTTTCCTTTTGTTCCATTTGAAAGGGTTCTAATAAATCTTTTTTACAGCTCCCCTTTTTTTAGTTCTCCATTCTTCTCCCAAATCCCCTGAAAAAAACTGCTTTTAAACCCTTCCCCATTTTTTCAGTTCTTCTACTAAGTGCGATCTCTTATAGGGGGTGTGGGGGTGTGTGTGTGGGGCTCACCCATTTGTGGTTGCAGGGGGGCCCAGTCACAGCTCCCGGCCCCGCCTCTTCACTGAATTGGGACAGGGCCTCTCTTTTCCCTGCCCCCATGAGCTTTATCAAACCTCGCCTTAAAAATATGTATGGTTTCCCCCCCCCTCCACCCACCTTTTACTTTCTAGGCTAAAAACCAAAGGCCTTTTACTACTCTATGGGCTGAAAAATACTTCCTAACATCCCTTTGATTCATCGAGTCTTTTAAATTCCAATTGTGACCTTTTTGTGTCTGTGTCCCATCTCTGGAACAACCCGTCCCCCTTTGTTTTTTTTACCCATCTAAAACCGCGCAGTATTTTTTATGTCGTTATCATGTCCCCCCTGACCCTCCTTGCCTCCAGTCGTCCCGGCCGATTTTTCCCCCAAACCTTTTTTGTGGGCAATCCCCCCTAAACCTGGGACTAGTCCCTTTTTGCAAACCTTTTTTCACTTTCCCCTAAATTTTTTGACGTCTTGACTAGGTTGGGATTTTTTCCAAAACCTTTTGCTCAACTCCCCAAATGGGCCCCGGGCGTAAATGGTATAAAAATTTTTGAACAAAAACCCCCTTTCTGAGGGATCGGAACGCTATCCTAGGGTTTTCCAGGCGCCCGTATGGGTGGGGCATTTTTCTGATTTTATGTGCGCCCCGGGGAAAATATGCCCCGGGGGTTTTTTACCACCCCCAGAAACTTTTCCCTTTTGTGTGGTGTGTGTGGGGTGTGTGTGTGGTGTGTGGTGTGTGTGTTGTGGGGTCTAACAATCAAAATTTGCACCAATAACTCAACAGTTTTTTTCCGGGTCGTGGGAAATGTGAATTGCTCATTACACTAAAAATTTTTTTCATGATTTAACCATGTATAAAAAATAAGTTTAAACCCTTTTTTACAGGGAAATTTATTAACCCTTTTTAACTTGTGAGCTCATTTCCTTTTTTACCCATTCAGCTATCCAAAAATTTGGGGGGGGGCCCCGGCCCTGGGGGCCCATTCGTACCCCCTTTTTAAACGTAAATACCTTTTTAACTTTTTCATGATTGTGACCAACCCCACCGGATTCAAATTAAATTTTAAATTGAGTTCATTACCTTTTTAAAATTTTGAATTTAAATTAAACCCCCTGTAATTGCTTTACTATCAAAACTTTGGGGACCATCCCCCCGGACCAATTATGGGATCCGTTAAACTTTTAAAATTTCCGCCCACCGGGTTGGGGATGGGGGTCAAAATAAACTATTAAACTAACTAACCAACAATTTTAAGGGAAAAGCTTTTAAAAAAAAACCATTGACTTGGGAAAATTCTGCCAGCTCCTCCCCCCAACATTTTTGTTCCTGGGGGAAATTTTAACTTAAGGACCTAAAAAAAGGAGAGGAAAAAGCAAATAATGTTTTTGGGAGTGATAAAACCAGAGGCACTCTGACGAGAACTCAAAAACACACCGATCTTTTTAAAACTCTGCACAAAATTCAATTTAAACCAGCAAAAAAAGAGCCAAATAACTGGAGAATAAAACAGACCCCCCTCTTCACTTTAAAAATGATGATCTTATACAAAATGCCACCATATCAAAAACAATTAAATCAAAATCACAACATAAACGCGGGGTTTAGACAAAGGGAAAGGGCGGAGCCCCCAAAACATAATTAGATTACACGAGGGGCATTCACCAAATTCCCCTTCAAAAACCAAAAAAATTAAGTGGGAAACCCCGTAAAAACCCAAATCCCCAAAACGATATGAAGGGGGAAGATAAAACTAAGCAACACAAAACCCCCAAATTTTTGTCAGAACAAAATTAACCATAGCACTCGATGTATGCACAACTTATTCCTCTAAAAAAAAGGAGGGGTAAATGTAAAATTTTTAAAAAACGGCGCTACCCCTTTACAGGGGACCGGAAAAGAATAACAAGCGGCTAAAAGAGGGCCCAAAATAAACTGAAATCGTAGGGAGTCAAATG
Organism: Cherax quadricarinatus; assembly: GCF_026875155.1. NCBI lineage: Eukaryota > Metazoa > Arthropoda > Malacostraca > Decapoda > Parastacidae > Cherax > Cherax quadricarinatus. Next base: position 50,511,422 of record NC_069417.1, read on the forward strand.
GCATAAAAAAAAACAAAAAATCGAACTTAAAGCAAAGGGAAACTTTTAAAAAGTCCCGGAAACCGGGAAGAACTAAAAGCCAAAAATAAAACGAAAGAAACCCAAAGTATTTTTTTTCCTATGCCCAAACCCAAAACGGGGAAACAACGTTTCCCGTATTGGGCCCCTACTTAAAAAAAGATGGGTCACACAGAAAGACAGCAAGGGAAATGAGTAGCACTCCAAATCCCAAAACACTCAGTTTTTAAGGGAAGCCGCAACAAGATTTAAAGTCGAAGAACAAAAAAATTTTTTATGAAGATCAAGAATTTGGTTAACACAAGCCTATCGATGTTATCCTGGGGCGCCAAATGAAATTTTGAACAGGCGATAAAAAACATGCCCCCTGCAAATCCTTCCCCAGGGGGACCATGAACTTTCCTTGGGACAAGAACTGCAAAAGGGCCCCTTTTCAACAGGCTTTTACCATCCATGGAGGAAGCATGGGCACGGGGTTGTGAACAGTTACTAAAAACAACAAAAACAGCCCCACACCACAAAGGGGGGAGTAAAAACAATAGCAAAAAACACAACCCAAAAACACAACCCCTCCCCCAAACATAAAAAACTTTGAAAAGGGGCCTAAAAGCAAAATCGGGCCCCCCATCTAAAAAACCCAAACAAATTTCACAAAACCCAGGGGAACATGGGGTTTTAAAAAGGGCCGCTAGATGCACTAAAACCCAAAAAAAATGCAGTGTAATTTTAAAAAACAAACTCCCGCAAAAGTCTTTGACAATGTGACCATTTCTTTAAAACGACAAAAAGCTTTCTAAAAAGGGTAAAAAGGAAAAGTCGGTAATGGGTCTATAATTTCCTCACCAAAAAGAAAACAAAGAAATATAGTCAAAAAAAGTAAAGTGGCCCAGGCAGCTACGTGAAAAGCCTGTTTTCAAAAGGCAAAAGTACCCGCTCCCATCTTGTTCCTCATCCCATATCCCAAAAAAGACAAGGATGTCCCGCCACAGCACCCCCTGTCCTTTTCCCCCGCAGATTAACCCCCAATCTGCATGGCATTTTCCCTTTCCCTTGCAGACACTGCAAGGCTTTCCCGGCGGGGCATCAACCAAATCTTTCAGTCGGGTGCAGAAAACAATAAAGAAGTTCAACGATTTAAAATTTTTTAATTACCAGAAAGGTAAACATTAAAAATTTAAAAATTCATCAGAGTAAAAAAACAAATTTTGGCCACAAAAAAGAGCAAAACACCAACGCAAAACCCTACCCCGGCCGGATTTTAACTCGCGGGCAGAGAGCCTCAAAACTCGGGGTTTAAACCCGGCCGGGGTTTTGGGTTTTTTTGCAAACGTGTCATTTCGATTTCGTGAGTCCCCCAACGTCAAAGACCTGGTTTTATCATGTCGCAGGATCCACCTTCAAAAACCATAACATTGTATCAATCGCAGCTGCTAGAAAAATGACAGGATTTATAAAAAGAGAACCTTCAAAACAAGAAAGCCAAAGGCCCATGTGACACCTTCAAGGGCCTTGTTCTATCTAAAGGGTGGAATATTGCTGCACACTAAAACAAACCTTTTAAGGCAGGTGAAATTGCTGGGCCTAGAAAAAAGTCAAAAAACCTTCACGGCAAATCATAACGGAAGTTTAAACACCTCAATTACTTGGGGTTCTTGAAGTTTTTCCCGCCTGTATTTCCCGGAATGCAGGGGGGGAAAAATACAAAGATTTTAAAACACCTGGAAAAAACCTAGAGGGGCTAGTAACCCAACTTACACACGAAAAACACTCACAACGAAAGCAAAAGACTTGCATAAAAGATGCAACAACCCCCAAAGAAAAGCAGGGGGGTCACTAAGGGATGTTAAAAAACCATATAATAAAAGTCAGGGGGCCCCAAAAATGTTCAACTCCTCCCCCCTACAAAGGGGGATTACCAAAAGACCCCCGGGAGTCCCCAAACGGGACTTTGGGCAAGCACCTAAAGTCGGAAACCCCTTTTTTCCCCCGGGCTGTGGGTCATACGTTTTTGCGGGCAGGCCCGCAGTAACCCGCCGATTGATCAGGCTCTGATCCCCCTTGAGCCTGGTCACCCAAAAGGGCGCAAAGGGGGTTTTTCCCCCGGGAAATCTCTCCAGGTAAATATCTAGGGGGGTTTTGCCTTGGAAATGATCTTATGATATATCTTTACAAAAAGGAAGACTCACAGCTGGGAGAAGTAATGTTGAAGCCCAGCACAATCAAAAGGGTGCCTCCAATTTTAAAAAGTTGGGTTCAAGGTCACCTAAAAAATTTGCACCAAACTTTACTGTTTAAGAGTGACAACAGTTTTAATTTCCCCTTACATTACCAACTGAAAGGTTTTCCCAAACTTTTGTGTCTTGCATTTTAACACCATAATTTAAAGAAGGGTCAGAATGACACAAGTTGGGGGGCTCCAATAATTAAACTTTTCACGGGGGCATACAAGTTAAATATTTGAGAAAACAGATTCCCAAAAAAATAAATCCTAACACCGTGATACTGTAGCCCCCGTTTTCCCTTTTGTTTCAAAAAATTTATAGGGGAAATGATTTTTTAATATAAAGAAAAACAAAAATTTGTAGATTTTTGGGTTTTATGCAACCCAAATTTAGGGGAAATTTTTTGGGGGTTTGGGAATTTTTTAAGGGCTCTGCACTCTTGAAGACCACTATACAATGGGTTTTAGTATTTTTCTTTATGATGAAAAGGGCAAAAATCTTTTTTCTAAGTGACGCAATATTCCAACATAAAATTGGGGTAGTTTATACGAGTTGGGGTTTCCCTTTTAAAAGGCCCCCGAATAAATTCAATTTCTCAGCAAAATGAAAAAAAAATTACTAAAAAACAAACCCAAAATAATCAACATCAATATCATATTAACCTTATCCATGAGTCCCCCTTTAGTTTCACTTCCCCCTATGGAACCTCTTGGGAGTCTTTTTTTTTAAAAAGAGGGCACGGCCTCTTTTTCGTGAATGTATGGAAGGGACACTATCCCTCGCACTCACCTCCCACTTTTATTTCTCCCTCACCATCATCACTGTAAACCACTTCCCCATCATTATGATCATGAAACCAAAAACCATTATCGGGCAACCCGGGGCATCTCCACAACCCCATATCTATCAATACAAAACCCTATCAATTTGACTATCATGATGGTCCTTCACTGCCCTTATCATCTTCACTGTTATTGGGAAACACCCCTAAACAATTCATCATTTTTGTAAAATTAATTAACACCACTGCAAAACCTTCAGTTTGTTATCACCACAATCTTTTCCCCTTTAAAGGCGACTCTGTGGGTTGAGTACTTATCTGCAACCCAAGTTTTTTCCCCGTGGGGCTCAAGTTTTTTCAAACAAACCATTGTTGCTTTTCCCCAGTACTGTTATGTGCAGCTGCATTTGTTACCCACCCCAGCAAGACTACTTTATCGGGGGGATGAAATCCCGGTCAGCTGACCCGGGGGCTGAAATGACACTGACTCAGCCAACAGGGGGGGTCAACACCAGCAGTTTTCATTGGGTTTATACCCGAAAGTGATTTGGCTCTGTTGATGTACTCCCAGATGACTCGCTTTAACCTTGGTTTCCCGAAATCCCGGGTGGGTCAGTATTCAACCCTGAAGTATCTGGAGGGGCCCACGCCTCACATGGGGGGCTGATGGGGGAGGGGAGCCCTTTCGGCCCGGCAATGTGAGCAGCTTTCACCTCAGTCGCAAAGACAGCTTGACTTTTCCCGGAGTCTTACCCAAAAAAACAAAGTAATGCAAAAAGGTTTGATGTTTTTTGATCATATCAAAAGGGACTGGTGAAATGATGGGGCCCTTTGGGACACCGCAAAACAGGGGTGACTTACTGGGCATTTCCAAGCAATGTGACCCCATGCTGACCTTTTAGCATCTTAAAAGGGAGGGGGTTTGTACAAGGGTATTTTGTAACTCCTGTTAAAGCGCTGCAAAGAGAGTAATATATGATGGGGGGAGTCCCTTTGGGCCAAACCCTCCCCCAATATCCAAACATTTTTAAGTCGACGAGGGTTTGGGAAAATTGATCAACCCAAAAGGGGAAAAATTTGGAACCCAATACTTATTGACAATTTTGGATTTAAAAATAAACCTTTTGGTGACTTTGGGGGGGCAGCTTTGGGGTTGGGGTTTTTAGCATAAATTTAAAAGATTTTAAAAAGTTTTTTTTATGAATGTTTTGGGCGTTAGTAACAAAAAAAAAGGGAAAAATTAAACCTCACAAACGAAAGCGAATCCGAAGGTTTTTCCCCTGGTTTTCTAGGGCACTTCGTAAAACCATCTAAACTTGACCCAAACTCATGTTTGCAGGGAAATTTAAGCCTAACCAAATTTTGCATGGTTTTTTTGTTTTCCTCGTTTTTCCCTTTTCAAACAAGCCTCCTTTGAAAACCTATATTTTTTTTTTCAAAGCTTCCTTTCTTTTTAACGTTCGAAAATTTCTCACGAAATCGAAAAGAAAAACGATTGCCCAAAAAAACCATACCACAGGCGGGGGGTTTTAACCCACGGGGCAGAGTCTCAAAAAATCCAGACCGTCGCTTAGCCACTACCCCCTAGCCACAATAAAAATTTTTCCAACAAAGGGATATTTTTTACACCATAGGAAGGTTACATAGGCCCCCACTGTGACCACAAATGCAAAATTTTTAAAAGACGAATCTCCAGCTAGCGTTTGGGCCCTGACGAACCTAAACTCAAGTCCCCCCCCAAATGCGTCAACATGACTCACGAAATAGTTTTGATACGATTGCAAACAAAAACCATACCACGGGGGGATTTTAACCCGCGGGCAGAGAGTCCCAAAACCCAGACTTTTCGCGTTTGCCACTGGACCAGCTAGCCACAATAAAAAATTTGTCCAACTAGGCATATTTTCAACACCATAGGAAGGTTAGCATTTTTTTTCACAGTGGGGGCCTATCTTTAAACCTTTCCCATGGGGTAGAAATATACCAGTTGGGGCGAAAACTTTTTGTGGCTAGCTGGCCATGGCTAATTTCACAGTCGGAGGGTTTGAGACCTCTGACTTTCGGGTTCAAATCCCCCCGTGGTATGGTTTATTTAAAGTTCCCAATTCGCCTTCACCATCATTTACCTTTTGTTTACATCCGTTTGGTCACTTCTAGTTTCCCGCGCTTTTAGGGGGAAAAAGTTTTGTCCCGTTTCTTTGGGGCAGCGAAACCGCCTTTATTCCATAAAAGAAAGGACAAGGAAGGGGAAAATTTAAACCCCGCTAGAACAGGCAATATGGGGGTAGTGGCCTGCGGGGCCCCAGTGGAAAATTTTTAAGGGCAAATTTACTGGGCCCCCAGTCCCTCTTGAAGTTACCAACACTGTATACTCGTTTAAATTTCCCCCAAACCCCAGCACCTTTTTTAAAACTTTAGCACACGTGTCTTTTGGGAAAAACAACAAATTTTTACTCTGTGGACAAACAAATCAGCACAAACTTTTCTATTTTATTGATAACCCTGGGGTGTAAAAGTTAAAAAGGGCCTCCTTTCCCAAAGGAGTTAACCACTCTTGTTTGTTCCAACTATCACTTTCCTTTCCCAAAAACCCCTCATGCATAGAAAAATAACAAGGGCATCTTCCTCAGTTTGAGATTAAACATTTGGTTTCAAGCGGGACATCAGGCCCCGGATCACCAACTCACGCAGGGTGGGAATTCGTTTCCCTATTTCCCAGGAGGCAGAGGTGCTAGCTGGGCAAACTCAGATATTTTGAGTACCAGCGGGGCAGCAAAAACGCCTCTACACTGCACTTTATAGAGGCGAATGGCTGAGTTTAAAGGCGGGGAGTTGGGGATACAGAGAAAAAGGGAAAGGGGGAACTGAAACATGGGACAATTTGCCTTTTCCACATAGTCAATTTTGGCAAAATCTCAGGCAGGTGATGGGAGTGCCTCGCTCAAGGGGGGCCCCTTGGGGGCTAAGGGAACTTTTCAAGAGTTTTTTCCAAACACAGCAATACTCTACAAATAGTTACTTTCCCAAAACCCGCAGAATTCCCAGCACCGTGTCTTTGGGAATGAAAGACGAATTTTTCAGTGTGTGCACCCCTGCGGTTTCCAACTCACTAGGACCCGCACACCCTTTTTGGGTTTTTTCCCAGGTTTTGGGAAAGGGAAAGAGCTGGCGCATTTTCAAAAGGCATGTTAAACAGTGGACCAACCAAAAATTTACCTCTACACTGTATGTTTATAGAGGCGAAAGGCTGAGGTTTAAAAAAAAAAGGAAAAAGGGGAAGCAAGGCCTGTGAGGGCCTTTTCAAAACGGAAAAAATAATTCCAGTGTTTTTACTAGGTAATCCCTAGTCACAAACCCCCAAAAAGAGTTCTCACAACCCGGGGAAAACTGTCATCCAAAAAAGTATTAGTTTTTTAAAGATGACTTATCAGTCGAGAGAATGGGTAGGGCCCGCAAATTATTTGGGGCCAAAATCCCCCCCCCAAAACACGTCTACTCCCCCCAACCACTCACCCCAGACTGTATAAGGAAAAATGGGGGGGATTGTAAAAAAGGGGGCAGGGGTTTTGGCGGTGTGACCATATTGGGTTTGCAGGGGAAAAGGCCCACCCATAAAGGAAAGGGGGTGGGGAAAAGTTTTCCCTTTGGGAAATTTTTGTTTAAACCGAAGGGATGTTTTTTGTTAGGGGTTGGGGAAAAGGTTTGAGCTGGGAAAGGGTTTAATCCCCTGCAAAATGTCGCTTTTTTTTTTTTGGGGTTATTTTAAACTTGGAATGTGGGGAAAAAGTTTTTTTGGTAGGGAGATTATTTGGGGGGCAGTTTTAACATGGGGGTGTAGGGGGGGGTGGAGGGGAAAACAAAGGTTAAGAAACTGGGTTTTGACTTTAGACTTTTAGGTAGGGCCTTGAGTAAAAAGGAATTTGTTGGGTTTAAAATAGGCATGTATTGCATCAGGGGCTGGGAGGGGGGGCTTTTTTGAAGTGGGCAGGGGCCAGGAAGGTTTTTAATGCTTGTATACAGCACTCATAAGAAAATACATTGTGCTATGTACAAATTTCATCCCAATGTTCCCCCTTTTTATTTATACTTATAGGTCCAAAGGAAATTTTTTTTTAAAAAACCATTAATTTTTTTTTTCAAATCCCGTTGCAGAAACCTAACTGTTACAAAAGGTTTCGGATATGTTCATATAATGAAATTTCCACTTTTTTGGGATTGTTTGTTTTGTTCCCTTTTTAAAATTTTTTTATTATTATTAAAATCAAAAAGAAGTGCTAGACCACAAGGGCCCATAAAACACTGTAAAGGGGAGGAAGGAACGAGGGGACAGGGAATCGCTTATAGTCGCTTTCTCCCCTTCAAGTACCCCCCTATTCTCTGAAAATTTACAATCTCGTCCATGTCTTCTCCCCCTATTTCCGTGATGATTTTCTCAATCTCCTTTCTTTCTTCCTGCCGTCTTTCAGTGTGTGTCCTTTCCTCTCTCTCCCGAAGCCCATGGATAAACACTGATTTTGCCCTTTCCTCCTCCCATTGCCTCTCTCTCTGTGACTCTGGTTCCTGTCTGTATTACCTGGAGTTTACCTGGAGAGAGTTCCGGGGGTCAAAGCCCCCGCGGCCCGGTCTGTGACCAGGCCTCCTGGTGGATCAGAGCCTGATCAACCAGACTGTTGCTGCTGGCTGCATGCAAACCAACGTACGAGCCACAGCCCGGCTGATCAGGAACTGACTTTAGGTGCTTGTCCAGTGCCAGCTTGAAGACTGCCAGGGGTCTGTTGGTAATCCCCCTTATGTGTGCTGGGAGGCAGTTGAACAGTCTCGGGCCCCTGACACTTATTGTATGGTCTCTTAACGTGCTAGTGACACCCCTGCTTTTCATTGGGGGGATGGTGCATCGTCTGCCAAGTCTTTTGCTTTCGTAGTGAGTGATTTTCGTGTGCAAGTTCGGTACTAGTCCCCTCTAGGATTTTCCAGGTGTATATAATCATGTATCTCTCCCTCCTGCATTCCAGGGAATACAGGTTTAGGAACCTCAAGCGCTCCCAGTAATTGAGGTGTTTTATCTCCGTTATGCGTGCCGTGAAAGTTCTCTGTACATTTTCTAGGTCGGCAATTTCACTTGCCTTGAAAGGTGCTGTTAGTGTGCAGCAATATTCCAGCCTAGATAGAACAAGTGACCTGAAAGTGTCATCATGGGCTTGGCCTCCCTAGTTTTTGAAGGTTCTCATTATCCATCCTGTCATTTTTCTAGCAGATGCGATTGATACAATGTTATGGTCCTTGAAGGTGAGATCCTCCGACATGATCACTCCCAGGTCTTTGACGTTGGTGTTTCGCTCTATTTTGTGGCCAGAATTTGTTTTGTACTCTGATGAAGATTTAATTCCTCATGTTTACCATATCTGAGTAATTGAAATTCTCATCGTTGAACTTCATATTGTTTTCTGCAGCCCACTGAAAGATTTGGTTGATGTCCGCCTGGAGCCTTGCAGTGTCTGCAATGGAAGACACTGCCATGCAGATTTGGTGTCATCTGCAAAGGAAGACACGGTGCTTGTGGCTGACATCCTTGTCTATGTCGATATGAGGATGAGGAACAAGATGGGAGCGAGTACTGTGCCTTGTGGAACAGAGCTTTTCACCATAGCTGTCCTCGGACTTAACTCTGTTGACGACTACTCTCTGTGTTCTGTTAGTGAGGAAATTATAGATCCATCGACCGACTTTTCCTGTTATTCCTTTAGCACGCATTTTGTGCGCTATTACGCCATGGTCACACATGTCGAAGGTTTTTGCAAAGTCTGTATATATTACATCTGCATTCTTTTTGTCTTCTAGTGCATTTAGGACCTTGTCGTAGTGATCCAATAGTTGAGACAGACAGGAGCGACCTGTTCTAAACCCATGTTGCCCTGGGTTGTGTAACTGATAGGTTTCTAGATGGGTGGTGATCTTGCTTCTTAGGACCCTTTCAAAGATTTTTATGATATGGGATGTTAGTGCTATTGGTCTGTAGTTCTTTGCTGTTGCTTTACTGCCCCCTTTGTGGAGTGGGGCTATGTCTGTTGTTTTTAGTAACTGTGGGACGACCCCTGTGTCCATGCTCCCTCTCCATAGGATGGAAAAGGCTCGCAAGAAGCCCCTTCTTGCAGTTCTTGATTAACACAGAGTTCCATGAGTCTGGCCCTGGGGCAGAGTGCATGGGCATGTCATTTATCGCCTGTTCGAAGTCATTTGGCGTCAGGATAACATCGGATAGGCTTGTGTTAATCAAATTTTGTGGCTCTCTCATAAAAAATTCATTTTGATCTTCGACCTCAGTCTGGTTTGCGGGCCTGCTAAAAACTGAGTCATATTGGGACTTTAGTAGCTCACTCATTTCCTTGCGTCATCTGTGTAGGAAACCCCTCTTGTTTTAAATAGGGGCCCAATACTGGACGTTGTTCTCGATTTTGATTTGGCATAGGAGAAAAATTACTTTGGGTTTCTTTCGATTTCATTTATGGCTTTTAGTTCTTCCCCGGATTCCTGACTCCTAAAGGATTCTTTTAGCTTAAGTTCGATGCTTGCTATTTCTCTGACCAGTGTCTCCCTACGCATTTCAGATATATTGAAACCCCTTTTAGCTGCTCTGTTATTCTTTTCCGTCGCCTGTAAAAGGGGGCGCCTGTCTCTTTTTATTTTACATCTACTCCTCCCTTTTTCTTAGAGGAAATAAGCCTTGTGCATACATCCGTGCCACCGAGTTAATCTGTTCTAGGCATAAGTTGGGGTCTGTGTTCTTAGTATAAACTTCCCAGCTTATATCGGTTAGGACTTGGTTTACTTGGCCCCACTTTTTTTTTTTGTTATTGAAGTTGAATTTGGTGAATGCCCCCCTCGGACTAGTCTCATTTGTCCTTGACTTAAGAAATCGTAATGACACATTGCAAAAAAACCCATCCCCCCGGCCGGGTTTTAACCCGCGGTAAAGGTCTAAAACCCCAGCCCGTCGCGTAGCCACTGACAGCAGCCACAATAAGTTTTCATCCAACTAGGTGGAAATATACCTATTTGGGATGAATTTTATTGTGGCTAGCGGTCTAGTGGCTAGGCGACGGGCTGGAGTTTTGAGATCTATGACGGGGTTAAATCCCCCCGGGGGTATGGTATTTGTGGTTTGGGGCTCCACGCATACAGTCTAAACCCAATTTGTTTTGATCTAGTATTTTGTTTTTGAATGGGAATTTTTTCAGATCTCATTTTTGTGAAGATGAGGGCTAGTGTATTCTATCTAGTAGGCGTATTATTTGCTGGTTTTTAAAAAAATTTTGGCAGAGATTTAAAAACTGTGTGAGTGTGAGTTTTCATCAAGGGTGCCTCCCCGGTGTTTTACTGCAACAATATTATTTGCTTATTCCCCCATTTTAGGGGCCTTAAGTTGAAATCCCCCAGAGCAAGTGTTGGGTGCAGGAGCTGGAAGATTTTCCCGACAGTGGTCAATTTTTTAAAAGCTGTTCTGGAATTTTCTAGGATTTGCATCCAAGGCTTGTAGACTACCCAATGACTAGGTTTTGGTTCTCGACCTTTACTGCAAAACTTCCACTACATCATTTGGGCATTAAGCAGTTCTGTGCAAAAAGTGACTTGCAATGTACAGGGCCAAATCCCCCCTTTTTCCCCGTTCACTCGTCCTCTGATAGGGTTTTAACCTGGGATCCATATTTCGTTTTTCAAGTGATCCTTTATATGGGTCTCAGTGAAAGCCGCGAACATTGCCTTTGCCTCTGCAAGCAGTCCACGGATGAAAGGTATTTTGTTTGTTGCTGGCTTTAGACCCTGTATATTTGCAAAGAAGAATGTTATCGGACTGGTGGTATTGTTGGTACTGGGGGATTTTTTTTTTTCCGGTATTAGTATCTGTATCTGTTGGTTTGGAGTGGAGGCCATCGACTGTGGTTCCACTCCAGGAATGACTGGATTTGGTGTACGATTTCTGCCATTTCCTGCCAGTTTTTTTTCCTTCCTGGCACTAAAAAACCTCTCCCTCTTGAGTGGCTGTGGCTACCCAGGTTTTTCCATGGCCTGGATGTTTTGTATCTTTTTGTCCCCTTTAGATGGTATGCCTGGCAATTTAAGTTATAGCACAGTCTTTCCTGTACTGAAGAGGTACACAGTTCAGGGTGAAAAAGCTTACAGGAAGGGAGTTTGCATTTTCCTGTTGTCATATGGGCATGGCATTTTCTAGGGTGGTCATAGTTGCACGTCCCATCTGTTTTTCCATGTGGTCATTTTCTCCCTTGATTTTTCCAGTGGCTCTTGGTAGCATGGTTGTGCCTCAGCATTCGACCTATCTCCCTCTCCATCTGCACCCATCTGCTCTTCCCTTCCTCTCGCTGGCCCTTCTTTGCAGGCTGATAGGAAGAGAGGATGAGAGAAAGGGGAGAGAGGAGAGGAGAGGGAGAGAGGCGGGGGGGGGGGGGGGGGAAGGAAGGGTTAGAGGGTCACTTCACAGGAAGGTGTGAAATCCTGTATATGGGTGTGTGTGTGTGTCTGTATGTGTATGTGTGTGTGTGTGTGTGTGTGTGTGTGTGTGTGTGTGTGTGTGTGTGTGTGTGTGTGTGTGTGTGTGTGTGTGTGTGTGTGTGTGTGTGTGTATGTGTGCCCCACTTCTAAGTATTCATACTGCTAATAAATATCAGTAGTAATACCCGTATTTCTAAAACTACCAACAGTGATTCTAGCACTTATCACTTCTACTTATAAAACACAGAAAGTAATTAGGTTGTAAAATTTAGCTTGTCTCAGCTTCTAGGAGTGTCTGACGTCACCCTCACTAGGCTTCCCCTCGCTAGGCTGCTCCTCGCTAGTCAACACTATCTTCACCTTATCTATGCTATTTCTGCTCTAATTCTGGTAATAGCTTGCAGGAGTGAGTGACCAGTATCTAACAGTGATGCAAGACCAGGATTCAGAACCCCCAAAAAAAACCCCAACAGGTGAGTGATACTTAAGCTGGCAGTGATGCGATGACAAGTTGCCAGATGCTGATGACGTAGTCGTCGTACACACGCCTTCTTTTCCACTATTTTAAAAAATTCTTCACCCATGATCTTTATAACCGTATATGCTCATGCATCCCGCATCCCTCAATGTCACTTATGATAGAATTACACTTCACTTGTATGGAATACACTTCACATTCGGTGTTACACTTTATATGTATAATGGGCACACAACTGTTGTGACATCACTGTTTCAGCAGGCCTACTGCCACCTTCCCTTGTTATATATTATTTTTCCTTTCTACTTTTGCTTATTAACTTTTTCACTCTCACTGTATGGTGCCCCACATTTCACTTGTTATCCAATCTCTCGAAATTCTTGAACACCCGCTTCCACACTCACTTGAATCTTTGTATATTTGAATCTGTGTAGCAACAAAAGCCTACTAGCCACTAACGGTTTGACACTTTGAAATATTAAAGATTTCAGGCTTCCTCTCGACTTTTTTTTAACTAATAACTCTGCTTATCACTCGTAGAATTGTTCACTGACGTTGTCACTACCACTGATTACTGCTAGCAGTTACTGCACGACTTAAAAACCACTAAAGTTCTCGGAGCCTTGTGACCCACGTCTGCTGACTGACTGTGTGTGTGTGTGAGTGTGTGTGAGTGTGCATGAGTGTGCGTGAGTGTGTGTGAGTGTGTGCATGAGTGAGTGTGTGAGTGTGAGTGTGTGTGTGTGTGTGTGTGTGTGTGTGTGTGTGTGTGTGTGTGTGTGTGTGTGTGTGTGTGTGTGTGTGTTTATAGGTGTGATCAGATGGGATGGGATAGCCAAGAGAGCCTGCAAGAAACAAGAAGCAACAGTCTGAGGTCACCAGGAAAAACCTAGCCTCAGGCCCAGCAACAGAAAAACCTAGCCTCAGGCCCAGCAACAGAAAAACCTAACCTCAGACTCAGCAATTAACAGGAAAAGCTAGGCTCAGACCCAGCAATTAACAGAAAAACCTAGCCCCAGACCCAGCAAATAACAAAAACCTAGTCTCAGACCCAGCAACTAACAAAAACCTAGTCTCAGACCCAGCAACTAACAAAAACCTAGCCTCAGACCCAACAACTAACAGAAAAATTAGAATTCGGTTACAGGTGTTTAAAGCCCTCCTCCCAAGCACCAGGTTTAATTACCGCCTCAACCACCTGTCGCCCCTTCCTATGTATTTAATTCAAATATCTCTTACTGATTCTTTGAACCCTTCCCTGGGGCGTCTCACACCAGCCTACCTATACTGGAAGGCAAACATTATATAGGAATAAGAACTATACATAAACACAGTGCAGTAAATACTGAAAGTAAGCAAAAGTTATGATGATCTACATGTCATCTTACATCTTTACAAGACAAAGAAAAAAATTCTGTCAGAATGAAAAACATTAAACAACTTTCCCTTTCACACTCACAAGAGAAGAGAATTGTAGGTCCCAAGTTCCGAGAGTTTTTCTACTCCCGGAGCCCGGTCATTGGGCCAGGCTTGTCTAGTGCTTGCCCAGTCAACCAGGATGTTGCTGCTGGCGGCCCGCTGCCCCATATATATCCATGACAGCCAGGCAGATCTGGCACCTGGTGAAGATACACGTCCAGCATCTTTTTGAAGACTTCAACACCTGTCCCAGCAGTGCTTCAGACACCTGCTAGTAATCTGTGGCCACGGATGTCGATACAATGTTCCCTTACTGTGTTCACGGCGTCCTTGCTTTTCAGTCCAGTATGTTACGCAGTGTACAGATTTGGTACCAAGCCCACAAGCACCCTCCAGGTATATATCATCACTCATTCATTCATTCTCTCTCTCTCGTGTGTACATATTTAGGACTTTAAAGCATTCCCAGTAATTAAATATTTTACTGGCTCTATATGGGCTGTAAACATTCTACTTGTTCCAGCTCTGAACGGGGCCGTCAACCCTGAGCAACATTCAAAATGTGAGAGCAAAGGTCTCATTATCCACTCCGTCATCTTCCTGGCTTTCATGACCTTAAGTCTTATTGTGTTCTTTGAAAAAAAGGTCAGCTGACATAATTATTCCCAAATCTCTTACGTGTTCCTTTCGTTCTATTTGACGATTCTAATAAATCTTTTATACAGCGTCCCTTTTGAGTTCTCCATTCTTCTCCACTGCCCACTGAAAAAAACTGCTTATATCTTCCCGTATTTTTTCAGTGTCTTCTACTGAAGTGACGATCATGCTTATATGTGTGTGTGTGTGTGTGTGTGCGCTCACCTATTTGTGGTTGCAGGGGTCGAGTCACAGCTCCTGGCCCCGCCTCTTCACTGATTGCTACTAGGTCCTCTCTCTCCCTGCTCCATGAGCTTTATCATACCTCGCCTTAAAACTATGTATGGTTCCCGCCTCCACCACTTCACTTTCTAGGCTATTCCACGGCTTGACTACTCTATGACTGAAGAAATACTTCCTAACATCCCTTTGATTCATCTGAGTCTTCAACTTCCAATTGTGACCTCTTGTGTCTGTGTCCCATCTCTGGAACATCCCGTCTTTGTCCACCTCATCTATTCCGCGCAGTATTTTATATGTCGTTATCATGTCTCCCCTGACCCTCCTTGCCTCCAGTGTCGTCAGGCCGATTTTCCTCAACCTTTCTTCGTAGGACAATCCCCGTAGCTCTGGGACTAGTCTTGTTGCAAACCTTTGCACTTTCTCTAATTTCTTGACGTGCTTGACTAGGTGTGGATTCCAAACTGGTGCTGCATACTCCAGTATGGGCCCGACGTAAATGGTATACAGAGTCTTGAACGAATCCTTACTGAGGTATCGGAACGCTATCCGTAGGTTTGCCAGGCGCCCGTATGCTGCAGCAGTTATCTGATTGATGTGCGCCTCGGGAGATATGCTCGGTGTTATACTCACCCCCAGATCTTTTTCCTTGTGTGTGTGTGTGTGTGTGTGTGTGTGTGTGTGTGTGTGTGTGTGTGTGTGTGTCTCAACAATCAATATTTGCACCAATAACTCATTACAGTTGTTACCGATCGTGGAAGTGTGAATTGCTCATTACACTATAATTTGTTCATGATTGTAGCCATGTATAAAAGTAAGTAACCATTCTTACAGAATTCATTACCTTTGTAACTTGTGAGCTCATTACCTTTGTACCTAGTTCAGCTATCAAAACTTTGGGGGCCCAGTCCCTGGACCCATTACGTACCTCTGTAATCTGTAAATACCTTTGTAACTTGTCATGATTGTGACCAGACCTACCTGGAGTTCATTACCTTTGTAAATTGAGTTCATTACCTTTGTAAATTGTGAGTTCATTACCTCTGTAACTTGCTCAGCTATCAAAACTTTGGAGACCAGTCCCTGGACCAATTATGTATCTCTGTAATCTTTTGACTACCGCCCACAGGATGGGTATGGGGTGCATAATAAACATATTAAACTAACTAACCAACAATTCCAGGAACAGCTGTTAAAAATTGACCATTGTCTGGAAAATCTGCCAGCTCCTGCACCCAACATCTTGTTCCTGGGGGATTTCAACTTAAGGCACCTAAAATGGAGGAATATAGCAAATAATGTTGTTGCAGTGATAACACCAGGAGGCAGCTCTGACGAGAACTCACACACACACGATCTTTTAAATCTCTGCACAAAATTCAATTTAAACCAGCAAATAATAGAGCCTACTAGACTGGAGAATACACTAGACCTCATCTTCACTAACAATGATGATCTGATACGAAATGCCACCATATCAAAAACAATATACTCAGATCACAACATAATCGAGGTTCAGACATGTATGTGCGGAGCCCCAGACTGACATAATGAGATTAGTCACGAGGGAGCATTCACCAAATTCAACTTCAATAACAAAAACATGAAGTGGGACCACGTAAACCAAGTCCTAATCGATATAAGCTGGGAAGATAGACTAAGCAACACAGACCCTAACTTATGTCTAGAACAGATTAACTCAGTAGCACTCGATGTATGCACAAGGCTTATTCCTCTAAGAAAAAGGAGGAGTAGATGTAAAATATTAAGAGACAGGCGCTCCCTTTACAGGCGACGGAAAGAATAACAGAGCGGCTAAAAGAGGCCAATATATCTGAAATGCGTAGGGAGTCACTGGTCAGAAAAATAACAAACATCGAACTTAAGCTAAAGGAATCTTATAGGAGTCAGGAATCACGGGAAGAACTAAAAGCCATAAATGAAATCGAAAGAAACCCAAAGTATTTCTTTTCCTATGCCAAATCGAAGTCGAGAACAACGTCCAGTATTGGGCCCCTACTTAAACAAGATGGGTCTACACAGATGACAGCAAGGAAATGAGTGAGCTACTCAAGTCCCAATACGACTCAGTTTTTAGCAAGCCGCTAACAAGACTGAGAGTCGAAGATCAAAATGAATTTTTTATGAGAGAGTCACAGAATTTGGTTAACACAAGCCTATCTGATGTTATCCTGACGCCAAATGACTTCGAACAGGCGATAAATGACATGCCCATGCACTCTGCCCCAGGGGCAGACTCATGGAACTCCGTGGCATCAAGAACTGCAAGAAGCCCTTATCACGAGCTTTTACCATCCTATGGAGAGGAAGCATGGACACGGGGGTTGTGACACAGTTACTAAAAACAACAGACAGCCCCACACCACAAAGGGGGCAGTAAAGCAATAGCAAATAACTACAGACCGATAGCACTAACATCCCATATCATAAAAATCTTTGAAAGGGTCCTAAGAAGCAAGATCGCCACCCATCTAGAAACCCATCAATTACACAACCGAGGGCAACATGGGTTTAGAACAGGTCGCTAGATGCACTAGAAGACAAAAAGAATGCAGATGTAATATATACAGACTCTGCAAAAGTCTTCGACAAGTGTGACCATTGCGTAATAGCGCACAAAATGCGTGCTAAAGGAATAACAGGAAAAGTCGGTAGATGGATCTATAATTTCCTCACAAACAGAACACAAAGAGTAGTAGTCAACAGAGTAAAGTGCGAGGCAGCTACGGTGAAAAGCTCTGTTTCACAAGGCACAGTACTCGCTCCCATCTTGTTCCTCATCCTCATATCCGACATAGACAAGGATGTCAGCCACAGCACCGTGTCTTCCTTTGCAGATGACACCCGAATCTGCATGGCAGTGTCTTCCATTGCAGACACTGCAAGGCTCCAGGCGGACATCAACCAAATCTTTCAGTCGGCTGCAGAAAACAATATGAAGTTCAACGATGAGAAATTTCAATTACTCAGATATGGTAAACATTAAGAAATTAAAACTTCATCAGAGTACAAAACAAATTCTGGCCACAAAATAGAGCAAAACACCAACGTCAAACCATACCCTGGCCGGGATTGAACTCGCGGTCAGAGAGCCTCAAAACTCGCGGGTTCAATCCCGGCCGGGGTATGGTTTGTTTGCAATCGTGTCATTACGATTTCGTGAGTCACCAACGTCAAAGACCTGGGAGTGATCATGTCGCAGGATCTCACCTTCAAGGACCATAACATTGTATCAATCGCAGCTGCTAGAAAAATGACAGGATGGATAATGAGAACCTTCAAAACAAGAGATGCCAAGCCCATGATGACACTCTTCAGGTCACTTGTTCTATCTAGGCTGGAATATTGCTGCACACTAATAGCACCTTTCAAGGCAGGTGAAATTGCTGACCTAGAAAATGTGCAAAGAACCTTCACGGCACTCATAACGGAGTTGAAACACCTCAATTACTTGGAGTGCTTGAAGTTCCTGAACCTGTATTCCCTGGAATGCAGGCGGGAGAGATACACGATTATATACACCTGGAAAATCCTAGAGGGACTAGTACCGAACTTACACACGAAAATCACTCACAACGAAAGCAAAAGACTTGGCATACGATGCAACATCCCCCAATGAAAAGCAGGGGTGTCACTAGCATGTTAAAAGACCATATAATAAATGTCAGGGGCCCAAGACTGTTCAACTGCCTCCCAGCATACATAAGGGGGATTACCAATAGACCCCTGGCAGTCTTCAAGCTGGCACTGGACAAGCACCTAAAGTCGGTACCTGACCAGCCGGGCTGTGGCTCATACGTTGGTTTGCGTGCAGCCAGCAGTAACAGCCTGATTGATCAGGCTCTGATCCACCATGAGGCCTGGTCACAGACTGGGCTGCAGGGGCGTTGTCCCCCGGAACTCTCTCCAGGTAAATATCTAGGGAGGTTAGCCTTGGGAAATGATCTTATGATATATCTGTTACAATGGAAGACTCACAGCTGGGAGAAGTAATGTTGAAGCCCAGGCACAGATCAAGGATGCCTCCATAGATATGTGTGGGTTCAAGGTCACCTACAATTTGCACATTATCTTGACTGTTTAAGAGTGACAACAGTTGATTACCATTACGATTACCAAACTGAGAGTTTCCAATGCTTTTGTGTCTTGCATTATAATCACCAGTAATAAGAGTAGGCTCAGAATGAGCACAAGTTGGGAGCTCCAAGTAATTAAACTTATCAGCAGGAGCATACAAGTTAAATATGTTGAGAGCAGAGTTCCCAATATAAATCCTAACACCGTGATACTGTAGCCCCTCTGTTTTCTTATGTGCAAGAAGTTGATAGGGAAGTGATTTTTTAATATAAAGAACACAAGAATTAGTAGATTTGAGGTTATATGCAACAAATGATGGCAATTTATGGGGTTGGAATTTTTCAGGGACTCTGCACTCTTGAAGACACACTATATCAATGGTTTCAGTAGTTACTTTATGATGAAGGTCAGAAAATCTTTTTCTAAGTGACGCAATATTCCAACATAAAATGGATAGTTTATACGAGTTTGGTTCCATTATAAAAGTCCAGAGATAGAATTCAATTTCTCAGCAAAATGAAAAAACTTACTAAACAGCAAACAGACATAATCAACATCAATATCAGTATTATCCTTATCCATGAGTCTCTTTAGTGCACTTCCACTATGGAGACCTCTTGGGAGTCTTTGTTTACAGAGGGCACGGCGCTCTTTGTCTGTGAATGTATGGAAGGTGACACTATCCCTCGCACTCACCTCTCCACTTTTATTACTCATCACCATCATCACATGTACCACTTCCCTCATCATTATGATCAGTGATACATACACCATTATCGACAACCGGGTCATCTCCACACTCAGTATCTATCAATACATTACACTCATCAATTTGACTATCATGATGGTCTTCACTGCCCTTATCATCTTCACTGTGATTGTAAACACCACTATCAGATTCATCATTTTTGTAATTATTAACACCACTGCAATCATCAGTTTGTTCATCACCACAATCATTTTCATAATGGCTGACAATCTGTGGGTTGATGTACTTATCTGCAACCTCTAGTTTTTCCTCGTGGTGCTCAAGTTGTTTCAAACACCATTGTTGCTTCTCCAGTACTGTTATGTGCAGCTGCATGTTGTGTACCACCCCAGCAAGACTAGCTTCATCTGGGGGTATGAAATCCCGGTCAGCTGAGCCAGGTGGCTGACTGACAGCTGACTCAGCCAGACAGGTGGTGTCAACACCAGCAGCATTACTAGTGTTGATAGCAGACGTGATCGTGCTCTGTTGATGTACTCCCAGAGTGACTCGCTCAACCATGTTGTCTGAAATCAGGCATGGGTCAGTATTCAGACATGAAGTATCTGGTAGGCCTACTGCCTCATCATGGGGGCTGATGGGTGAGGTGGGAGCCCTGCGGCTGGCAATGTGAGCAGCTTTCACTCTGCAGTCAGCATGAGCAGCTGTGACTCCTGGAGTCTTACAATTGATACATTGTAATGCAACGGTTTGATGTTTCTTGATCATATCATAGCACTGGTGAGAATGATGGGCCTTGGCACACACTGCACACAGGTGTGACTTAGCTGGGCATTTCCAAGCAATGTGACCCCAGTGCTGACACTTGTAGCATCTACAGGGAGGTGGTTTGTACAAGGCTATTTTGTAACTCCTGTTAAGCGCTGCACGAGAGTAGATATATGATGGTGGAGTCCCTTGGCCAATCCACTCAGCCAATATCAGATCATTTGGAAGTCGACGAGGGTTTGCAACTTGATCTGACAACAGGAATTTAGGATCCAAGTACTTATTGACATTGTGGATAACAATAAACACTTTAGGTGATCTTGGTGGGGCAGCTTGGAGTTGGATGTTAGCATATTTATGAGTAAGAAGTTTTTCTATGAATGTTGGGTCGTTAGTAACAAAAACGTAATTATCCTCATCACGACGAAAGCGAATCCGAAGGTTTTCCTCTGGGTTGTCTAGTGCAGCTTCGTAAAACCATCTAAACTTGACCTCAAACTCAGTGTTAGCAGGGAAATCAAGCCTAACCATTCTGCGATGGTTGTTGTTGCTCTCGTTGTTTCTTGCAGCAAGCCTCCTTTGAAATCCTATTTCTTTTTTCAAAGCTTCCTTACTTCTATAACGTTCGAAATTACTCACGAAATCGTAATGACACGATTGCAAACAAACCATACCACAGGCGGGATTTGAACCCACGGTCAGAGTCTCAAAACTCCAGACCGTCGCGTTAGCCACTGGACCAGCTAGCCACAATAAGATTCGTCCAACTAGGTATATTTCTACACCATAGGAAGGTTAGCATAGGCACCACTGTGACCACAAATGCAAGTTTTTACAGACGAATCTCCAGCTAGCGTGGCCGTGACGAACTCTAGCTCAAGTCCCCTCACTGCTGTCAACATGACTCACGAAATAGTAATGATACGATTGCAAACAAACCATACCACGGGCGGGATTTGAACCCGCGGTCAGAGAGTCTCAAAACTCCAGACTGTCGCGTTAGCCACTGGACCAGCTAGCCACAATAAGATTCGTCCAACTAGGCATATTTCTACACCATAGGAAGGTTAGCATTTGTGGTCACAGTGGTGCCTATGCTAACCTTCCTATGGTGTAGAAATATACCTAGTTGGACGAATCTTATTGTGGCTAGCTGGTCCAGTGGCTAATGCGACAGTCTGGAGTTCTGAGACTCTCTGACTGCGGGTTCAAATCCCGCCTGTGGTATGGTTTATAACGTTCGAATTCGCCTTCACCATCATTTACTTCGTTCACATCCGTAGGTCACTTCTAGTTCAGCTGCTTGAGGTGGAAGAGTTAGTCTGTTACTCTTGGGTCAGCGAAACCGCCTTTATTCCATAAGAGAGAAAGGACAAGGAAGGGATATTCACCTCGCTAGACACAGGCAATATGGGTGTAGTGGCCTGCGGGTCGCAGTGCGATTTTCAAGGTCATTCACTGGGCCCACAGTCGTCTTGAGAGTTACCAACACTGTACTACTCGTTAATTACTCCAAACCCGCAGCACTTAACACATTTAGCACACGTGTCTTGGAATAACAGACAAATTTTCACTCTGTGGACAAACAAATCAGCACAAACTTACTATGTTTATAGATGAACCTCTGGCATGTTACAGTTAAAAAGCCGTCTCCGAAAGGAGTTAACCACTCTTGTTGTGTTCCAACTATGCAGCATTCCTCCCAGAAACACTCAGTGCATAGAAGAATAACAGGTCATCTTCCTCAGTTAGAGATGTAACACATTTTGTACAAGCGGCACAGTCAGGTCTGGATCACCAACTCACGCAGGATGGGAGATTCGTCCGTATTTCTCAGGTAGGCAGAGGTGACTAGCTGTGCAGAACTCAGATATTCGAGTACCAGCGGAGCAGCAAAATACGCCTCTACACTGCACGTTGATAGAGGCGAATGGCTGAGTTTAAAGGCGGAGAGTTGGGGATACAGGAGAATAGCAGGGGTAACTGAGCATGCACATTCGCCTCTCTTCACATAGTCAATATGGGCGAAAGTCTCAGGCAGGTGATGCAGTGCCTCGCTCAAGGTCATTGACTAAGGCAGACTTCTCAAGAGTTACCAAACACTGCAATACTCATACAAATAGTTACTCCAAACCTGCAGAACTTCTAGCACACGTGTCTTGGAATGAAAGACGAATTTTCAGTGTGTGCACACCTGCGTTACCAACTCACGTAGGACTGCACACTTGTTGTTATTCCTCAGGTTGGTAAAGGGATGAGCTGTGCGCATTTTCAGAGGCATGAGTAGCAGTGGACTAGCAAAATTCACCTCTACACTGTATGTTGATAGAGGCGAAAGGCTGAGGTAAAATGAAAGGAAGAGGGGAAGCAGAGGCCTGTGAGGGCCTTTTCAAAACGGAAAACTAATTCCAGTGTTTCACTAGGTATATCCCTAGTCACAACTCTCACATAAGAGTTCTCACAACACCGAAGCTGTCATCCAACAGTATGAGTTTTAATGATGACTTATCAGTCGAGAGAAATGGGTAGGCCTGCAAATTAGTAGGTCCAGATCCCCCCCAACACACGTCTACTCCCCTCAACCACTCAGCCGAGACTGTATGAAGGAAGTGGGGGTGATTGTAGGGTGCAGGCGCTTGTGGCGAGTGTGTACCATATGGTTTGCAGGAATAGGCTACTATATGGGAGGGTGTGGGTAAATAGTTTTCCTTGGAATTATTGTAATCTGAAGGTAGGTGTTTTGTTAGGGTTGGGAATAGGGTAGAGCTGGAATGGGTTGAATCCCCTGCAACTGTCGCTTTTTTGTTTTTGGGATTAGTAGAGCTTGGAATGTGGAATAAGTGTGTGTGGTAGTGGAGATTATGGGTGTGCAGTTAAGCATGGGGGTGTAGTGGGGGGTGGAGGGAAGACATATGGTTAAGAAACTGGGGTTTTGACTTTAGACTTCAGGTATGGGCTTGAGTATAAAAGGAGAGTTTGTGGTTAATATAGGCAGTATTGCATCAGGGGCTGGCAGGGGGAGCTTTCTGAAGTGTCAGGGGCCAGGAAGGTTTTTAATGCTTGTAGTACAGCACTGCATATGTACTACTATGTGTGCTATGTACAGTTTCAGCCCAATGTTCCCACTTTGATTTATACTTATAGGTCCAAAGGAAATTTTTTTATAACCATTATATTTTTGTTTCAGAATCCCGTTGTCAGAAACCTAACTGTTACAAGGTTACGGGATATGTTCATATAATGTACTTACCACTTAATTTGTATTGTTTGTATGTTCTTTTAATTTTTATATTATTATTATAATCAAAAAGAAGTGCTAGACCACAAGGGCTATACAGCACTGTAGGGCAGGGAAGGAAGCGAGGGTATCAGGCAGCAAAAGGGGGCAGGGATGATTAGTAGGTTATAGAAAACAGCAGGGCAGGGGATAGTGCGGGGGTAGAGGGTAGCAAGAGATTGAGGTAGAAAGGGCTGAGATGAGTGTTAAAGGTATCATCATCAGAGTTTGTAGAGTAAATCAGTTGTCAAAATGTCAATGAGAGAGTCCAGATTAAAGGAGTGTCCATCAGAAAGAAGGGAAGGTAATGATAGAGCAGCAGAGTGGAGACGACGTTGGAGGTAAATTCTGCGTGCTCATTGATAGAGTGGGCAGTCTAACAGAATGTGGCTGGCCGATACTGGAACCTGACAATTCTCACAGAGAGAAGCAGGGTGCCACTCCATGAAATATCCATGAGTAAGACGAGTGTGGCCAATGCGAAGGTGGGAGAGAGTAGTCTCCCAACTTCAACACTGATGACAAGACGGCGGCCAGTAACCTATACTCGGTTTAATAGAATGAAGTTTGTTATTGAGCAGAGCAGACCAATGTTGTTGCCAATGGGTGTGAAGGTGGGTAGCTATAACAGCAAAATAATCCATGAATGGAACACCTCTATATGAAACTGGAAGGTCATGTACCGCTGACTGCACAGCAGTGTCTGCTTGCTCATTGCCCTGTACGTCAACATGACCAGGGACCCCACATAAAACAATATCTTTATGGTTGGTAGAGATACGGCATAACCAAAGTTGGATACAGAGAACTAGGGGGTGAGGTGTATAAAATTTTTGTATAGCCTGAAAAGCATTAAGGGAGTCTGAAACAACCACAAATGATGACACAGGCAAAGATGCAATATGGGTAAGTGCTGCAAGAGTGGCATACAATTCAGCAGTAAAAATGCTAGCAGAAGACAGGAAATGCCCTCTCATGATGCTGTCTGGAAACACTGCTGCAAATCTGACACCGTCAGAAGACTTAGAGCCATCCGTGTACACTGCGAAGGCAGGAGAATGAGAGCGGAAGTCGTCAAGAAAAAGAGAGCGGGAAGCTACCATAGGCAGTTGGGCTTTTGAGCAAGGGAGTGAGAAAGAAGAGACTCGAACAGCTGGAACTTCCCAGGGGGGTAGGGAAAAGTGAGATGCTACATGAACATAGAAAGGTGGCAATTGAAGGGAAGACAAGAGCAAATGTAGGCAAAGAGACAAGGGATGGAGCAGATGGGAGGCGAACAAATAATGTCTACTAATATCGGTGACTATTCTATAAATAGAAGGACTGTGGAGATCATGAGAGCGTACATAGTAGCTGTTGGAACTTATTCGGTTCGAGAAGTCCCAATGGACAAAAACACACCGTTCGATGGCCCTTAAACCCATCCAAAAACAAAAACACACCGTTCGAGGGCCCTTACTCCCAACCCCGAACATAAACACATTCTCTCGAGTTGGCGTGGATTGATGGTAGGCGCCTATTTAAGTTATAGATTTACCCTTCAGGGAAGGAGTAGGTAGTTTACTGTTAGTACACTAATATTAGGATTATTGACACAACTGTAGATAATAATAATGTAGACCTAAGACCTTAACATAGGTAGTAATAGGCCGATAATGTAGGCAAACACTAGGATAAGTTAGCTAGGGAGAACTGGCAGCCCTAGTTTGAACTATGAGGCGCAGGTCTCAAAGACACAATAGCGTCCTTCTGTAGACAGACACCAAATGGACGAGACGTGCCGTGATCAGCAGATGGCGCTCCCCATATGTCTTCACATTTGAAACCTAGGTAAATCTGGTAGAGGCACCTCGATGTACCGTAGATGACCTCCATCAGGCCCATACAGTAAGACAAGACCTCCACTTTATCTTGTAGATTTCTGGCCAGTGTCTGGGGAAATTGTGAGTTGATCTGTAGGCCCTGTGTGCAGCTGGCAGTGCATGCCCAGTAAGTACCAGTGTCTCTTGTCAGTCTGGAAGCTAGTGTCCATGTCTGCATAGTTATACTAGGGGATACACACCCTCTTGGATATAGGAATTTCTGAGGTGCAGGCAGGTCACTAATAACGATTGAATATTGCAGGAATTCAGGCTCCCGGTTGCATGTGGTTTCTGAGGGCAAGTCCAAAGTGGCTAAGGCTAAGCTTAGGGAAGTTGAAGATCAGGATATATGCTGCAACACCAAGTAAGTTAGTCCTTTATACGTGCATGCAGGTGAGTTTCTTGCAACATCAATCATTTGTGAAAATCTGTCCTATAAGCCACTTGTGAGGCTGAGGTACCCACCTCAGAGCTCAGTGTCAACAGAGTTTGCCAGGGTAGGCGACTCACTTGGAGGCAGTCCACACAAATTTTCACAGTAGCGAAGGCAATGGACATCACGGCGATCAGACAAGGATGGAACATTTGAGTCTGCATAGAGGCTCTCAACAGGGAAAGAGCGAAAAGCACCAAGGCATAAACGTAATCCCTGATGATGGATGGAATTAAGGCTAGAGAGTGTTTTGATAAAATGAGGGCTGAATGTAGGTGAAGGAGAGTTCGATGATCAGCTCCCCATGAAAGATGAGCAAGGGTTTTAAGAAGGTTCAGCCGGCTGTGACAAGTTGCCTTCAGAGAGGTAATGTGAGGTTTCCAGGATAACCTATGGTCAAAGAGAAGGCCTAGAAACCTGACTGTATCACGTTCAGGGATACATGAGCCATAAAGGTATGTGAGGGAAAAGTTCAAAAGATAGGAGTAGCGAGGGAGTATATAGTAACAATAGTTTGATTGCCGGCTACTTGTTGAGGTAGGGTCAGTCTAGCTCCCGCTATCCCTTCCCCTCCCTCTTTCTCCCCCCCCGGAAAGATGACATGTGGGGCTCCAGCCAAACAGTAATCACTCAACTCTCAGCTCCCAGCACTACTGTAAGTACATGCCTGCTCATATTCTAGTGGACTTATTAGTTGAAAGCTTCATTTTTGACCAATGATAAACTTAGTCCTTTCAGTCTTGCTCTATGTTAAATGTCTTAATAATCACGTCTTTTAGGTATTGTACTTATCATGAAGAGTGATTTCTTAAGCAGTGGGTAACCTGTCTCTTTCCAGCTTGGAATGACAGAATGGGTCACCTGCCAACCAACGAGTAGAATTGAAGGAGACTGACTAACGTCCTGAGACGTCCCATGTTTTATCTACTTGCCTGTGCACATGTATGAAGAATCAGGACGTAACCCTTCATCATTGCAGCAGTAAAGAACCTGATTTCCTGTCATCTGTATAGATTATTTACGGCTATAGACTCTGTGAAGAACGAGCCGGTGGGTTGTCACCAACACCTGCGACCCCACCCCCATCATCAGCAACGGCTATGATTTCAACAACATGCAGTGTCACCAACATCAGACACCCAAGTTTTATATATATTAGCGTTGAATTCAGATATCATTTATATTTTTAATTTTTCATTTTCTTTAATGTAAGATCAATATTTCATATTTAAGTGTTTTATATTTTATATTTCCTAAATAATAAAGTGTTTATGTTTGTCAGTTTTTGTTCTTTTTCTATGCATTAATTTTCCTGAGGAGGAGCCAGCCTTAGTAATACTGACTGAAGTTGTTACAGGGCTGAGTAAGCCTTCACAAGTGGCGACCTTGCCAGGATCAACTCGACTGAATCAAGATTCAACTCCATCTCGAATCTACCAGTGGAACTTCAATGCCGCATACCACAGACGGTTACCACCAGCCATGAGTAATCATTCTCTATGGTAGGACTACGGTACAGGTATTTAAAAGATTTGGTGATTGTTATAGTCTCAATTTACTGTAAGTCAGGCAGGATATAATAGTTAATTCTGCCACCTTTCTTTCGAGCTTGAAACACTTTGGAGGACTTAAGAAATCATAATGACACGATTGCAAATAAACCATACCCCCGGCCGGGATTGAACCCGCGGTCATAGAGTCTCTATGACCGCGGGTTCAATCCCGGCCGGGGGTATGGTTCACTTTGGAGGATTAGACTCTAGGGACCCGAGATTTTCCAGTGACAATTTGTTTCATTGAGCTCTTTATTATATCAAGGGAACTGTCGTAGGACACTCTTGATTTGTTGGCGAGAAGATTGATAAGATAAGATAAGATTTCGTTCGGATTTTTAACCCCGGAGGGTTAGCCACCCAGGATAACCCAAGAAAGTCAGTGCGTCATCGAGGACTGTCAAGGGACCCCATTCTACTTACTGTTTGCTCGGAGCCGGCATAGAACCCCTCGTTTTCATTAATACATATTGTTTAATTGAAGCAGGGATTGAGCCCTTTGGTTTATTTACAGTTTGAGTGGACCAGGAATTGAACCCTCCGTTTTCTTTGATACCCGTTTCATTTTTCCCCTGGTAGTTTAAGTTGTTCTTGCAAGTATGGAGGAATACCAGTTTTGGATGAACGCTGGAAGTTAGGAATAACAGGGAAAAATTTAGAATCATTCATTAGTGCTAAGATCCAGGAAAGAATTGAAAGAGAGAATTGTGAGAGAAGAGAGACAGTTAGAAAGGGAAAGACAAGAGGAAAAGGAGAGAGAATCGAAAGAGAAGAGAAAAAGGAGAGAGAGAGAATCGAAAGAGAAAACCAAGATAGACAGAAAGAGAGAAGACAAAAAGGAGCGTAATAGACTTGATCGTGAGGAGAGAGCTAGAGTACATGAGGAACAAGCTAAAGTACGTGAGGAACAAGTTAAATTAAGAGAACTTGAGGAAAGAGCAAAGGATAGAGAAGTTGAGGAAAAAGCTAGAGAACTTGAGTTAAGAGAGAGAGAAAAAGATCGCGAGCTCAAAAAAGCTCACCTTGAATTAGAGAATAAAAAGTTAACTCTTACACAACAATTAGAGGAAGGAGTAATTGAACATCATGCAGCTAGTGCACATATTCCAACACCTAATTTACCTCCCTTCACAGAAGGTGAAGACATTATTTCATACATTATCAGGTTTGAAAATACCGCTACCCTCTGTGAATGGCCTGCTGACACCTGGGCTACCAGGTTAGGAATGTTATTTTCTGGTACAGCTTTGAACATCTATGCAACTTTGTCGCAGGATATATGTAATTATAACCTACTGAAGAAGGCAATCCTTAAAGCATATCAAAAAACCACAAATTCTTACAGGAAAGATTTCAGGTATGCCACCTTACAGCATGGCCAAAACTTTCAGCAGTTACAAGTAACACACTTTCGTTTGTTCGATTTTTGGATGGAGAGTTCAGGAATTGATCACAGTTATGAATCTCTTAGACACTTCATGGTTCTGGGCCAGTTCCTGACAGCTCTTCCCACAGATAAGAACATTCATCAGAGAACGTAACCTGATTAAAGCTGAGGAAGTTGCTGAGGCTGCTGACTTGTATGCTGAGGCTCACAATTCCTATAAAGACCTAAAGGGATCGAACCTTAAGGGCAATGGTTCGCCTGAACCAAAGATTAAGAAGCCTACAGTAGAAGCAGTCACCAGCTATTATACCAACATGTCATCGGTGTGGTGGTATCGGACATAAACGTCCAGATTGTCCTTCCAAGAAAATAGAGAAAGTTGGAAGATGTTTTGTTGATGGTAATGACCAAGCACCCTTCTGTTCAGGAGCAGTTAATGGTATAAAAGTCTCAGATATATTACGTGACACTGGATGTACGTGCATCGTAATTTCGGACAAACTGTTCCCTTACTTTAAAACCTCTCGTGTGTCCTCTGTTCTTTCAGATTACTTGGGTCATAAAAATACTTTCCCTACAATACGTTGTTACTTGAAAACTAAATGGTTCACCGGCTGGACTAATGCGGTACTAGCCCCAATTACTTGTTCTATAATAGTGGGTAACATTAAAGGTGCCGTTCTTCCTTCAGAGGTGGATCTTTCGTCACCACCTGTGGATCTAAGTTTTCCAGCTTTTCCTCCTTGCAAGTTAAATAAGCCCCTTAACAATTCTGCACCGGAAGCTGCATTGTCTTGTACTGTTCATTTGAGGGTGGAAACAGATGATACTGCTCTCGATAGTGAGGTAGCAGGATCACCTGTCCACTCATCAGGTGAAAATAAGGGTATTGCCTCCAGCACTCTCAATGTCTTGACTAGGGCTCAGACCATAACCCCGGCTTCTCCTACCTCTTCTTCCACTGTAAGTCCTTTTATTTTCCCAGATTTTATGTCCAAGGATGACTTTGTCAATATACAGCGCAATTGCCCTTCACTTCGGGATTGTCATAATCAAGCTTTTAACAACAAAGTTATCCACGGGAGATATGTATCTCATGAGTTTGAATATATTAATGGTATCTTATATAAATCTGTATTTAAATCTCATTCTTCAGTGATAGATTATTCGCTCCTTGTTGTTCCTAAACCATGTCGAGAGACTGTTCTTCAAATGGCTCATGATTTGCCAGTGACCAAACACTTGACCCATCATAAGACATGGCATAAGCTCAAGCACACTTATTTTTGGCCAAGCATGTATTCTCAGGTTACAAAGAAGTATAGTTCTTGCAATAGGTGTCAGGTGCTTACTGCACAAAATACACACTCCTAGATCCTGTATATTTATTAAATCTAAAACTTCCCTCCTGAAGAAACGAGATACTCCACCATAGAAAAGGAATGTTTGGCTCTTGTGTGGGGTATCTCCAAGCTTAAATTTTATCTACTAGGAAAAGAATTAATTTTAGAAACGGATCACAAACCTTTGATATACCTAGAAACTTTTAAGAGAACCAACAGTCACCTCTTGAGGTGGACATTGGCTCTCCAAGCTTTAAGTTCCATATGGTGTATATCAATGGTTCATCCAATTATTTCTCTGACTGGTTAAGTCGTGACAGTCAGTAGAAGATTTGTCTTACGCGACTTCCACGTGTTAGAACTTTTTCCTCGCCTATTCTTCTTATACTCCTTGACTATAAGTCTTGGTATGGGGGAGTGTGAGGGAAAAGTTCAATAGATAGCAGTAGCGAGGGAGTATATAGTAACAATAGTTTGATTGCTGGCTACTTGTTAAGGTAGGGTAAGTCTAGCTCCCACTATTCCTTTTTTTCCCCCTCCCCAAAAGTGATAGTTTGATTGCCGGCTGCTTGTTAAGGTAGGGTCAGTCTAGCTCCCGCTATCCCTTCCCCTCCCTCTTCCCCCCCCCCGGAAAGGCGACGTGTGGGGCTCCGGCCAAACAGTCATCACTCGACTCACAGCTCCCAGCACTACTGTAAGTACATGCCTGCTCATATTCTAGTGGACTTATTAGTTGAAAGCTTCACTTTTGACCAATAATAAACTTAGTCCTTTCAGTCTTGCTCTATGCTAAATGTCTTAATAATCACCACATCTTTTAGGTATTGTACTTATCATGGAGAGTGATTTCTTAAGCAGTGGGTAACCTGTCTCTTTCCAGCTTGGAATGACAGAATGGGTCACCTGCCAACCAACGAGTAGAATTGAAGGAGACGGACTAACGTCCTGAGACGTCCCATGTTTTATCTACTTGCCTGTGCACATGAAGAATCAGGACGTAACCCCTCATCATTGCAGCGGTAAAGAACCTGATTTCCTCTCATCTGGATAGATTATTTACGGCTATACTCCGTGAAGAACGAGCCGGTGGGTTGTCACCAACACCTGCGACCCCCCCCCATCATCAGCAACGGCTACGATTTCAACAACATGCAGTGCCACCAACACCAGACACCCAAGTTTTATATATATTAGCGTTGAATTCAGATATCATTTATATTTTTCATTTTTCATTTTCAATGTAGGATCAATATTTCATATTTAAGTGTTTTATATATTTCCTAAATAATAAAGTGTTTATGTTTGTCAGTTTTTGTTCTTTTTCTATGCATTAATTTTCCTGAGGAGGAGCCAGCCTTAGTAATACTGACTGAAGTTGTTACAGGGCTGAGTAAGCCTTCACAAGGTACAAAGAATGATCGGAAATGACAGAGCGTCTAGTGAAAGTATTTTGGCGAGTTTTGGTACTGGAAAATTTGAACCCATGCTTGGTGGTCAAATTAGAAACACGGTCGACCACATGTTGGAGAGAAACTGTAATGAGGTGACAGTCAGCGCCTGCACAAGCAATAGCGAGGTCATCAACATAGAGTGACGACCAAATATTAGATGGAAGACTAGAGACCAAATCATTTATAGCAAGGAGAAAAAGTGTTGTGCTCAGAACACATCCCTGGGGCACACCTTCAGCTTGGACAAAGTCCGGGGAGAGCACATTAATAACTCGAACACAGAAATGTCTGTCAGTTGAAAAGTTCTTAAGGAAGGATTGTAGATTGCCTCGGACGCCTAAGGAGTGGGTTTGGGCCAAAATATTATACCTCCAAGTTGTCATGCGCCTTCTCAAGGTCAAAAAATATGGCAATAACTGAGTGGTTATTCGCAAAGGCATTACGAACATACATATCTAAGCATAGTAAGGGGTCTATGGTAGAACGGCCCTTACGAAAGCCATATTGACTAGTGGAGAGACTGTTGTGCGTCTCTAAATACCACATTAAACGTCGATTTACCAGATGTTCCATCACTTTGCAAACTGCACTGGTAAGAGCAATGGGACGATAGTAGGAGGCATCATGTCCCGTAGTACCCGGTTTGCAGAACAGAAGAACAATGGCAGATTTCCACAGCTGGGGAAGAGCTCCTTGTGGCCAAATAAGATTGAAGAGGGGTAAGAGGACTGCAAGGGCTGACTTTTGTAAATGTTGTAACATCCGAATATGAATGTCGTCAGGCCCAGCTGTCGATGATCGGCAAGCTGAGAGTGTCGCCTCTAGTTCTTGAAATGTAAAAGGCACATTATACAGTTCTTTGAGAGAAGAAAAAGTCCAAGGGTGCTAACTCTCTGGCAGACTTTGAGGAAAGAAACGAGGGGCATAGATGGAGCCCCTGAGAAATACGGACCAGATGATTGCCAATTTCATTGGCAATATCTATTGGGTTTGCTATATCAACACTGTTAACCCGCAGAACAGGAGCCGGGTCAGGAGAATATTTACCACTCAGTTTTCGTACTTTTTTCCAGACTGCACTCATAGAGGAAACAGAGGTAATGGAGACAATCTCGCCAGCAAGTGCATTTAGCGGCACGGATGACATGGCAAGCGATTGCACACTTCTGCTTAAAATCAAGTAGTCTCTCTGTGGTTCTATTGTACCAGCACCTGCCCCATGCAGCGCGTTTCAAACGTACTGCACGAGCACAAGCAGGAGACCACCAAGGCACGCATTTCTGAGAATGCCTACCTGAAGTTTGGGGTATAGAATGAGCTGTGGTTAAAATGGAGGACGAGAAGAGGTGTAAAAGCTCATCAATGGAGGACGAGGAAGGAACGTCACTAAAAACAGTTAGTCGTGAGTAAAGGTTCCGATTTGCATGATCAAATTGCCAGCGTGGGTTACGAAGAGGTGGTGAATATGAAGGGGAAGTAAGAATGATTGGGAAATGATTGCTGTCATGTAAATCCGGGAGAACAGACCAGGTGAAGTCTAATGTGGCGGAGGAAGAGCAGACTGAGAGATCGATGCAAGAGAGAGTATGAGTCCGAGGATCAAAATGGGTGAGAGTACCTGTATTTAAAACATGGAGGGGGTGGGTAGCAAGAAAAGCCTCTAACTGAATGCCATGGGAATCACAGTGAGACCCCCCCCCCACCAGAGGAAATGATGGACATTAAATTTGCCAAGTAACAGAAGTGGTGGCGGTAAGGACAAAACAAGAAAGGCAATATCCGGGATAGATAATGCCCGAGAAGGAGAGAGATACATAGAACAGAGTGTATATCACCTATGCAAGTGGATACGGGCTGCTGTGTAATGCAGCGAAGTATGAACAAATAGCTGATGGTACGGAATATCAGTGCGTAGAAGAAGGGCACTTTCATTAAAGGTCCCATCAGGAAAAGGATCTGAAGAATACAATAAATTATAGCCTGAGATGGGATAGATAACAGCAGTGTAATTTTGGTTCCTGTAAGCAAACACCAACAGGGGAAAACTGGGAGAGCAACATCTGAAGGTCTCCCTAATTACCCCTGAGGCCGCGTATATAGGCCATGATTGGCAATGATAAAGATATACCTGAAATCCGCAGGTAAGGGTACCTACGGACTAGAGGGGTTAGAAAAGTCTATATGCGGTGGCAAAGGAAAACGTTCAATCAGCGATGGAACGGTGCACTGTGAAGAAAGGAGTTGCGCAGATGGAGAAGAGGAAAGAGAAGGAACAGAGGGTGGATCAGTGTCCACTGATGGTTTGGTCTCTGCAATATATTCAAAGATTGCTTCAAGTGTTTTGGAGTTCAGAGACATCGTATGGGAGACAAAATTGGAGATGGAAGGAGGAGGAGTTTGAGTAAAGTTTGGAACTGTAATGGACTGTACCAAGGTGGAGGGGGGGGGCAAAAGGGTGGAGGGAACTGGAGAAGTGTGGGAGGGGACAGAAGAGGCAGAAACCTGGGAGGTGGCAGAAGAGGAAGAAACTTGGGAGGGGACAGGGGAGGAAGGCACAGTACAAGGAGGACGACGAACCTCCACACTCGTAACAGAGCCAGTGAAAGGGGAAGACCCAGGTAAAGAGACCGGGAAGGTAAAATGTGGAGGTGGATGAAGGGAAGGAGGGGTTAAAGGAGATTTTTTGGACCTCTGAGAAGTAGAGGGACGATTGGGAGGAGGTGTCGTACGAGGTCTTGTCGATACTGGGGTTTGTGAGGGAGAACACGAAGAAGTGAGGACAGACTGAGGTGTTGAAGTAGGGATGTCTGAGCCTAGGACAGCAAAAGAATTAGATACGGGAGTGACTATGGGACTGGCAACCGCAGAGGAGGCTGCAAAAGATGGGACCCCAGAAGTGGGGGGATGTTTTGAAACACGAGAATAAGAAACACGGGGTAGTCTCCCTTGGAGGTGGAGATGAGAAACTGCCATAGCATAAAGGAGACCTTCTGCCTCTGAGGCAATGAATTTCCCACTCATTTAAGTAGACCTAGCAATGGCGAGAGTACGAAGGGTGAGCCTCATAACAATTAAGGCAAGAGGAAGTTCGACTGCAGGACGTATTAGAATGGTCATTGGCACCACAGACTGGGCATTCAGCTATAGATCTGCAATATTTTGCTGGGTGGCCAAATCGCCAGCAATTCCTACACTGTTGCGGTGTAGGGGTCACCTTCTGAACTTGTAACTGATGTCCTGCTACTTAAACAGAGGATGGGAGTTCACGGCTGTCCAAAGTTAAACGAGCCACATTGCAAGGGTATCGTCTTTGCCCGTGGGCAGGAAGAACATAAGTGTCTACCTTGAGAATTGGGAGATCTTGGAGTTCCAGCTGTTCGAGAATGTCATTACCACATCTGGAAATTCTGTTGGACTATGGCATGGGGCAGAATAACAGTACCACTACAAGAATTGAGGGAATGATGTTTTTCGATAGTGATAGGAATAGTATCGATATGTGAAAGAAGAGAAAGATCATGAGCTTGGGCAGAATTCTGGAATGTGATGATGTGCGTACCACTCTTAAGAGCATGAAAGGAAATGTCTCTACCAACATGGTGTAGGAGTGCTTTGCCAATACTATGGTTGGAAAGATAGGCAGTAGAAGAAGTCGGTCTTAAAGTAAAAATTTAGTCCATTGTGTGGTCTGAAACTGAGTGTGGAGAGGGGGTGCATGATGTGTCGGTCTTTTCTGAGTAGAATGGGAAGGTAATGAAGTAACATTGTCAGGAGATTGTCGTTGGCATTTAGAAGTGGGACCAGAGTCGGTCTGATGTGGGATGGGCTGGCGATTCGAAAATCGCCACACCATAGAGGAAGAGTCCGGAAGCATAGTGAAAGGAGAGCAGAGGTCAGACAAATTGAAGGAGTCAGTCGAAACCCTGGCACCTGAAGCGGGTGACTTAACAGCACCAGCAAGAGGTACAGGGGCCTTAGGAATGTCCAAAGGGTGGCCATAAGATGAGGTGAGGTCAGAACAGGGTGCGGTAACAATAAGGGACCCGGGGGTAGCGGAGTCATGGATCGGGTACTCCATGGTTAGGTTACTTCTTTTTGTTTTTAAGAAAAAAAAAGAAAGAAAAGAAAATAAAAATAAAAAAAAAGAATAAAAGGGGGGACCGGGGAGGGATAGTTCCTAGGAGGAATGAAAGGGCCAGAAATCTCCCTCCGTGCCCAAGAGGACCTCAGCACCGCAAGTAGTGCAGATGCAGCATGGAACCCGTGCCATACCCTACCCTTCATGCCAGTAAACCAGCAATCTGGGATAGCAACCTCACATCTGCCGAGCTACCTCGGTGGACAAGAGAGGGCGGCCGGATATCCACCACAAAGCATACCTCCTTCGGCCACCACCCCCAGAATCCGAAAGGTGGCTTCCAGAGATACACCCGTCGCCTGAAAGACACCCAAAGCCACCCTCCGGGATACCGGAGAGGGATCGGGACATCCCCAGGCGATCCAGATTCCATGGCAAACTACGCCACCGCCAAGAACCTCAACGGAATGGGATGGACCCCGGTACCCTTTCCACTACCTAGGAACTAGTGCGCCTGTGGGAAAAATCCCAAAGGTCAAAAAGAGGAAGGGCAAAAGGGAGGGGTGGGGAGGAGGAGGAGGAGGAGGAGGAAAGGAAAAAGGGGATGGGGAGGATGGTATAGGAAAGGGGAGATTGGGGGGTAATTAGGTTCGGTCTGAGGAAGGAGACTGACAGGTCTAATTCCTCAGACCACGAGCCTCTTCACCACGCCAAGGAGCCCCCCTTGAAGAGGAAAAGCAGTTAGAACTTAATCAACTTGTTGTACCTCGACATCCTGTAAAGTGAAAAGGAGGATAAGAGGGCAATACTTCCATGCCCTTGAGTGGGGTACATATTGTCACCATGAAGGATGCTGAACAAACCAGCAATCTTTCATTTTTCTGCTCTATTGACTCTTGCCTATCTTTCACAATGGGCTGATTAACAGACCCTTCTGCACCTTCACTGAGCTCTAATTTTATCTAAGACAGACTACAGTGACCAGCTATATTCTGCAGCCTCCCCTGCCACATTTTATTATCTTATTCCCACTCATCATCAAACGTTGTGTGTATGGAGGCTTTTTGTAATTTCCCATCAAAATTATATTTATGAAGGGAGCACTAAACCCATAGAGGTCATACAGCATCTGGGGAAATGGAAGGTATCCAGGCTTAATTCAAGTAACTGGAGCATTGGTCCTATTCCTTAGATAAAAGTGTCTTCACAAGCTCCCCAGTTGAGAGCATATGTAGAGAGGCAAACACACTATCACAAGAACAACTTTCATGATCCTTCCACATACAGAACAGTGATGGATATTGGTATGACGAATTTGTTTAATTATTGACCCATTTATTATGCCTCCTTTCTCCTCCGTGGTCACTCTTGGGTTTCCTTGATTTACTTCTATGTTCACCTTGCATCTTACTTTTGCACAAATAACCCGCACATAGAAGAGAGGAGCTTATGATGCTTCGGTCCAACCATTTACAAAGTCACACTAACGAAAAGGAGAGGAGGGAGTATATATAGGCCAGGAGGTGGTAGTGGAGGTAGACAGTAGTAGTGGGGGAGGTAGAGCCAGTCAAATGCTAAGAAAGGAGAGCTACAAGGGAGCTAGGGGCCCACAGAGTGTAGGAGCAAGAACACAGAGGGGGGAAAAGTAAGCAATGAGGGAACAAATACCCAAGGGAAAAGAAAGACAACCCAAAGAAGAAAGAGGAAAGGGGAAGAGGAAGAAGAAAAAGTAATCAGGTTAAGTCATGGGTGTTCTGAAGTTCGGAGCATTTTACAGTGTAGTGGGAAAGGAAGGCATCTACAGAGATGAAGCCAGGACTAAGATTCATACAAGGAAAGTTGTGTATAAGGGAGGATTCAGTACTTTGGGGAAACTGGCCAATCTCTTTCTGACAGACTTAGGGAGTACAAAAGTAGTGTTAGGCTTACCGACACTAACAATGCTCTTTTCTGTCACATCAGAGATCACACGTCCTATTGACTGGTCTTCTGCTAAAACTGTCTTCCCTACTTCCAACTTTAACAGTTGCCATACTGTTGAATCCTCCATTATACACAACTTTCCTTGTATGAATCTTAGTACTGGCTTCATCTCTGTAGATACCTTCCTTTCCCACTACGTTGTAAAATGTTCCAAACTTTTGAACACCCGTGACTTAACTTGATTCCTCTTTCTCCATTGGGTTGTCTTTTTTTTGCCTTGGGTATTTGTTCCTTCATTATTTATTTTTCCCCCCTCTATGTTCTTGCTTCTACCCTCTGTGGACCCCTAGCTCCCTTGCAGTACTCCTCTTTCTTAGTATATGACTGGCTCCACCTCCACCATGCTACCTCCCCTCCTACTACCACTACCACCTCCTGGCCTATATGAGAACACTAAGAAAGAAGGAACACTGCAGCAGGCCTATTGGCCCATGCGAGGCAGGTCCAAGTCACCTACCGGCTTAAGCCAATGCACCCAACCTAGTCAGGTCAGGTCACATTCACTTAAGGAACACGGCAACTGACCCAGTAGCACAAACTAATCAGGTCCAACTCACACCCACCCACACCCACTCGTGTATTTATCTAATCTATTTTTAAAACTACACAATGTTTTAGCCTTTATAACTGTACTTGGGAGTTTGTTCCACTCATCCACAGCTCTGTTACCAAACCAGTGCTTTCCTATATCCTTCCTGAATCTGAATTTTTCCAACTTGAAACCATTGCTGTGAGTCCTGCCTAGGCTAGATATTCTCAGCATGCTATTTACATCCCCTTTACAGTGGACCCCCAAGTTTCATTGGCATCGACTTTCGTGAAATCCGACTTTTGGCAAGTTTTTTTTCAGCAAAATTTAGCCTCGTGGTTCGTGATTGGACTCGTGATTCGGCGACCGTCCAGTACTCATCCGTCCTTCACCGCGCACACAATGCCAGTCTCCTGCACCATTCACTCAGTGTGCCATTGTTTGCCAGCATGCGACCATCACCCTGCGGATTCATACAATACATTTCATAATAATCCATTGTTTTTTTGTGCTTGCAACTGCTAAATAAGTCACCATGGGCCCAAGGAAAGCTAGTGCAAGCCCTTTGGTAAAGAAAGTGAGGAACACGATCGACTTCAAGAAGGAAATCATTGAAAAATATGAGAGTGGAGTGCATGTTACAGAACTTGCCAGGATGTATTGCAAACCCCATTCACTTTGATCGTGGCTAAGGGAAAGGAAATAGTGTGCTGTTGTTGCAAAAGGGGTAGATATGCTGACAAAAAAGAGATCACAAATCCTCGAAGAAGTGGAAAGGTTATTGTTGGTGTGGATTACCCAAAAACAGTTAGCAGGAGATAGTATTATGCAGTCGATAATGTGTGAAAAGGCAAGGCAGTTGCATGACGATCTCGTAAAGAAAATGCCTGCAACAAGTGGTGATGCTTGTGATTTTAAGGCCAGCAGAGGTTGGTTTGAGAGATTTAAGAAGCGTAGTGGTATTCACAGTATGATAAGGCATGGTGAGGCCGCCAGTTCTGACAAAAAAGCAGCTGAAAAGTTTGTACGGGAGTTTAAGGAGTGCTTAGACACTGGAGAATTCAAACCCCAACAAGTGTTTATGACAAAACAGGCCTCTTTTGGAAGAAAATGCCAAAGAGGACCTACATCACGCAGGATGAAATGGCACTCCCAGGACACAAGCCTATGAAGGATAGGCTTACTCTCATGTTTTGTAGTAATGCTAGTGGGGATTGCAAAGTGAAGCCTTTACTGGTGTATCACTCTGAAAATCCCAGTGTGTTCAAGAAAAACAGTGTCGACAAGAATAATTTGTGTGTGATGTGGAAGGCTAACAATAAGGCATGGGTCACAAGGGGAATTTTCCTAGACTGGTTTAATGAAGTGTTTGGCCCCAGTGTGAAGAAATACCTCCTGGAAAATAAATTGCCACTCAAGTGCCTCCTGGTAATGGACAATGCTGCTGCTCATCCTCCAAACTTGGAAGAGCAAATAGTGGAGGAGTTTAGTTTCATCACGGTGAAGTTCTTGCCCCCTAATACAACTCCTCTCATCCAGCCCATGGACCAGCAGGTCATTTCAAACTTCAAAAAACTGTACACCAGTGTTTCAAAAGTGCTTTGAAGTGACCTCAGACACTGAATTGACCCTAAGAGAGTTCTGGAAGGCTCACTTCAATATCCTCACTTGCATAAACCTTATAGGTAAGGCTTGGGAAGGAGTGACTTGCAGA
This sequence comes from Cherax quadricarinatus, assembly GCF_026875155.1. Taxonomy (NCBI): domain Eukaryota; kingdom Metazoa; phylum Arthropoda; class Malacostraca; order Decapoda; family Parastacidae; genus Cherax; species Cherax quadricarinatus. The sequence continues at coordinate 50,550,906 of NC_069417.1, forward strand.
ACTTTGAATTCTGCTTGGAGAAAACTGTGGCCAGAATGTGTACAAGAGAGGGATTTTGAAGGATTTGGGGCTGACCCAGTTGTGGAATCTATTGTGGCATTGGGGAAGTCCCTGGGGGTTGGAGGTGAGTGGCGAGGATGTGGAAGAGTTGGTGGAGGACCACAGGGAAGAGCTAACCACTGAAGAGCTGCAAGAACTTCATCTGCAACAGCAAGAGATCACAGCTCAGGAAATTGCTGCAGAGGAAGAGGAGAGATGGAGGAAGGTGCCTTCTTCAAAGATTAAGGATATATGTGCAAAGTGGACTGAAGTGCAAACATTTATGGATATACTTCACCCTAACAAAGCTGTTGCAGACTGTATTGGAAACATGTACAATGACAGTGTTGTGTCCCACTTCAGACAAATCTTAAAGAAACGCCAGAAACAGAGCTCTCTGGACAGATATTTTGTGCGACAGGGGTCCAGTGACTCGAGTTGTTCCCAGTGTCTTTTAAAAACAAAGAAGGGAAATAACCCCAGATAAGGACTTCGTACCTGAAGTCTTAATGGATGGAGATTCTCTTTCCAAACAATAGTGTACACCTTCCTCCTATCCCCTCCCTCCCGTCTTCCATCCACTCAGAAGTCTTCAGTAAAGGTAAGTGTAATGTTATTATTTTTTATATGTATGTACTTGATTTCTCATTGTTTTCAGTATGTAAATCTTTATTTAATTTGAAGAAAAATATTTTAATATTTTTGGGTGTCGGGATTGGATTAATTTTATTTCCATTCTTTCTTATGGGGAAAATGGTTTCGCCATTCGGCAGACTCTCTGGAATGGATTAATCACGAAACTCAGGGGTCCACTGTATTTATTCCTGTCTTCCATTTTTTTTTTTTTTTTTATTATCACACTGGCCGATTCCCACCAAGGCAGGGTGGCCCGAAAAAGAAAAACTTTCACCATCATTCACTCCATCACTGTCTTGCCAGAAGGGTGCTTTACACTACAGTTTTTAAACTGCAACATTAACACCCCTCCTTCAGAGTGCAGGCACTGTACTTCCCATCTCCAGGACTCAAGTCCGGCCTGCCGGTTTCCCTGAACCCCTTCATAAATGTTACTTTGCTCACACTCCAACAGCACGTCAAGTATTAAAAACCATTTGTCTCCATTCACTCCTATCAAACACGCTCACGCATGCCTGCTGGAAGTCCAAGCCCCTCGCATACAAAACCTCCTTTACCCCCTCCCTCCAACCTTTCCTAGGCTGACCCCTACCCCGCCTTCCTTCCACTACAGACTGATACACTCTTGAAGTCATTCTGTTTTGCTCCATTCTCTCTACATGTCCGAACCACCTCAACAACCCTTCCTCAGCCATCTGGACAACAGTTTTGGTAATCCCGCACCTCCTCCTGACTTCCAAACTACGAATTCTCTGCATTATATTCACACCACACATTGCCCTCAGACATGACATCTCCACTGCCTCCAGCCTTCTCCTCGCTGCAACATTCATCACCCATGCTTCACACCCATATAAGAGCGTTGGTAAAACTATACTCTCATACATTCCCCTCTTTGCCTCCAAGGACAAAGTTCTTTGTCTCCACAGACTCCTAAGTGCACCACTCACCCTTTTCCCCTCATCAATTCTATGATTCACCTCATCTTTCATAGACCCATCCGCTGACACGTCCACTCCCAAATATCTGAATACATTCACCTCCTCCATACTCTCTCCCTCCAATCTGATATCCAATCTTTCATCACCTAATCTTTTTATCCTCATAACCTTACTCTTTCCTGTATTCACCTTTAATTTTCTTCTTTTGCACACCCTACCAAATTCATCCACCAATCTCTGCAACTTCTCTTCAGAATCTCCCAAGAGCACAGTGTCATCAGCAAAGAGCAACTGTGACAACTCCCACTTTGTGTGATTCTTTATCTTTTAACTCCACGCCTCTTGCCAAGACCCTCGCATTTACTTCTCTTACAACCCCATCTATAAATATATTAAACCACGGTGACATCACACATCCTTGTCTAAGGCCTACTTTTACTGGGAAATAATTTCCCTCTTTCCTACATACTCTAACTTGAGCCTCACTATCCTCATAAAAACTCTTCACTGCTTTCAGTAACCTACCTCCTACACCATACACCTGCAACATCTGCCACATTACCCCCCTATCCACCCTGTCATATGCCTTTTCCAAATCCATAAATGCCACAAAGACCTCTTTAGCCTTATCTAAATACTGTTCACTTATATGTTTCACTGTAAACACCTGGTCCACACACCCCCTACCTTTCCTAAAGCCTCCTTGTTCATCTGCTATCCTATTCTCAGTCTTACTCTTAATTCTTTCAATAATAACTCTACCATACACTTTACCAGGTATACTCAACAGACTTATCCCCCTATAATTTTTGCACTCTCTTTTATCCCCTTTGCCTTTATACAAAGGAACTATGCATGCTCTCTGCCAATCCCTAGGTACCTTACCCTCTTCCATACATTTATTAAATAATTGCACCAACCACTCCAAAACTATATCCCCACCTGCTTTTAACATTTCTATCTTTATCCCATCAATCCCGGCTGCCTTACCCCCTTTCATTTTACCTACTGCCTCACGAACTTCCCCCACACTCACAACTGGCTCTTCCTCACTCCTACAAGATGTTATTCCTCCTTGCCCTATACACGAAATCACAGCTTCCCTATCTTCATCACCATTTAACAATTCCTCAAAATATTCCCTCTATCTTCCCAATACCTCTAACTCTCCATTTAATAACTCTCCTCTCCTATTTTTAACTGACAAATCCATTTGTTCTCTAGGCTTTCTTCCATTTATACACCTCAATCATATCCCCCCTAATTCTATGCCTTTCTAGAGTGCAGATTCAGGGCCCTCAGTCTATCCTCATAGGGAAGGTTTCTGATACATGGGATCAACTTAGTTATCCTCTTTGTACGTTTTCCAGAGCATTTACAGTGGTCCCTCGTTTTTCGTAATTAATCCGTTCCTAGAAGTGTGACTGTTATCAAAATTGACGATTTTCGAATCCATTTTACTTTTTATGGGGAATGTAAATCCAATTAATTCATTCCAGACACCCAGAAGTATCAACAACAATTTTTTACCTTAACCCTTTGAGGGTCGACAGGCCCTCTCCGAGACTTGTTCTCAGGGTTGGTCAAATTTAACTCGTAAACGGTCCAAACGTATATATACGTTCACTACTGTACTGCCCCAACTTTTTTGAAAAAAAAAATTGTTGTTTTTTAATAGGAGAAAAGAGCATATGGTACCCAGGCATCCCCAATTATTTTAATATGGTGCACAGCGAGTGCTCACTCCCATTCTCACATGTCTAGGCGACTCAGGCTTATCGTGGCAATGTTAAATGTAGGACACATAAAACGTATATATACGTTTGGGGCACTAGCAGTAAAAACGTATATATACGTTTGGTCGTTTACAGGTAAAAAAAAAAAAAAAAAATTCTTACGAAAAGACAGAGAATCTTTTCCTGATCATAATGACACCAAAAGTATGAAATTTGATGGAAAACTTACGGAATTATGCTCTCACGAAGTTAGCGGTCTCGACGATGTTTACGCATCGGCGATTTTGCCCACATTGAGCCCTATTTTCGGCCAATTCCAGTGTACTAGTCGACAAAAATCATAACTATTTCTCTAGAACTCCATTTTTTCTATTGAATGAGTACAAGAAACCACCCATTTACTGTTTTCAACTATACAATACAGTGGTCAGAATTCAGCAATTTTGCCAATTTCACACAAATTTCAAAAGAGGCCAATTTCCAAGGGTCCAGAATAAACAAGAAAGACATTCCTGGCACTAAAATAACATTTCCTCTGTTCGTTAGTCACATCCCCAGTCCCCTCTTATATTTCTTTGGCTTTCCACTTTCAATTTTTATTCTTACAAAAAATAGAAGATTTACTGTTATGCAGACTGCTGCAATAGTGTAGAAATGGTATAAATAATATCAGCGCACTTGTGAAAGAATATTAGACTCACCAGTTGACGTGTATTGGATGCTTAGCATGATTTGTTTACTTTTGAACTTTGGTAAAAATCGAACATTTCTGCTACTTTGAGCTCAATTTCAAGGTACTTTTTATTGTAAAACCAGTCAAAATCATCTCAATTTCTGTAATATGTCTTCCATTCTATAAAATGAGACCAAGAAAACTAGAATACAACAATAAATACCATACGAAAATACAGTGCAAAGTCGCTGTTTTATTCCAAAAACACGGTCAAAGTTTTTTTTTCTCATTATGCACTGTGTGCTGCAGGATTTTTTTTAAACTGCGCACACTGACTACATAGACCCATTCTTTCATATGTATGCCTACCAGCTTTCTCCCACTAGATTTGAGGGCACTAGAATTTAGGCATACTAGTACATCAAAAACCCTGGGTCGTAAGCCGTACTAGTACGGCCAAAACCCTCAAAGGGTTAAAGATAGATTTACATGCACGAAAGAATGAACATACAACATGACAGTTACATTTATTGAAGGCTGTTGTTGATGAATGGAAGACAGGGAGGAGGAGAGAGGGAAGAGAGGTTAATGTTTGGAAGGGAAATCCCCTCCATAAGGACTCTAGGTCACTTCAGGGGTCACTTCCCTAGCTTAAATATAGATTTACATGCAGAAAAGAATGCCAAATAAATGTAAAGCATTAATAAAATGTATAAATGAACATTTAACATCACACTTGCCTTTTATTGAATACTTGTTGGTGTATGGCAGAGAGAGGGGAGGCGAGTTTATTGTTGGAGAATATGACACTAATATCAACTCTATGGCTTATTTATCTATCACAATTCAATGAATATGACATAATAAACAATATTAATAACACAGACACATGGAATATACTCTAGAATGAATAAAATAAGTCATGTATGTCACGAGATGTGTTGTGTTGTTGGGTGTATAAGGGCCACTGAGAGTAAGCCGTCCATAATGGTGGTGAAGCAGCAGCTGAGGCGGCGGTGTTTTCTGTAGCCCTATATAACTCCAACAACATTGGAGGAGTTGGTAGAATTGCTGAATCACTGAAGAAGGCACCCTCTACCACCATCACAACCACTACCACTCTCAACCACCATCACTACCACCCTCTACCACCATCACAACTGCTACCATCACTACCACCTTCTACCACTATCACAACTGCTAGCACCCTTTATCACCATTGCTGCCACCATCACTACCACTATCACAACTGCTACCACTCTACCACCACCACCTTCATATTTTTCTACAAACTTTTTCTTAAATTATGTTTCTCACATTCTTTACCAAAGGGCTGGCACCTAAAGCTTTCTCTGGAGCCATGGTGACTTATTTAGCAGTTGCAAGCACTAAAACAAATGGAATATTATGAAATGTATCATATGAACTCGTGGGATCATCCTCACTCACTGATAAACAATGGCACACTGGCTGGGAATGGAGTGTGAGGCGGCTCAGGGCTGTGTACGCGTCTCAGACGAACAACTATTTGCGAGTCAAACGATTCATGAGCCTATGTTTTGACGAAAATAACGTTGCGATTTTCGAAAATTAAGACTATCGAGCCTTACAATTATCGAGGGACCACTGTATATCCATTCTGTAATATGGTGACCAAAACTGTGCAGCATAATCTAAATGAGGCCTAACCAAGGATATAGAGTTGAACAACCTGAGGACTCCTATTATTTATGTTTCTTGTTATGAAGCCAAGGATTCTGTTAGCTTTATTGTGAACACTTATGCACTGTTGTCTTGGTTTCAGATTACTGCTAACCAGAACTCCTAAATATTTTTCACAATCCATAATATTAAGATCTACATTGTTTAGTTTGTATGTGGCACAGTTATTGTCCTGTCCAACATTTAGAACTTTGCATTTGTCTATATTAAACTGCATCTGCCACTTCTCCAACCACTGCATCAGTCTATTCAAATCTTCCTGGAGTGCTCTAATTTCCTCGTCAGAGAACATTAGAGCAAACTTGCTTATGTTGCTCTTTATGCCATCATCTATGTCGTTTATGTAGATTGTGAACAACAGGGCCCAGCACTGACCCCTGTGGAACACTGCTCGTGATGCTTCCCCACTCTGATTTCTCCCCATTTATGCAAACTCTCTGCTGCCTGTTTGTCAACCATGCCTCTGTCCAGGAAAAAATTTCTCCTTCTATTCCATGTGCCTTAATTTTCCTCAATACAGTGGACCCCCACCTCACGAACGCATCGCATTACATTAAATCCACCATACAAAACACTTGAACGCAAAAATTTTGCCTCGCCTCACGATAAAAAACCCTGCCTTACGTGATTCATCCGGGACGCGTCCAATGTGTGGCCTCAGCACCAGTGTTTACAAGCCAGCCAGTGCGATCGCATCCACGCATACATTCGGTACATTTCACATTATGCCTGGAAAATGTCATATCGGCACTCATCACCACCTACCTGACCCAGTCAGGTCATTCCAGTTCAGCCCACCCAAGTAATTTTTCAGTCCTATGAAATCAGCCAAGCAGAAGTCAGGGACAGACTTGATTGCCATTGTTAGGGGAATTCCATGATATATTAAAACTGAGAGTTGTGATCACTTTCCCCAAGCTCATCATTAACCTCAAGATAATTATTAATTAGTGTTTCCCTGCTGGTAAGAACCAAGTCAAGCAGGTTATTTCCTCTAGTTGGTTCTGTCGCAAACTGTTTTAAAAAACAATCCTGAATTGTAAGAAAGTCACCTACTCCAAATTTCCTGTCAAATTGCTCCAGTCAATCTGTCTATAGTTGAAATCTCCCATTATCACAACATTTTCGTATGTAGATGCCTTACGAATTTTGTCCCATAGAAGTTTACTGCACCTGTAAATCACACCCAAAATTAGTTTTTCACAGCCCTCGAGAAGCTGTAACTAAACAGATTCAGTGGCTGACGCTTCTAATTTTATATCTTGTCTAACACAACAATTTAAATTGTCTCTGACAAATATCGTTACTCCACCACCCTTCCTGTTGACCCTGTCACTGTGGAATAATTTATAGCCTTGTATGTGACATTCAGAAGGAATCTCTCTATCTTTCAGATTGAGCCAGGTCTCTGTTATAGCAATAATATCTATGTTTCCTGCACTTGCAATTAATCTTAATTCAATGTTATTTCTTACACTCCTGCTATTAGTAAACCTTAAGGGAGCTAGTCCTTGCTGCCCTCTGCTGTCCCCCTTTGTTTGCTGACCTGATCTATTGTCTTTATTTATAACTTCATGATGAATGTCTTTTATACATTTACTGTTATCAACCCTAATGTTGCAACCTGCCTGTTTCCCCCACACACCCATACCTCTATCTTTGATCAGTTTAAAATTCTAGGCCTTTCAGCAATGGCCCTCTCAATTGAGTTTGCAAGTGCTACCACCCCTGCCCCAGAGAGATGTACCCCATCCCTTGCATACATATGTTTGCCATAAAAGTTGTCCCAGTTGTCAATGAATGGGATTGCAAGTTCCTTGCAGTATCTGTCTAGCCAGCAATTTACACCAATTGCCCTAGACAACCATTCATTGCCCACTCCTCTTCTAGGCAAGATGCTACATATGATTGGGACCCCTCCCTTAGACTTAATTAAATCTATAGCTGACCTGTACTTATCTAGCAGCTTTTCTCTCCTACCCTTCCCAATATCATTTCCACCAGCACTGAGACAGATAATGGGCTTGTTCCCATTACCTGACATGATATTATCCAATCTGTTGACTATGTCACCAACACCAGCTCCAGGGAAGCACACTATCTCTCATCTTCTTATTCCTATTACAGAAAGCAAGGTCCATATATCTTACCTGCGAGTCACCAACCACAAGAATGCACTTACCTCTATTAGCAGGGGCAGTAGTATTCTTACCTTCACTGGCCACTGAAGTACATTCATCCTGAAGAACAAAGAAGCAATTTCCTACCTTCAAATCTTCACTCTTAACTTTCCTTATTTTGATGCTCCTTCCATTACTGGGAACCACTCGTCACTTGTAGCAGGTGCTGGACTGCACCTCACTGCTGGTAGCTGTTACTACCATCCCACCTACAGCCTCCTCGCAGCGAGTGACAGACTGCACCTCACTGCTAGAAGCCTCATTCCCCTCAACCACTCCAGCCACCTCACACTCACTCCCAGACCCATTGAGGTGGACCTTCAGCCTCCTAATCTCCTCCTAAAGAAGCAGGACTTCCTCCTTCAACACCCCAACCTCAGATCTTAAAACCGTGCAAAAGCAAGCCATGGCTTTGTAACCATCCACACTAATCCCCAAAGCAGCTCAGGGTCTGTGACCTCACGTGATGACTGAACACTGACCACTCAGCTGACTACTGACCCTCTTCCTCTCCTTTTCATTAGTGTGACTTTGTAAATGGTCCAAGTCAGACCGAAACGGCATCGTAAGCTCCTCTCTTCTATGTGCGGGTTGTGTATTGTTCCAGTCACGGTATTGTGCCTTTTTTTGTTATCTTACTTTTTCCACTATCCTTGGTAAGTTCTGACAATTCATGTATACTGTGTGTGTATGTGCAAAATAATTTTTTTTAATAGGCTGTCTCCCACTGAGGCAGGGTGACCTGAGAAAGATATGCTTTCACCATCATTCACACTATCACTGACTTCCCACAGGCATGTAGATACAACAGTTCAGGTGTCCCTCCAAACAGCAAATATCCCCACCCCTCCTTTAGAGTACAGGCACTGTACAAATAAAATATATACATGTATTTCGTTTTGATATTTCTGTGTACTCTGTAATGCCTCATGCAAGTCAAACATCATACAAAATACATCTTGCTGTAAGTGTCTACCACTTGTCTGCTATGTCATAATTTAATTTGTATCTAATTTTTTTTTGTTTTGATCATAGGAAATCAATGAAAAAGTGCATTTCTAAATTAGTTTATTAACATATGAAGCACCAGCTGATCAAAATATGGTCAAACCCTTAATTTTCACTAATATTTTACATACTGAAATAGTAAATAATTATACTAAAACCGTTTAACTTTTACATAAAAAAATGAAAAAAGTACCAAAGCATCCAGTTTAATATGAAAATTCCCTAACACTTATCAGAAGTTTATACAGTATATTATGGAACTTAAGTTTGTATTAATACGTACCTTTATGTAAAAAAAAAAAAAAAAATTACAATACTTTAAGCACCTTCATGTACTTGAACAAATCAAGAGGAAAAGTGCAGGGAAGCGTAGTTCAAGTATTCTTAAGCGAGGTGACACCACAAAGTTTAAAAATGAGAACAAAGGAGTACTGCACAAGGTCTACTAGTCCATTCTAACTCAGTTACTTGGTGTACTAATGTGGGCCAGCAAACCTCATTCTGTGTTCCTTTGCTTAAAACTGTGGTGCCACCTCATTAAGGAGCCTATAAAATAAGCTACTCATGACTCCTCTTCCTTTTCTTAAGATTGTGCGAGCACATGAATGCATTCGGATGTTCCTGTTTATTTTTTTCACTGCAATGTTTATTAGTATTTGCAGTCTTGCATTTTATTAAAATTTCTTACATATATGCATGTATACAAAGAAATGTATGGATGAATGTGTAAGGAAGGTAGAGGGGATTGTGCAACATGCAGTGACGCAGATATGCATACAATACATATTAAATTCTATACAAAATATATCTTCAAAACGTATCTTGCTAAAATACTTTACATAATTCGTTCAATTTTTCTTACTCTTAACAAAATAACTACCAAGCTAAATTTAACTGGAATTTACAAAAATTAACAATAGCTTTAAAGTACAGAAACAAAAATAATTATTACCTTTCCAGACTATCACTGTAATTTTTATTTTAAAGCCAATTATTTATGCTAAAAGCATTCCAATCAACCAAATCATTACCAGTTTTACAGTTTTGCTCACTTGTCACACAACTTGCCATTTTATATTTTCATCAAAGGATCCAAGTACTTAACATGTTTAACTATATACATTAGAAATGACATTGCCAATTTAACAAAGTAAACTCCCATCAGAAACTTGCAACAATAACAATGTTATTTACACTTCCACAGTCATCACATGAATGTTATTTGAAATGCATTAGTTTAATAGATTTCCCTGGTTATATACAAAAATTCCCCTTATCACTGGGCCAATTGTAAAACCTACAACTGTAGCCATACTTATGAAAAGAAGCCACTCATCCCTCCCATTGCATATTACTAATATATTAATGTGTTTCTTTTTTCACCATAGCATTATCTTCATTACAAATAACACCTAAACTTTTATTAAAATAATGTTCCAACACAATCCTAACTTTTTTTTTTAGATGACAAATATGTCTCCCTCATGATTTTTTATATTCCCATGAAACTACTGAACAAGAAATTATTAATATATTATTGTAGACAAATCAATGGGGCATTCTACACAAGATGAAACTATGCA
>NC_069417.1:50561923-50586581 GCF_026875155.1 Cherax quadricarinatus
AAAGGGAAGGAATTTTCTATAAATGCTTGGGAGCAGCATCCCTTCTGACTGAGTTGAAAGGTTGGCAAAGCCCCAAATTTGCCCAAGGCTTTTTCATGGACTGTTTTTGATATATCTCGTGCTGCGTGGGCAGCTGCTTCACAGCCCTGTTTAACGCCGAAACCGAGCTGAGTTGGTTTCAGCATTGCAGCAGCCTCTTGACTCACCATTCTTATTGCAGCCTTGGCGACTAGGCGCCGAAGGGTGTTACCCACTGCAAAGGGCCTGATTCCGCCATCCTTTTTTCGCGGGGCACACAATGAGGCACCAAAGAAAAAGGGTCTGATGGCCTCTGGGACACTGCCAGGCACAGGTTTGGAAAATTTGGTGAGTTCAGACAGCAGCCTCTCTGAAACCTCACCAAGTGCAGGATTGAGTATTTGTTTTAAGTGTTGAGGCCTTAAACGCGTGAAAACCTCCTGCTGAGCCCTGTGGAAATGATGTAGCCAGATTTGTACACATCAGCTCCTGTAAGGTTAGATGTTCTTCGCCTGCTGCAATGTCAGGGAGGTCAATGTTGGTACTGGGAGCCCTGGGTGGATGTTTGTCCTTCAGAGCTTGCGCCGTGCTGACGTCCTTGGGAGCGATGGTATCCTCACTGGTTATAAGCCTCAGAGCCCCAATAGTATTACCCTCCAATAGTATTACCTCGACAAACGCCCAGGGGTGTTTGTCGCCCTAGGGGGGAGACGGACGGGTTGTCATCCCTTGGGAATGCATTTTTTGCTCTAATAGCATGTGTTGCTAGTGACTTGTCCCTCCTTGGTGGACAGCCAAACAGGCATTGCCAAAAAGCAGCAAGTTGTGCCAGGATCTGTTGTTTGAAGGAGCATCGTTGACTTTCTTCAGAAGGTCAGTGAATTTGCTAGCAGCTTGAGGCGAGCTGCTTTGGGGATGTGTGTCAGAGTCCTGGTGGATGTTAATTTGAATTGCAGATTTGAGGTCCTCTGCAGAGGTGAAGTCACGGTAGCTGTTAGCCCTGTCTGCTGAGGAGGCTGTTGGTTGTTCTTTTGGAGCTCTCCTGGAGCCTAGACATCCATTGTGTGCACGGATATATATATATATATATATATATATAATATATATATATAAAATATATATATATATATATATTATATATATATATATATATATATATATATATATTATATATATTATTTTATAAAATATATATATATATATGCAAAACAACCACTCTGAAAGAATAGAGAAATTCCAAGCGCTTTCGTGACTACTCACATTACTCACGAAAGCGCTTGGAATTTCTCTATTCTTTCAGAGTGGTTGTTTTGCATATTCTGAAATCACCTGTTTACTGTGATCTTATTGCATATTATATATATATATATATATATATATATATATATAATATAAATATATATATAATTATATATATATATATATATATATTATATAATATATATATATATATATATTTTTCATACATACATACATACACACACACACACACACACACACACACACACACACACACACACACACACACACACACACACACACACACACACACAAAGAGCGGAGCTATGAATCGACCCCAGCAACCACAATTAGGTGAGTACACTCACACACAAAATCGCAGTCGAGCGATCTTAACATTCCAGGTCAAGCTAGAGAGAGACGGAAATCTTCTTTCCGTGTTTCATTAATGGCTTTGCATTGTTGCAAAATCTGCAACAGGTAAGTTGAAGGAAAAGCTTTCTCAGAGGAAAAGTAAAATGCTGACACTGGCTTCTACTGCCTCAGAGCTGAGGCGAAGTCTTGTTAAGGAACTTTATGAGCCTGGTCTCAGACCGGGCCACGAGGGCGTTGACCCCCGAAACCCTCTCCAGGTAAACTCAAGGTAAAATCCTGTGGATATTATATGCAAATACAAATAGGAAGCTCATCTTTCTCGCGCTTACTTGACGGTGGATCGAGCCTTCACTACGCCATGCGCTCACTGATCTACGTGGGTTTAGCGCTTGACATGAACAATGGTGATATCAATCCTGGAAACAAGGTACCTTGATAATTGTTATCAGTTCAGGGATTAAACTATGACAGTATTTTCTTTATCAGTTTAGATAGTTGTCGTTGGTCTCTAAATCTATTATAGAAACTTTAACATTTCATGACCTAAATAATAAGTTCGATGATGAATGTTAAATATACAAGAATTAACTTAATTAGTTACATTTTAACATTCGGTTACGTGTAGATATTTTAAGAAAATCTAATTGAAACATATTTTGTTTGTAATCTATTTCAGTTAGTGGAACATCAACAGTATCTTCAATCTTTTAATAAACAATTGCTTTTGCAAAATATTTTTTTTTATCTTTCATAGGAGAGGCGCACCCTTTCACGGGCGTTTTAAGCAGGTTTTGCTGCAGTTAAAAGATTGTGGCATTATCGACCAGTGGGTTAAAGAGATGATAGCAAGACGTGTGAGTGAGAACAGACGAGGCGCAGCGTTCCACCCTCAGGGATCACAAGAAAATCTACAAAATGTGAGATTATTGTACTGTGTTTCAAGATTGTTTTTCCAAATTTTTTAGAATTCTTGATTACTCGAGTCTGTTAATATGCCGATATAATTCTCATAAAATAAAAATAATAGATGTTGAAAATTTTGGCATATCCCAGAAAGTTGATTCGTTTCTTACATGATAATTTACCAAGTATTAACTAGTTGTCACGTAATTTTAACATCAGTTTTTACAGAAATAACACTAAAATGTTTTTATAAATAAATTTATTAAGAACATAAGAACATAAAGAACGTAGGGAACACGCAGAAGGCCTACTGGCCCATACAGGCAGGCCCTTTTATAAAAACGACATCTACAAAAAGCTACTAAGAAATAACTCCGTACCCCTTGACACCAATCAAACCCAGCCCCTCCCAACTCATATTATTTGTCCAGTCTCTTTCTTAAAGCTACGAAAGGTCCTAGCCTCTATCACCCACTGGGAAGACTGTTCCACGAAATCTACAACTCTGTTAGAAAACCAGTACTTACCTATGTCATTCTAAATCTAAATTTATCCAACTTAAATCCATTATTCCGGGTTTCCCTTACCTGGTTCGACACCCTCGTACTTATTAAATGTCTCCCTTGTTTATGCCCTTTCACCCAAATTTATAAAACTTCAATGATACTCCCCTCATTTCTACGCCTCTCCAGAGAGTGGAGATTTAAGGCTTTAAGTCTATCTTCATAGGGGAGGTTTTCCTTACCCCAGTAAATCATTTTAGTCATTCTTCTCTGTATGTTCTCTAATGAGCCCTATGTCCATTCTGTATTTAAGGGGACCAAAACTGAGCAGCATAATCTAAATGGGGCCTCACTAGTGATGTATAGAGCTGTAAAAAATTTTTGGACTTCGTTACTTATACTTCTTGAGATAAATCCAAGTAATCTCTTGGCCTTGTTGCGCACACTGAGGCACTGCTGTCTTGGCTTTAGATTTCTGCTTACCATGACTCCCAAGTCTTTTTTCACATTCTGTATGACCAAGTCTACTTCACCTAGATTATAGCTTCGAGGTTATTTTCATTACCAAGGGCAAGACCTTACACTTATCCACTTTAAATTTTCATCTGCCATTTCTCGACCAAAAACATTAATTTTTTCAAATCGTCCTGGAGTTCATTGATTCCTCCTCAGAGTGAATTATACGGCCATCTTTGTAAACATCAGCAAACTTACTCATGTCACTAGTAATCCCTTCATCAAGGTCATTAAAGTAAATTATGAACAAGAGAGGGGCCTAAACGGAAACCTTGTGGAAACGCCACTAGTGACTAATCCCCATTCAGATTTAAATCCATTAATGGTAACTCTCTGCTTTCTATTGGGAAGCCATGCCTCAATCCATGCTAGAACTTTACCTCCTAATACCCTGAGCTGCCACTTTTCTTAAGAGTCTCTTGTGAGGTACTCTGTCGAAGGCTTTACAAAATCCAAATAAACAATATCATTATTCCTTAAACACTGTCAAACTGCCTCAAGTTCTTATTGAAGAACGTCAGTAAGTTTTTTCAGGCAGGAACGACCTCTCGTGAATCCATGCTGAGATTCATTTATCAAGTTATGCTCTTCAAGGTGACTTCTGATAATGTCAGCTATAATTGATTCTAATAACTTGCCCCTATAGATGTCAGGCTTATTGGACGGTAATTTGAAGGAGTGGACTTATCCCCTGATTTTGAATATAGGAACCACATTAGCCATCTTCCACATCTCTGACACAACACTTTGGTAAGGATGGACGCATTGAATACAACTCGTTAATGGCTGACTAAGCTCCTCTTGCATTCCTTAAGTACCCTTGAAAACAACTCATCGGGTCCCGGGGGCTTATTTTGTTTCAGTTTGTCTATCTGTTTAATAACCATGTCCCTCGTGACAGTAATATTAGTTAACTTAAATTCATCAGAACTAAATAAGTGTTAATTACGGAATCTCATTTACATCTTCACTGTGTAAAAAAATGACAAAAAATAATCATTAAATAAGGAAACACATTTCCAGTTCATTATCCGTCAGCTGTCCCCTTTCCCAGATTTCAGAGGTCCTACTTTTTCCTTCACCTTCGTCCTATAAAACTTGAAAGAACCCCTTTGGATTAGTCTTTGATTCATTAGCGACTCTAATTTCATAGTCACGTTTAGCCTTCTAATCGCCTTTTTTACTTCTCTTTAAGCTGAACATATTGGTCAGTAAGGTTAACCTCTCCTCTTCTGATGCGCCTATAAATTCCCCTTTTCTCCCCCTAATAGATGCTTTAACCCCCTGTTAACCCATTTGGATCGTTATTATTAGACCTAATTTCTCTCTGGGGAATGTATATACTCTGGGCACGTTACATTATTAAGAAAACAGTCATAAAAGCAGATCCCTTCATGTTCATAAGTATGATGTCGTCAATAAAATCAATAGCTAATAACCCAGTCAAGATTAGACAGATGTTCCCTAAGTCCATTATAATCGGCAGAACGAAAATCGGGATTTTTACTGTATTAAATCATTTTTCCCTTGCATTCCCAATTAATGCTAAAGGTGATGGATTTGTGATCACTTGCTCCAAGCTCTTCAGTGATCTCCAGATTATTCACGAGTGTTTCCTTATTTGACAAGACTAAAGGGCTAGCAAATTATTACCCCTGGTAGGTTTAGTTACACTCTGTTTCAGAAAACAGTCCTGAACTGTTTCCATGAAGTCCTGGACTCTAGATTACCTGTCAAAGAATCCAGTCAATTTTTGGGTAAAGTTAAAGTCCCCTACTATGACTACGTTTACTTTGTCCAGAACCCTAACAATTTCGTCCCAAAAAAAGTCTCCCTCTATCGTGATCCAAGCCTGGAGGGCGTATATTACAACCCCAGAATTAGTTTTTCTTGACCCCCACGAACTCTACCCAAACAGACTCTGTTACTGCTCCTTTTTTTATACCTGTTTTTTATGCAAAAAATTAATATTTTCTCGAACATACAATGCAAAATCCTCCCCCCTTCCCATTACATCTATCCACAAATTTAATAACTTAAATCCCTGAAAATTACACTCAGCAGTCATATCCCGACTCTTTAAATCATACCACGTTTTCAGTTAATGCAATGATATCAAGTTCCCAGCACAAAGCTACCAAACGTAGTTCATTAATTTATTTCTTGCACTTCGACTGTTAGCATAAAATACCATCATAAAGTTTTTTCTTCTGCACATTTTTCCTATTCATCTTTGTTTTTACACAATTTCTGAAATTATCATTACCCAGAGTTACTACATGACAGTTACTATTAAGATTCTTAATATCAGAGCATAAGTCAATATATCCATACTCATTATTAATCATTTCTAACCCATAACTCTAACTAATCCTAGTTTAAATTCCTAACAACCCCCTCAACTGAGTTAGCAAGAAAACCCACACACCTGCCCTGGAAAGTAAACCCCCATCCCTGGCATACATGTCATTTCGGCCATAGAAGTGTTCCAGTTGTCAATGAATGGTACTGCATTATCCTTACAGTGTTTATCCAGCCAACAATTAATACCAATTGCTCTGGACAACCATTCATTAAACCCAAAACCTCTTCTTGGCAAAATGCCACATATAACAGGGCGCCCCCCCCCTTCTTTCCTAATCATGTCTATAGCTGTCCTGAACTTTCTAACTAAATCCTCACTTCTACGCTTGCCTACATCATTGCCTCCAGCACTGAGGAAAATAATAGGATTGATCCCATTAACCGTTCATGATGTTGTCAAGCCGGCTAACAATGTCCTCCATTTCCAGCCCCAGGAAAGCATACCCTTTGTCTCCTACTCCTGTCCTTCAAGCAGAATGCCCTATCCATGTATCTAACCTGGCTATCCCCAACAACAACAACATTCTTACCTTCCTTGTTGTCGTTCGTCGTGACGATCCCAGTAGTAGACTCACATTCGTCGGGTATGCACCGAGAATGCGTTGGAGGTTTCCACGGGAGTTTCCACAGCAGTCTCTTTCTTCTTCATCGTTTCTGGCTTTCCATTCGTCTTCTTGATCGTCAACTTCGTCGTCCCCTGCTGTCCAGCCACTGACCACGATCCCTTCTTGACCTGGGGACTCGAAACAGGAGGACTACTACGAATCCTCTTGTTTTCCTCGGTCAATCGCCGTATCTCCATCTTCGCTGCCCTCAATTCTTCCTTAAGTTGCTGGTAAAGTTGCTCGATGGAGGGCATCTTGGTTCAGTCCACGGGAGCAAACAAGACACTTCTTCACAGAGTTAAGTAAAGGTCAGCACTCAAAGTACAGGTCACCACTCAAGAGCACACAAACAGGTCTTCACAGAGCTAAGTACACGTCACCACTTAGCTAAGTACACGTCACCACTAATTATTTTACATACAACAAACACTTTGATCAGATAAAGTATAAAATTGGTAATCCTATGCTGTAACAATTTTCCCATTGATTATATCAGTTATTCATGTATTCTCGAAGGAAATATCAAGTCAGAGCAGTTATCTACTCACCGACCAAAAGTCGCAGCTACTGTATTTACCATAAACCAGTTTGTAAGTCTACACTCACCTCCTCATAAGTGAAACAGGTTAATATAAGTATGATCAGCTTAAAGAAAAAGCTTAAAATACTGTAAAATATATATTTCATAACTCCATAGTGAAGATTCATTCTCTGTCATCGAATTTCAATTCCAATGACTGAACCTGATGTTACACATTATACTACAAATTATTGTTGAAAACATGTAGAATAAGTTGAAAATAAGTAGGGAGTTTAAGGAATAAACACAAATAGGTGTGTTTCTTTCCGTGAAAATGCATCAATTTATATTAATCTCGTTTTAAGAATTAAAATGATCCTGACTGGTAGTAACTAGCCCGTAAACGGTCCAAACGTATATATACGTTTTTACCGCTAGTGCCCCAAACGTATATATACGTTTTATGTGTCCTACATTTAACATTGCCACGATAAGCCTGAGTCGCCTAGACATGTGAGAATGGGAGTGAGCACTCACTGTGCACCATATTAAAATAATTGGGGATGCCTGGGTACCATATGCTCTTTTTTCCTATTAAAAAAAACAATGTTTTTTTCTCTCAAAAAAGTTGGGGCAGTACGGTAGTGAACGTATATATACGTTTGGACCGTTTACGGGCTAGACATGAGAGCTAAAGAATATGAATCAAATTTTCCATATTCATGTTTTGCATTTTACACTCATTATATTCAACGATTCTTTTAATTTCAAGGAGCAACTTACTGTAACGAGTATTTAACAGCGTATCTCATGCCAATTTCATTAGTTAGTTACTTTATTAGGCATAAACCTTATAAACTACGAAAGGATCACGAACACTTCTGCAGCAGACAGACATTACTACGACAATGTAAACTTTTAGTGTGATATGTAAATCCGACTGCAAATTTTACATGATAATTAATGTAAGGTAAATGAATTTAAATGTCGTATCACAGGAGCTTAACAAAGCTATTGCAAACTTACATTTGAGTTCATATATTATGTATACATGTTATGTTCATATATTATGTATACATGTTATGTTCATATATTATGTATACATGTTATGTTCATATATTATGTATACATGTTATGGTCATATATTGTGTATATATGTTATGATCATATATTGTGTATACATGTTATGATCATATATTGTGTATACATGTTATGTTCATATATTATGTATACATGTTATGGTCATATATTGTGTATACAGGTTATGTTCATATATTATGTATACATGTTATGTTCATATATTATGTATACATGTTATGTTCATATATTATGTATATATGTTATGTTCATATATTATGTATACATGTTATGTTCATATATTGTGTATACATGTTATGTTCATATATTATGTATATATGTTATGTTCATATATTATGTATACATGTTATGTTCATATATTATGTATACATGTTATGTTCATATATTATGTATACATTTCATGTTCATATATTATGTATATTGAGGATTGTCAAAACATCAGGTAAGCGAAACGTTGCGTGTTTCTCTTTATTTGAATGATGGGCTATACCTGTTATATTCTTATTTTGTAAGTTCTGCAGCGCCAGGAATGACAAGAGTTGAAAATGTGTTGAAGACAGTCGAGTACAATATTAAATTTATTTTGAGATGTTCAAACTTTATTGCTCCCTTGAAGACACTAGTGAACAAGTGAACTTACTAAATATCTTATTGTTGAACAAGTGACTCACTTTCACCAGAAAGTGAGTCACCAGTGGCTATTAGTGAACAAGAAAACTTTTTATGGATAATGAACATGTGAACTTCTCTCAGGTGAACATGTGTAGCTGTTTCTGACGAACATTTGAATATTTGAAGTTGTTACTGGTGAACGTATAACGTTGTCACCACTAAATAGGTAAAGTCATGAATGGTGGTCATCAGAAAATTATTCTGTTGAACATTTTGCTCCATAAAAAGTTCTTACTCAGGAATATAAAATCATATATTGAATAAAAAATGGGGTTATTAAAATATACCTTATCTGTAGATTTAATTATGCGAGTACTCAGTTAGTTGTACTCTGCTAGTTGTACTCTGCTAGTTGTACTGGAGTTTACCTGGAGAGAGTTCCGGGGGTCAACGCCCCCGTGGCCCGGTGTGTGACCAGGCCTCCTATGCTAGTTGTGCTCATTTAGTTGTACTGTGCTAGTTATGCTCAACTAGTTGTGGTTGCAGGGGTCAATTCACAGCTCCTGGCTCTTCATCTTCACTGGTAGCTACTAGGTCACTCTTCTTACTCTATGAGCTTTATCATACCTCTTCTTAAAGCTACGTATAGATCCTACCTTCAGTACATCCCTTCCTGACAACTCTGTGACTGAAGAAATTCTTCCTAAAATTTCTGTGATTATTCTGAGTCTTCAACCTCCAACTGTGACCCCTTGTTGCTCTGTCCCATCTCTGGAACATCCTATGTCTACCTTGTCAGTTCCTCTCAGCATTTTATATGTCGTTATCATATCAACCCTATCATTCCTGTCCTCCAGTGTCGTCATGTCGATTTCCCTTAACCTCTTCAGGACTAGTCATGTTGCAAAGAAACCTTTGCATTTTCTCTAATATACATACGTGCTTGGCTAGGAATGAGTTCCAAACTGGTGCTGCATACTCCAATATGGGCCTTACATACATAGTGTACAGGGTCCTGAACGATTCCTTATTCAGATGTTGGAATGCTGTTCTTAGGTTTGGTAGGTGCCCGTATGCTGCAGCAGTGTTATACTCACCCAAGATCCTTTGCCTTGAGTGAGATTTGTAGTTTCTGACCCCCTAGACTGTACTCCGTCTGGGGTCTACTCTGCCCTTCCCCAATCTTCCTGACTGCACTTGGTGGGGTTGAACTCCAGGAAGTAGTTGATGGACGAGACCTGAAGCCTGTCTATATCCCTTTGTAGTTCTGCCTGGTCTCCCTTCGACTGAATTCTTCTCATCAACCTCTCATCATCTGCAAACAGGGACACTTCTGAGTCTATTCCTCCCGTCATGTCGTTCACTAATACAAGAAACAGCACCGGTCCTAGGACTGATACCTGTGGAACCCCGCTGGTCATAGGTGCCCACTCTGACACCTCGTCACATACCATGACTCGCTGATGTCTTCCCGACAGGTATTCCCTGATCCATTGCAGTGCCTTCCCTGTTACACCTGCCTGGTGCTCCAGCTTATTCGCTAATCTCTCTGGGTGGAACTGTGTCAAGAGCCTTCTTAGAGTCCAAGGAAAAGCAGTCTATCCACCCCTCTCCCTCTCTCACTTGCCTTACTGCTGTCACCCTGTCATCGATATCCAATAGGTTTGTGACAGGATTTCCCGTCCTTGAAACCTTGCTGCTTGTTGTTGATAAGCTCATTCTTTTACAGGTTCTCCACCACTCTTATTCTGATATTCTTCTCCATGACTTTGTATATTATATATGTTAGTGACACTGGTCTGTAATTTAATGGTTTGTGTCTGTCTCTTTTCTTAAGAAGTGGGAATACATTTGCTGTCTTCCATACTCCAAGTAGTCGCCCTGTTTCGATAGATGTGTTCAAGACTGTTGTTAGTGGTATACATAGCGCCTCTGCTCCCTCTCTAGGACCCTTGGAGAGATGTTTATCCGGCCCCATCGCTATTGAGGTATCTAGATCGCTTAGAAGCCACTTCACTTCTTCATCGGTTGTATGTATAGTGTCCAACACTTGACAGTGTAACCCCACTTCTCCGTCTTTCTGAAGTCCCTTCTATGTCCTCTGTGAACTCTTCTTTGAATCTCATGTTGAGCGTCTTACTTTTCGGTCGTTTCTTGTGATCTCCCCTCCTTCCTTCCTGTGCCTGATTACCTGGTCCATGGCCATTGTTTTCCTCCTGATGTGGCTGTACAACAGCTTCGGGTCAGATTTGGCTTTCGCTGCTATGTCATTTTCGTATTGAGTTGGGCCTCCCTTCTTACCTGTGCATATTTATTTCTGGAACTACGACTGCTTTCCTTATTCCCCTGGGTTCTTTGCCTTCTATACATCTTCATTTTCTGGCACACTTGGTTTTGGCCTCTCTAAAACCTTTGAGTGAATCAACTGCTCATCCTGGTCTTCTCGTTTTTTCTGTTACCCTTGGGCAAAAACCTCTCCTCAGGTTCCTTGCATATTGTTGTCACACATTCCATCATCCCATTTTCTGACCTCCATGCCAGTGCTCTGTCCCACTGAATCTCGTGCTGGAAAATTCTTCATGCCTCGGTATTCCCTCTCTTGTAGTTTGCCTTCATTCGTCCTGCCCTTCCTGCTTCCATCTCCATTTGTAACTTTACTATGTCGTCGAAACTCAAAAACTACGCGGACACTGGCCAGGGAATCTTTCATATGTGATGCCCAAATATCTGCACTACTCAAGGTGAATATTTGTCCAGTTTTGCTGGTTCATTCTCTCTGGTAGTGCCCCTTATATAAGCGTTGGTACATGAGGTTTTCCAGTACCACCTCCATCATCTTAGCCCTCCACGTTTCTGGGTCCCCATGTGGCTCCAAGTCCTCCCAGTCATTTTTTTTGTGATTGGAGTCACCACAATCAATAGCTTTACCCTGCTCACACGAACCCTTCTAGCCACTTCAGCTAGTGTGTCAAAATGTTACTCTCATCATACTCTTGCCTTGGCCTCCTGCCGTTCTGTGGTGAGTTATACATCACTGCAATTACCACCTTGGGACCTCCAGACTGAAGTGTTCCTATTATGTAGTCTCTTGCTTCTCGTCTGTCTCATTTTCTCCAGCTCATTAAAATCCCATTGGTTTTTGATGAGCAATGCCATCCTTCACCCCCTCTGTTCCCGCTGTATTTCCTCAGGATCTGATATTCCGTTGGAAACATTGCATCTGTTATAATTCCTGTGAGCTTGGTTTCGGTTAGAGCTGTGATGTCTGGTGAAGCCTCTTTGATTCTTTCGTGTCACTCCTCCCACTTATTCGTTATTCCATCAAACATGGTGCACCATACCTTCAGTTTCCTCACCAACACTGTGTTCCGGGGGGTCTGTGTTTAAGATACTATTATTTATGCTTATTAAGCTATTAATGTAAACGACTACAATGTTCAATTTTTTGTTTAACCGAGCACATATTTTGGATATATTAGTTTTGAGATGAAAGTAATTCCTACAAATATGAAATTTAACCGTCAGTATCTATACCAAGAATAGGTAGATGTACACCATAGTTATTTCTGTGACCATCTCGTGTCGTGTTTTTTTTGATCAAGGCATTTAGGGAAAATCTACTAGTAATTTAAAAAACCCCTTATGTGATTTAGCAAAACACTTTAAAATTAGCTGGATCTAATCAAGCATTTATGAAATACTCTACAGAATGGGAGGACAGAGGTGTTGCGGTTATATCATCTACAGGACTCCTTCTACTTGCTGTTCATGGGCTACGTCATCGCATCCCTTGCACTGCTGGTGGAAACTGTTTACAACTACTGTGCCGTCCCTCAGTAGTCCCACGACATTTCTACTCTTGTGTTGCTATGGCAAAGCACTGGAAGATATTTTAATGTACTTGAAATGGCTAATGTCAATGCTACCTTCGTAGAGCTGGGAGAAAACTGCCCGTGTCACACTAAACTTTATTTCACTTAAAAAATACTGACATGTGAAGCTACACACGACTCTTTATTTGTAAATGTCCCTTTCCCAATTAAATTGCTGTATTTATAGTGATGTATTATTTGTTACATTTATGTAAGAATAAGCTGTCGGGGAAATTAGCGTGGGGTGTTACTGAGCACCATGCTGTTGCAGTGCTTTAGAATCTCAGGTTAAAGTGTTGGGGGAGGTTCTATTTTCTTCAGGAGGAAAAAAGAAGGTGAAGCTTCGCCTAGATGGGTTTGGGGAGTGTGAGATGGTTGGAGCTGGTAAGGAGGAAATGGTTACCAACAGTGAGCTGGAGAGTGGTAGTCGCTTTAAGTGGCAAGTGGTTCACAGTTAAGGAAGTAGGAAGATATGGAAGGTTAATAGAGAAGATGTGAAGGTAGGAAATCAATTCTGTGTTCTACAGGACGAGTGAACGTCAGTGGTTAGTGAGATTAAAGGTACCTCTGTGTCCCCTGCTAATAAAGGTAAGAATATTCTGATTGTGGGAGACTGTCAGATAAGATATATGGACTGTGCTTTTGCAACAGAGATAGAAAGGTCAGACAGGGGATGTGCCTCCCAAGAGCTGGTTTTTGGTGACATATTTAAACAGGTTGGATAATATTATGTCAGGAAATTTAGAAAAAGCCCATTATCTTTCTTAGTGCTGGTCAAATGACATCAGGAATGGCGGGAGACAGAGCTGCTGGATAAGATCAGGAAAAACTATAGTTTAGTCAGGTCTTAGAAGGATCCCCAATCATATGTAGCATCTTCCCTTTAGAAGAGGAGTGGGCAATGAATGGATGTCAGGGTAAATTTTTTTAAAATTTGCTGGCTAGACAGGTACTGCAAGGAATATGCAATCCCATTCATTGATAATGAGAAAATTTCTACAGCAAACATGATATGTCTGCAAGAGATGGGTTCAATCCTTATGGGCGGGAGTGGTTGATTAGCAAATTCGATTGAGGGGGTCATTGTTGACTTGTCTAGGACTGTAAACTTATAGACAATTGAAGTAGGGGGTGTTTGTGGGAAACAATAGGCGCAGTCCCAGGGTTGAAAACGTAGATATTACCAGGATATGTATAAAAGACAATATTATAAATAAAGTTGCTAGTAAAGGCAAAGCAATTCTTCAAGAAACAATGAGAAAAAGTAGAGGGTGATATTGCATAATATTTTAAAGGTAAAGGGTAAGCTTAATGTGGAATACGGTGCAAGGAATTATACATATTTGCCAAAATTTGTTTGTATTGCATCATGTGTTCAAAAAATTGTTTTAATAAAAGGTGTCCCTGTAGTTTTAAAATATTCGACGTTTTTCAGATAATGCTGAATGGACATTAAAACGGTTTGGGTTTTTTTCCCATTGCACATAAAAATTTTGTATGGTTTGGTTGGAGCTCAGAGTTTTGTTTATGATATATTGGAAGAGTTCAATGTATTTTAAGCAGCATTAGGAATGATTAAAAGGCGGGGTGAATTCCTGGCGGTGGATATAGCTGAGGGGGGAGGGCAGAGTATTGCAGTTGCATTTAATGTTGTTTGACATACTTATGTGTCATTTTTATTGAGTAATAAGTTTTTATGTCTCTGCTGGGCCACGCATGTTGTGTTCAGGCTGTGCTGGTGTCAGCGTACTGGAGATGGGGTTTTATGCAGTAATTTGGGAAGGTTTTGTAAACTGTGTAGGAGGTGGGGAGAGCCGGTGTAAAATCACCCTTAGCATTTTGTCAGGCTTTAGATTTTTAACATATGCATGAATCTTAAGAACATGAGAACATAAGAAATGAGGAAAAACTGCAACAGGCCTACTGGGCCCCATTTTTGGCAGGTCCATGTCACAACCCACAAACAAAAATAATTTGGCCCCAACCCCCCCCAGAACCACCCGAGCAACAAGCCCCCACAAAACCCCCCCCCCCCCGCGTACAATGCAGCAAGCCGACAGGTCCCCCACTAGGCAGATCCCCCTCAAACCCAGACCCACTGTGAAGGCATACTCAGCTCTGTAACAACTTCAGACAGTATTACCAAAGCTGGCTCCTCCTCAGGAAAATTAAGAATAGAAAAAGAACAAAAATGAAAAACATAAACAATTATTATTTAGAAAACATAAAATATAAAACACTTAAATATGAAATATTGATCCTACATTAAAGAAAATGAAAAATGAAAAATATAAATGATAACTGAATTCAACGCTACTATAAATGTATATAAAACGTGGGTGTCTGGTGTTGGTGACACTGTGTGTTGTTGAAATCGTAGCCGTTGGTGATGATGGGGGGGGGGGTCGCAGATGTTGATGACAACCCACCGGTTCGTTCTTCACAGATTTTCTAGCTTTCAATAATCCTTCCAGATGACAGGAAAGCAGGTTTTCTCCACTGCAATGATGAGGGTTAAATCCTGCTACTTTCATACAAAAACCCAGGAAAGTGGATAAAAATTTTGGGACATCTCAGAACGTTAGTCTGTCTCCTTCAAGTCTACTCGTTGATTGGCAGGTGACCCTCTCTGTCATCCAAGCTGGAAAGATAGACAGGTTACCCACTGCTTAAGAAATCACTCTCCATGATAAGTACAATACCTAAAAGACGTGGTGATTATTACAACAGTCAACTTAGAGCAAGACTGAAAGGACTAAGTTTATTATTGGTCAAAAGTGAAGCTTTTAACCAATAAATCCACTAGAATACAAGGAAAGGCATTTTACTTACAGTAGTGCTGGGAGCTGTGAGTCTAGTGATTACTGTTTGGACCAGAGCCCCACACGTCACCTTTCGGGGGGGGGGAAGGAGGGGAAGGGATAGCGGGAGCTAGACTGACCCTACCTTAACAAGCAGCCAGCAATCAAACTATCACTTTCGGGGTGGGAGGGGAAAAAAGGCGGGAATAGTGGGAGCTAGACTTACCTTACCTTAACAAGTAGCCAGCAAGCAAACTATCACTTAGGGGAGGGGGAAAAAAAGGGGGGATAGCGGGAGCTGGACTTACCCTACCTTAACAAGTAGCCGGCAATGAAACTATTGTTACTATATCGCTACTCCTATCTATTGAACTTTTCCCTCACACTCCCCCATACCAAGACTTATAGTCAAGGAGTATAAGAAGAATAGGCGAGGAAAAAGTTCTAACATGTGGAAGTCGCGTAAGGCAACAAATCTTCTACTGACTGTCACGACTTAACCAGTCAGAGAAATAATTGGATGAACCATTGATATACACAATATGGAACTTAAAAGCCTGGAGTGCCAATGTCCACCTCAAGAGGCGACTGTTGATTCCCTTAAAAGTTTATAGGTATATCAAAGGTTTGTGGTCCGTTTCTAAAATAAATCTTTTCCCAGCAAATAAAATTTAAGTTTGGAGATACCCCACACAAGGGCTAAACATTCATTTTCTATTGTGGAGTATCTCGTTACTGCAGGAAGAAGTTTCCGGCTTAGGAAGCATACAGGGAAGGAAGTACCATCATGGTATTGTAGTAACACCGCACCTAAGCCAGTATTGGAGGCATCAGTTCTAAAACAAAATGTTTTATTAATATCTGGAATCTTAAGTATAGGGTCTTTCGAGAAGATATTTTTAATCTCATTAAACTTTTCCGAAGCTACGTCGGAGAGTTCAAGGGGTTTTCCTTCACAACTTTTTAAGGAAGTCGGATAAGATGCCGTAAGATCAGAAAGGTTCGGGATAAACTGTGCATAAAAATTTACAGAACCAAGAAAGCTACGCATGAGCTTCTTGATTTTGGGGAATTTAAATTCTAATAAAGCTTTGATCTTACTGGGAAGAGGCTGCAGAGAGTTTTTTGAAAGTATCAGTCCAAGATATCTAATCTTTTTTAAAACCCAAGGAAGCATTTCTTCGGCTTGGCAGTGGGGCCATGTGAGCGAAAACCTACGCAAAACTGATGTTAATGTTTGGATATGTTCGCCCCACGCGGATGTCATTACGTAAATGTTATCAAAATAAACTAAAACATTTGGGCATATTACCCAAGACCTTTCTCATAAGTCTCACGTAGGTAGCACAGGCAGTTACCAAACCGAAGGGCATAGTTCTATATTGCATCAGTCCTTGGTGTGTAGGAAAAGAGGTGTACTGCTTGAAGAAGGATCTAACATTACTTGATGATATGCCTGCGCAATATCAATCTATAAAAAGAAGGAAGAGTCATAAAATTTGTGTAGATCGCTATCTATTAAGGGCATAGGCTCAGCATCCCACCGAGTTATAGCATTAAGGCCTCTGAAGTCAATAGCAAGTCTATATGAATTATCCTCCTTCTTAACCATGACTACTGGTGAGCAATATGAAGATACTGAGGTTAAAATGGATCTTTAGTTTTAATAAATTTTGGCTACCTCTGGGTCAAATGCATCCCTAAGGTGAGCTGGAACGGGGTATAATTTTCGTTTGATAGGATTGTCCGTCACAAAGTCAATCTATGGACTACCGTGGAGGTAACACCTGGAATATCAGTAAAGACGTCTGAAAAGTTACTCACACATTGAAGTAGTTCATGTCTCTTATTGTCATCCAAAGATTCATTAACATTTAATGTTGGTTGCGCCCGAGTGGTCAAGAGTCACCAAGTCATGTACTTCTTCATCATAT
This sequence comes from Cherax quadricarinatus, assembly GCF_026875155.1. Taxonomy (NCBI): domain Eukaryota; kingdom Metazoa; phylum Arthropoda; class Malacostraca; order Decapoda; family Parastacidae; genus Cherax; species Cherax quadricarinatus. The sequence continues at coordinate 50,579,284 of NC_069417.1, forward strand.
TTCTAAGTTAGAGGTGTCAATTACACACACCTTACATTCTTAAGTTGTCTTATCAAGTTCGTGTGGAAAAACTAAGTCAAAGTTATTAAGGAAATTTAACCGAATTTTTTCCCGGTAATATTTCTTAAGGTTTGTTGATATGATAAAGCTAGGTTTCCCCTTGACTTCTGTGAGGTAGTCAACTTTCCCACAAATTTTTATTACTTATATGGACCTTTCCATGCTACTAATAATTTATTTGACTTGATAGGCAAAGTAAAACACGAACTTCATCCCCTACTTTAAAACTTCTCCTCTGACTTTTGGGATCAAAATAGGTTTTTTTTACTGGTCCATTGACAAGCTTGGTTTTTCGAAATTTTTTATGTCAGAGGTCTCCTCAAGTTTGGATCTAAGGTCAAGGAGAAACTGGTAAAAAACTGAACCTCAGCACTCACCTCCTCATTAGTCCATAAGTCATGAAGGATGGACAATGGGCCTCTGGCCTGTTCTACCAATAGAGAAGTTCAAAAGGTGAAACCTCAAAGAGTCACTGGGAACTTCCCTCATGGTAAACAAAGCACAGGGTAGGTAACGATGCCATTCCTTAGGTTTGAGGGAGCAAAGTTTCCTTAAAATGGACTTGAGAATCGAATGCTGGCGCTCAATCCTCCCATTACAGCGGGGTTGATAGGGTTGTGGTGAAGAGAGGCTTCACCCCCAGAAGTTGGTATAGAGTGCATTAAGTCAGATGTAAATTTGTGTCCCACAGTCAGACAAAATTTTCTCCAGTGAAGCCCACTCTGGAGAAGATGGACAAAAGGGCTTAGCCACCTCGAGTAAGTTATGGTCTTAAAGGGGAACGGCTTCAGGGAAACTCGAAGCATAATCAACTAATGTTAATATTTCTATGTCCCCCAGATGAAAGTGGAGAAAAAGGGGACCAACGATGTCAATACTACTCTTTCGAAAGGTACCGTAAAGACTGGCATTTTGACCATAGGTACTCGCCGGGTACCTCGGGAGGACGACAGTTGGCAAAACTTTACACGATCTACAATGGTAGTGATATCTGAGGACATTTTGGCCCAAAATAGGTTTCCCTAATTTTATTTAAGGTTTTACGATGCGAGAAATGTCCGGCCACTGGCAGGTCATGAGCCATTTTAAGAACAGTCTTTCTGCTTTTGACTTGGAACAACTAAGATGGAATAGTCTATCTCATCTTAATTTAATTTGAAATACTGACTTGTACAAGATACCTTTATATATTCAAATTTGTATGAAAAGTTTTTCCTTTGGATAACTTGATTTTTTTTTAGCAGCATTATGGCAATTTGAAAGAAGGGCAATTACGTTGTAAATTGACAAAGGAGCCCTTCGATATATCTAAAGGCTTAAGGTCAGGGAAAATAAAAGGGATGGATAGTAGGAGAAGCCGGGCTTTTGGTCTGAGCCTTGTCAAGACATTTATGGTATCGGAGGTGATATTTTTCACTTTCATCTAACAAGTGAACCGGTGATCCTACCACCTCGCTTTCGAGAGTAGCATCACTGGTCTTTAATCCCACATGAATCTCACGAGACATTGTCTCATCTGAACTTTCGAGGGGCTTCTCTGACTCTACAGGAAGAGGATCTGAAAAGCTTATGTCCATCTTTGGTGATGAAAGGTCAACCTCAGAAGGAAGAATGGCACCTTTTACATTACCTGTTAGTACGTAGCAAGAAGTGATGGGAGCTAGTACGGCTTCAGACCAACCTGTGAACCATTTAGACCTAATGTAACAATGGATGGTAGGAAAAGTGTCTGTACGACCCAAGTAGTCTGAAAGTATAGCAGAGGAATGAGTTTCCTTAAGATTAGGGAACAGCTTATCAGAAATGACTATACATGTGCATCCAGTGTCTCGTAAAATGGTAGATACATTAAGTCCATCAACTGTTCCTGAACAGAAGGTGCTTGGTCATTACAGTCTTTAAAACATCTTCCAACTTTTCGGACCTTTTTAGAAAGACAATTTGGACGTTTATAAGAACATAAGAACATAAGAAAGGAGGAACACTGCAGCAGGCCTGTTGGCCCATACTAGGCAGGTCCTTTACAATTCATCCCACTAACAAAGATTTGACCAACCCAATTTTCAATGACACCCAAGAAACAAGCTCCGATGTGCAAGTCCCTCTCAAATCCAACCCCTCCCACTCATGTACTTATCCAACCTAAATTTGAAACTACCCAAAGTCCCAGCCTCAATAACCCAACTAGGTAGACTGTTCCACTCATCAACTACCCTATTTCCCAACCAATACTTTCCTATGTCCTTTCTAAATCTAAACTTATCTAATTTAAATCCATTACTGCGGGTTCTCTCTTGGAGAGATATCCTCAAGACCTTGTTAATATCCCCTTTATTAATACCTATCTTCCACTTATACACTTCGATCAGGTCTCCCCTCATTCTTCGTCTAACAAGTGAATGTAACTTAAGAGTCTTCAATCTTTCTTCATAAGGAAGATTTCTAATGCTATGTATTAATTTAGTCATCCTACGCTGAATGTTTTCTAACGAATTTATGTCCATTCTGTAGTATGGAGACCAGAATTGAGCTGCAAAATCTAGATGAGGCCTTACTTATGTCCCTTAACACCACACAAATGACAAACAGGAATAAAAGAAGTCATTTTACTTTCCACTAGAGGCTTTGATTTCTTAAGGTCTGATGAACCCTTGCCCTTAGGGTTCGATCCCTTTAGGTTTTTATAGGAAATGTGAGCCTCAGCATACAGGTCAGCAGCCTCAGCAACTTCCTCAGCTTTAATCAGGTTACGTTCTCTGATCAATATTAGTATCTGATGGGGAAGAGCTGTCAGGAACTGGTCAGCAACCATGAAGTCTCTAAGAGATTCATAACTGTGATCAATTTCTGAACTCTCTATCCAAAAGTCGAACAAACGAAAGAGTGTTACCTGTAACTGCTGAAAGTTGTGGCCAGGCTGTAAGGTGGCATACCTGAAATCTTTCCTGTAAGAATTAGTGGTTTTTTGATATGCTTTAAAGATTGCTTTCTTTAGTAGGTTATAATTACATAAGATATCCTGCGACAAAGTTGCATAGATATTCAAGGCTGTACCAGAAAATAACATTCCTAACCTGGTAGCCCAGGTGTCTGCAGGCCATTCACAGAGGGTAGCGGTATTTTCAAACCTGATAATGTATGAAGTTATGTCTTCACCCTCTGTGAAGGGATGTAAATTAGGTGTTGGAATATGTGCACTAGCTGCACGTTGTTCCATTACTCCTTCATCTAATTGCTGTTGTGAGAAAGTTAACTTTTTATTCTCTAATTCAAGACGAGCTTGTTCGAGCTCGCAATCCTTTTCTCTCTCCCTAAGTCATATTCTCTATCCTTTGCTCTTTCCTCAAGTTCCCTTAATTTAACTTGTTCCTCACGTACTTTAGCTCTTTCCTCACGATCAAGTCTATCACGCTCTATTTTGTCTTCTCTTTCGATTCTCAATCTCTCCGTTTCCTCTTCTCTTTCGATTCTCAATCTCTCCTTTTCAGTTCTTTCCTGGATTTTAGCACTAATGAAAGATTCTAAATTTTTCCCTGTTATTCCTAACTTCCAGCGTTCATCCAAAACTGGTATTCATCCATATTTGCAAGAATAACTTAAACTACCAAGGGAAAATGAAGCAGGTATTAAAGAAAATGGAGGGTTCAATTCCTGCTCCGCTCAAACTGTAATTAAATCAGAGGGCTCGATCCCTGCTTCAATTAAAGAATATGTATTAATGAAAACGAAGGGTTCTATGCCGGCTCCGAGCAAACAGTAAGTAGAATGGGGTCCGTTGACCATCCAATCTTCTCACCAACAAATCAAGAGTGTCCTACGACAGTTCCCTTGATATAATAAAGAGCTCAATGAAACAAATTGTCATTGGAAAATCTCGTGTCCGTAGAGTCTAATCCTCCAAAGTGTTTCAAGATCACAAGAAAGGTGGCAGAATTAAATATTATATCCTGCCTGACTTGACTTACAATAAATTGAGACTATAACAATCACCAAATCTCTTAAATACCTGTACCGTAGTCCTACCATAGAGAATGATTACTCATGGCTGGTGGTAACTGTCTGTGGTATGCGGCGTTGAAGTTCCAATGGTAGATTCGAGATGGAGCTGAATCTTGATTAAGTAGAGTTGATCCTGGCAAGGTCGCCACTTGTGAAGACTTACTCAGCTCTGTAATAACTTCAGACAGTATTACCAAAGCTGGCTCCTCCTCAGGAAAATTAATGAATAGAAAAAGAACAAAAACTAACAAACATTAACAATTTATTATTTAGAAAATATAAAATATAAAACACTTAAATATGAAATATTGATCCTACATTAAAGAAAATGAAAAATGAAAAATATAAATAACTGAATTCAACGCTTATATAAATGTATATAAAACGTGGGGTGTCTGGTGTTGGTGACACTGCGTGTTGTTGAAAACGTAGCCGTTGCTGATGATGGGGGGGGGGGGGGGGGTCGCAGGTGTTGATGACAACCCACCGGCTCGTTCTTCACAGAATTTCTAGCTTTCAATAATCCTTCCAAATGACAGGAAAGCAGGTTTTCTCCACTTTCAATGTGAGGGGTTTATATCCTGCTACTTTCATACACAAACAGGTAAATGGATCAAAATTTGGGACATCTCAGAACGTTAGTCCCCTCTCCTTCATTCTACTCGTTGATTGGAAGGTACCTCTCTGTCATCCAAGCTGGAAGATAGACAGGTTACCCACTGCTTAAGAAATCACTCTCCATGATAAGTACAATACCTAAAAGACGTGGTGATTATTACAACAGTCAACTTAGAGCAAGGCTGAAAGGACTAAGTTTATTATTGGTCAAAAGTGAAGCTTTTAACCAATAAATCCACTAGAATACAAGACAGGCATGTACTTACAGTAGTTCTGGGAGCTGTGAGTCTAGTGATTGCTGTTTGGACCGAAGCCCCACACGTCACCTTTCGGGGGGGGGGGGGGAAGGAGCTAGACTTACCTTACCTTAACAAGTAGCCGGCAAGCGAACTATCACTTTCGGGGAGGGGGAAAAAGGGTGGGGCGGATAGCGGGAGCTGGACTTACCTTTCCTTAACAAGTAGCCGGCAATGAAAGTATTGTTACTATGTATATCGCTACTCCTATCTATTGAACTTTTCCCTCACACCCACAAACAAAACCACCTGCCCAACACACCTTCTACTCCATCCATGGAACAAGCTTTGATTACCAGGGCACTATTAAAGAGGGTACTGAGGAAGCTGAAGCACCTGGTGTATCACCAGGGCACCGAGGGAAATGAAGCACCTGGTCCATCACCAGGGCACCGAGGGAACTGAAGCACCTGGTCCATCACCAGGGCACCGAGGGAACTGAAGCACCTGGTCCATCACCAGGGCACCAAGGAACTGAAGCACCTGGTCCATCACCAGGGCACCGAGGGAACTGAAGCACCTGGTCCATCACCAGGGCACCGAGGGAACTGAAGCACCTGGTCCATCACCAGGGCACTGAGGGATCTGATGCACCTGGTCCATTACCAGGGCACCTAGGGAACTGAAGCACCTGGTCCATCATGAGGGCACCGAGGGAACTGAAGGACCTGGTCCATCACCAGGGCACCGAGAGAACTGAAGCACTTGGCCCACCACCAGGGCACCGAGGGAACTGAAACACTTGGTCCATCACTAGGGCACTGAGAGAACTGAAGGACCTGGTCCATCACCAGGGCACCGAAAGAACTAAAGCACCTGGTCCATCACCAGGGCACCGAGGAACTGAAGCACCTGGTCCATCACCAGGGCACCGAGGGAGCTGAAGCACCTGGTTCATTACCAGGGCACCGAGAGAACTGAAGCACCTGGTCCATTACCAGGGCACCTAGGGAGCTGAAGCACCTGGTCCATCACCAAGGCATCGAGGGAACTGAAGCACCTGGTCCATCACCAGGGCACCTATGGAGCTGAAGCACCTGGTCCATCACCAGGGCACCGAGGGAACTGAAGCACCTGGTCCATCACCAGGGCACCGAGGGAACTGAAGCACCTGGTCCATCACCAGGGCACCGAGGGAACTGAAGCACCTGGTCCATCACCAGGGCACCGAGGGAACTGAAGCACCTGGTCCATTACCAGGGCACCTAGGGAACTGAAGCACCTGGTCCATCACCAGGGCACCGATGGACCAGAAGCACCTGGTCCATCACCAGGGCACCGAGGGAGTTGAAGCCAAGAGCCTGCTCAGCACCAACGCCTCTCCCTCATAAGAGCACAAAAAAAGGAATACTGCAGCAGGCCAGGCGGCCAACACTAGGCAGGTCCCCCTTAAACCGAAACCCAGACCCACAAACGAAACCACCTGGTCAACCTACCCTACAGTACACCCATGGAATAAGCAAGGTCACCAACACCACTGAAAGACCTTGGGGTGAGTATAACACCGAGCACGTCTCCGGAAGCACACATCAACCAGATAACTGCTGCAGCATATGGGCGCCTGGCAAATCTGAGAACAGCGTTCCGATACCTAAGTAAGGAATCATTTAAGACACTGTACACCGTGTACGTCAGGCACATACTGGAACACCACTGAGCTGAGTTTTAAATAAAATATAAAAAAAAGTTTCTTTCACTTGTCAGACGGAGAATGAGGGGAGACATGATCAAAGTGTATAAGTGGAAGATGGGTATTAATAAAGGGGATGTTAATAAGGTCTTGAGAATATCTCTCCAAGAGAGAACTCGCAATAATGGATTCAAATTAGATAAGTTTAGATTTAGAAAGGATATAGGAAAGTATTGGTTTGGAAATAGGGTAGTTGATGAGTGGAACAGTCTGCCTAGTAGGATGATTGCAGCTAAAACCTTAGGTAGTTTCAAATTTAGGTTGGACAAATACATGAATGAGAGGGGTTGCGTTTTGTGGGACTTGCACATGAGTAGATTTGTCAGAGCTAATTGTTGGGGTGGCACTCAGAGTGGGTTGGGCAAATGTTCTGTTAGTTGGATGGTATTGTAAATTACTTGCAAAGTATGGGCCAACAGGCCTACTGCAGTGTTCCTCTTTTCTTATGTTTTTATGACTCAGCTCACACACTGAGGTCTGGGGTTCAATCCCTGGTACTGGGTGGAAACACTAGGGCGAGTTTCCATAAGTTTTAGTTCATGTTACCTAGCATAAAATGGGTACCTGGGGTTGTCGCTGGTGGGTGCATTGGGAAACAAACTGACCTAATAGCCCGAAAAGCTTGGATAACAAGG
>NC_069417.1:50587081-50612109 GCF_026875155.1 Cherax quadricarinatus
AGAGAGAGAGGAAGAGAGAGGAAAAAAAAAAAAAAAGGAAGAGAGAGAGAAAGAGAGAGAAAGAAAGAGAGAGAGAAAGAGAGGAAGAGAGAAAGGAAAGGAGAGAGAAGAAGAGAGAAGAAGAGAGAAGAGGAGAGAGAGAAGAAGAGAGAAGGGAGAGAAGGGAGAAGAAGGGAGAAGAAGAGAGAAGAAGGGGAAAAGGGAAGAGAGAAGAAGAAGAAGAAGAGAGAGAGAAAGAGAGAGAAGAGAGAGAGAGAGAGAGAGAGAGAGAGAGAGAGAGAGAGAGAGAGAGAGAGAGAGAGAGAGAGAGAGAGAGAGGAAAAACAGAAGATTTACTGTTATGTAATATTGTAATAATTGTATAAATAATATCAGTGCTTTTGTGAATGCATATTAGACCCACCAGTTAATGTGTATTAGACACGTGACATGATTTATTTACTCTTGAACGTCGACAAAAATCAAACACTTCCGCTACTTTGAGCCCAATTTCAAGGCACTTTTCTTTGTAAAACCAGTCAAAATCATCTCAATTTCTGTAATATGTCTTCCATTCTATAAAATGAGACCAAGAAAACTAGAATACAACAATAAACACCATACGAAAATACACTGCAAAGTCGCTGATTTATTAAAAAAAAATGGTCAAAGTTTTTTTTTTCTCATTATGCACAGTGTGCTGCAGGATTTTTTTTAGACTGTGCACACTGACCACATAGACCCATTCTTTCATATGAAGGCCTACCAGCTTTCTCCCACTAGATTTGAGGCCGCTAGAATTTATGAGTACTAGTACGTCAAAAACCCCTACGCGTAAGACGTACTAGTACGACGAAAACCCTCAAAGGGTTAACCCTTTGACTGTCGCAACCCCAAATCCTGAGGCGTCTCCTGGTTTCGCAAAATATTTGAGAAAAAAAAAAATCTTATGAAATGATAATCTTTTCTCGATGGTAATGACACCAAAAGCATGAAATTTGATGGAAAACTTACAGAATTATGCTCTCGCCAAGTCAGTGACCTCGGCGACATTTACGCATCGGCGATTTTGCCCACTTTGAGCCCTATTTTTGGTCAATTCCATTGTTCCAATCTACCAAACTCATAGCTATTTCATTTTTTTATAACTCCATTTGGTCTATCGATCGAGTACAAGAAACCGCCCATTTACCGATTTCAACTACCTAATAAAGTGGTCAGAAATTGGCAATTTGGTCAGCTTCATGCAAATTAAAAAATATGTCAATTTCAAAATAGGGTTCAGAATGAACAATACAGACATTCCTGGCACTAAAATAACATTTTTCCCTGTTCATCAGTCATGTCTCCAGGCCCCTGCTATAATTCTCTTGCTTTTTATTTTGAATTTTTATTCACACAAAAAATAGAAGATTTACTGTTATGCAGACTACAGTGGACCCCCGACATTCGATGGCATCAACATTCGATAAATCCGACATTCGATGCATTTTAACACAAAAATTTCGCCTCGATATTTGATGGAAAACCCGACATTCGATACAATTCGTACGAGATGTGTCCATGTGTGGCCTGAACTGCACAATGTGTGCCAGTGTTTACAAGCCAGCCAGTGTGCGTGCATCTAAGGATACATTCAGTACATTCCATATTATCCATATTATCACTGTTTTTGGTGCTTGCTTCTGCAAAATAAGTAACCATGGGCCCCAAGAAAGCTTCTAGTGCCAACCCTTCGAGAAAAAAGGTGCTAATGACTATTGAAATGAAGAAAGAGATTATTGCAAAGTACAAAAGTGGAGTGCGTGTGTCAGAGTGCATGATGATTTGGTAAAGAAATTGCCTGCAACTAGTGGTGATGTGAGTGAATTTAAGGCCAGCAAAGGTTGGTTTGAAAGATTTAAGAATCGTAGTGCATACACTGTGTGGCAAGGCATGGTGAGGCTGCCAGTTCAAGTCCTAATGGAAGGGGATTCCCCTTCTAAACACTAACACCATCCACACTCTCCCCTCCTCCCATCCCATCAATCATCACCAGATCTTTATTAAAGGTAAGTGTCAATTATTCTGTTGTTATTAATCTATTGTTATTGTTGTTATTGTAATTATTCTATTGCATTAAACTTAATATTTCATGTGGTAAATTTTTTTTTCATACTTTTGCGTGCCTGGCACGGATTAATTTGATTTCCATTAGTTCTTATGGGGAAAATTAATTCGTCTTTTGATATTTTCGACATTCGATAGCTCTCGGGAACGGATTAGTATCGAATGTGGAGGGTCCACTGTACTGCAATATTGTGATAATTGTATAAATAATGTCAACCTATTCGTGACTGCATACTAGAATGGCTAGTTGGACATTTATTGGACAATGACGTCATTTGTTTACTCTTGAACATCGGCAAAAATCAAACATTTCCCCTAATTTGAGCTCCATTTCAAGATCCTTTTCATAGTAAAACCAATCAAAATCACTTCCATTTTTATAACATGTTTTCCATTCTATCAAACGAGACCAAGAAAACAAGAATACAACCATAAATACTATATGAAAATACACCTCAAATTCGGCATTATAATCCAAAAACACAGTCGGAGTTTTTTCTCATTATGCACTGCGTGCTGCAGTTTTTTTTTTTTGCTGTGCACACTGACCACACAGACCCATTCTCTCACATGTGAGCTTACCAGCTTTCTCCTGCTTGATTTGAAGCCGCTAGAATTTTCGAGTATGTATACGTCAAACACATTGGCTTGCAAGACGTATAGTATATATGACCTAAACAGTCAAAGGTTTACACCCCTTCTTCGGAGTGCAGACACTACTTTCCATCTCCAGGACTCAAGTCCGACCTGCCGGTTTCCCTGAATCCCTTCATAAATGTTACTTTGCTCACGCTCCAACAGCACGTCAAGTATTAACCATTTGGGGGTCGACAGGTCCTCTCAGAGACTTGTTCTCAGGGTCGGCTAAATTTCAAAAAAAAAAAAAAAAAAAAAAAAAAAAAAAAAAAAAAAATCTTATGAAAAGTTGGAGAATCTTTTCCCAATCATAATGACACCAAAGGTATGAAATTTGATGGAAAACTTATGGAATTATGCTCTTGTGAAACTAGCGGTCTCGACGATGTTTACACATCGGCGATTTTGCCCACTTTGAGCCCTATTTTCGGCCAGTTCCAGTGTACTAGTCGACAAAAATCATAACTTTTATTAAAATTCCATTTTTTTTTATCGAATGAGTACAAGAAACCACCCATTTACTGATTTCAACTATCCTTTATTAGTGGTCAGAATTTAGCAATTTTGCCAATTTCACACAAATTTCAAAAGATGCCAATTTCCGAATAGGGTCCAGATAAACAAGAAAGACATTCCTGGCACTAAAATAACAAGTTCTCTGTTCGTTAGTAACATCCCCAGGCCCCTCTTATATTTCTTTGGCTTTCCACTTTGAATTTTTATTCTTACAAAAAAAAAAAAAAAAAAAAAATAAGATTTACTGTTATGCAGACTACTGCATTAGTGTAGAAATGGTATAAATAACATCAGCGCACTTGTGAAAGAATATTAGACTCACCAGTTGATGTGTATTGTACGCTTGGCATGATTTGTTTACTTTTGAACTTTGGTAAAAATCGAACATTTCTGCTACTTTGAGCTCAATTTCAAGTTACTTTTCATTGTAAAACCAGTCAAAATCATCTCAATTTCTGTAATATGTCTTCCATTCTATAAAATGAGACCAAGAAAAACTAGAATACAACAATAAATACCATACAAAAATAGTGCAAATCCGCTGTTTTAATCCAAAAACAGTCAAAGTTTTTTTTTTACTACGCACTGTGTGCTGTAGGATTTTTTTTATACTGCACACACTGACCACAGACCCATTCTTACATAGGTAGGCCTACCAGCTTTCTCTCACTAGATTTGAGGGCGCTAGAATTTAGGCATACTAGTACTTCAAAAACCCGGGTCGAAAGACAAAACTAATGTCCAAACCCCCAAAAGGGGTTGAAAACCATTTGTCTCCATTCTTTCCCAAATCAAAACACTCATGCATGTTTGCGGAATCCAAGCCCCTCGACACAAAACCTCCTTCCCCCCCCTCTTTTCCAACCCTTGACAGCCGACCCCTACCCCCCTTCCCTCCACTACAGATTTAACATATTTGAAGTCTTCTTTTTTGTTCCATCTCTCTACAGTCCAAACCACCTCAACAACCCCCCCAGCCCTCTGAAATAGTTTTGGTAATCCCACACCTTCTCCTAATTTCCAAACACAAATTTCTCTCATTAAAATTTAACCACACTTTGGCCTCAGACACGACACCCACTACAAAGTATTGCAACGTACTCCATATACTCCCATTGTTTTCAGGGCAAAGTTCTTTGCTCCACAGACTCCAACGTCACCACTCACCCTTTTCCCCTCATAAATTCTATGATTCACCCATCCCTTCATAAACCCTCTGCAGACACGTCCCTCCTAAATACTGAAACTTTCACCTCCGCCATACTCTCTCCCTTCATCTGACATCCAATTTTTCGCATAATCTTTTTATCCTCATCACCTTTCTCTTTTCCCATATTTACTTTTAAATTTTTTTCTTTTTTCATACCCTACCAAATTCATCCCCCAACCTGTGCAACTTTCCCTTTAGAATCTCCCCCAAAAACACAGGTCATTAGCAAAGAGCAACGTGATACTCCCACTTTGTGTTTTATTCTTTACTTTAACTCCACACCTCTTTCCAAGACCCCCACATTTACTTTTCCCTTTCAACCCCATCTATATTGAACAACCCCGGTGACGTCCCCATCCTTTTTTAAGGCCCAATTTTACTGGGGAAAAAATCTCCTTCTCTCCTACATACCTAACCTGTCCTCACTATCCTCAAAAAACTCTTCACTTCTTTCAGTAACCTACCGCATACCCTACACCTGCAAAAATCTGCACACTGCCCTCCCCTATCCACCCGTCCCCAACCTTTTCCGATCCCTAAATCCACAAAAACCTCTTTAAAACCTTATCTAAATACAGTGGACCCCCGTTAACGATATTTTTTTTATTCCAGAAGTATGTCGGTGCCAGTACGACCCAATTTGTTCCCTAAGGAAAATTGTGAATAGATTATCCATTTCAGCCCCCAAACATACACCAAAGCACTACATAAATACTTACATAATTGGTCGCATTGGGAGGTGATTGTTAAGCGCAGATCCACTGTACTGTTCACCTATATGTTTCACTGTAAACACTTGGTCTACACACCCCTTACCTTTCCTAAACCTCCTTTCACCATCCTACTTTCATCTTAAACTTTCAATAATAACTCTCCTATACTTTACCAGGTATACTCAACAGACTTTTTTTTTTTTTCAACAAAGCGGCCGTATCCCACCAAGGCAGGGTGGCCCAAAAAGAAAAATTAAAGTTTCTCTTTTTAATTAAATTTAGTAATTTATACAGAAGAAGGGGTTACTAGCCCCTTTCCCCCCTGGCTTTTAGTCGCCTCTTACAACACCATGGCTTACGGAGGAAGAATTCTGTTCCACTTTCCCATGGAGATAAGAGGATATGAACAAGAACTAGAAAGAAAATAATAGAAAACCCAGAGTGGTGTGTGTGTGTATATATACTGTATGCTTGTACATGTATGTGTAGTGTGACCCAAGTGTTAGTAGTAGAAGCAAGACGTACCTGAAATCTCGCACATTTACGAGACAAAAAAGGACACCAGCAATCCTACCATCATGTAAAACAATTACAGGCTTTCGTTTTACACTCACTTGGCAAGACGGTAGTACCTCCCTGGGCGGCTGCTGTTTACTAAGCTACTACCTATAACTCAACAGACTGATTCCCCTATAATTTTTGCACTCTCATTTATCCCCTTTGCCTTTATACAAAGGAACTATGCATGCTCTCTGCCAATCCCTAGGTACCTTACCCTCTTCTATACATTTATTAAATAATAGCACCAACCACTCCAAAACTATATCCCACCTGCTTTTAACATTTCTATCTTTATCCCATCGATCCCAGCTGCCTTACCCCCTTTCATTCTACCCATTGCCTCACAAACTTCCCCCACACTCACAACTGGCTCTTCCCCACTCATAAAAAGATGTTATCCTCCTTGCCCTATATAAAGAAATCACAGCTTCCCTATCTTCATCAACATTTTAAAAATGCCTCAAAATATTCCCCCACTTCCCAAAACCTCTAACTCTCCATTTAATAAAATTTTCCTCTCTTATTTTTAACTGTCAAATCCATTTGTTCCCTAGGTTTCCTCAACTTATTAATCTCACTCCAAAACTTTTTCTTATTTTCACAACAAAATTTGTTGATAATATCTCCTCCACTCTCATTTGCTCTCTTTTTACATTGCTTCACCACTTTCTTAAACTCTCTTTTTCTCTCCATATACTCTTCCCTCCTTGCATCACTTCTACTTTATAAAAACCTCTCATATGCTAACTTTTCTCCCTTACTACTCTTTTTACATCATCATTCCACCAGTCGCTCTTCTTCCCTCCCGCACCCACTTTCCTGTAACCACAAACTTCTACTGAACGCTAACACTACATTCTTAAACCTACCCCATACATCTTCGACCCCATTGCCTATGCTCTCACTAGCCCATCTATCCTCCAATAGTTGTTTATATCTTACCCTAACTGCCTCCTTTTAGTTTATACACCTTCACCTCTCTCTTACTTGCTGCTTCTATTTTCCTTGTATCCCACCTACCTTTTACTCACTGTAGCTACAACTAGAAAGTGATCTGATATATCTGTGGCCCCTCTATAAACATGTACATCCTGAAGTCTACTCAACAGTTTTATCTACCAATACATAGTCCAACAAACTACTGTCATTACGCCCTACATATCTTGTATACTTATTTATCCTCTTTTTCTTAAAATACGTTTTGCCTATAACTAAACCCCTTTCTATACAAAGTTCAATCAAAGGGCTCCCATTATCATTTACACCTGGCACCCCAAACTTACCTACCACACCCTCTCTAAATATTTCTCCTACTTTAGCAATTAGGTCCCCTACCATAATTACTCTCTCACTTGGTTCAAAGGTTCCTATACATTAGCTTAACATCGTCCAAAATCTCTCTCCTCTACACTCCTCTCTTCTCCAGGTGCATACACGCTTATTATGACCCACTTTTCACATCTGACCCTTATTTTAATCCACATAATCCTTGAATTTACACATTTATATTCCCTCTTCTCCTTCCATAACTGGTCCTTCAACATTGCTACCCCTTCCTTATCTTTAACTCTCTTCCATACTCCTGACTACATCCCATTTATTTCTCCCCACTGAAACTCGCCTACCCCCTTCAGCTTTGTTTTGCTTAGGGCCAGGACATCCAACTTCTTTTCATTCATAACATCAGCAATTGTCTCTATCATCCGCACTACATCCACACACAATCAAGCATCCCAGTTTTATAAACTTTTTCTTATTCTCATTTTTAGTAAATGTGTACAGGAGAAGGGGTTACTAGGCCATTGCTCCCGGCATTTTAGTCGCCTCATGTGACACGCATGGCTTACGGAGGAAAGATTCTTTTCCACTTCCCCACTAGGCCCAAATTTACCATTCACAACTTATCTGGGTGAGCTGAGCTCATCACATAGTAGTATGGCACGGCCAGTGAATTCAAAGCTGTAGTACCATGGCACAGTCAGCGAAAGGGCTAAAACATGTGTTACCTATTACCTCAGATGTTGTATTTTTTCTTTTTAGTATTGACTATTCTCTCAAACCTGTGACAAGTTTTGAGATTCCTACTCTCAAAACTAGTCTGAGGGCAGACTTCATTGTTGACTGTATGGTCAACCTGGCTGGTGCTGCCAGCAGCTTTCTCCGCTTATTCTATCCACACCTCAAATGGTTACTATTCACAATACCTCTGATCAATTTCACTAACAGTTACAAAATATCACATGCCTACATGATTAGTGTAAAAGCTAAAGCAAATATCATACACACATAAAAAACAAACTAGATCTACTCTCGATATCTGTGATTCCCCCCAATTTACACTTACACTCAACCAAATGACTGTAAACACAAAATAATGAATAAAGCTATTGCCTAATAAATCTTAAACTAATGATAAGTTTGCCTGAGATACTGCAATACAGGAGCTTAATAGAAACTATCATGCCAAGACAAAACCATTCTTATTGCTAATTTTACAAACTGTAATGCAGTTACCTAGCTTTAACCCCTTCAGGATCCAAGGCCAAAATCTGAAGTGGTGCTCCAGTGTCCAAGAAATTTTGAAGAAGAAGAAGAAGAAAAAAAAAAAAAAAAAAAAAAAAAATAAAAAAAAAAAAAAAAAAAAAAAAAAAAAAAAAAAAAAAAAAAAAAATCTTACAGAATTAAAGAGCATATTTTGGTGAAAGGTAATAAGACAAAAAAAAAAATTTCTGATCAGTACTTACCGAATACCAGTGCCAGAAGTTTGTCGAAAATGATGTGGTAGCGCAACAACGACGAAATTCCACATACGCGCATTCATATTATTTTGCGGTTTTTTTGTTGTTTTCTTTTCTTTCCAATTTTTTTCTATTCCTACTAACATTTGGGGCCTGAGAGACCAATACTGTATATAATGTATATATATAAACTCACTGTACTGAACACATAACCGCACTAAAGTTATCATATTATGTTTACCACTGTTTGTTTATTTACAATAAACATGCACAAATATCCTAGTATAATACTAAGTCTATCATAGTAATTACGTATTTACACAACACTGGACATGTTTTGAACTGCTGGAGCTTGTGGAACCCTTGAAACAAGGCATCCATGCACAGAGGCACCTTACCATTCCTCACACATAAACCGAGTGTCTTTGCGTCTTTGATGCAGACTTTTTGTTTGTGCACAGACGATCATCGCTTCTTCTGAGCAAATTTCTTCCGAGTTTTGAAGGAAGTTTTGTATTATGAAATGAACACCTTCCTCCTCAAATGCTTGGTATATCTGAGGAATTCGAGGACCGTGATGTAATAGCAGGGTTTGTTACCTGGTACTTATCAATATGAGTTGGCTGACACAGACAAACAAAATTCACCATAGTACGGTGGTCTGTTGCAGTCTTTTATTTGGTACATATATCATTGAGCATTGAAATGTCCCGAGATTGGAAGAAAAGTTCAAGACCACTTGTAACTCTTAGAACACAGTCAAACAAAACCAATCTGCATGTCACACTTGTCAACCAATCGCATGTTTATGTGTATAATCAATCACTGGTCACTGGTTTTCGAATACGTTATGAAGGGACCATTAGCACTTGATCAAACTTTGGGCAAGCTGTCTTGCATTTCATTATGGTGAATGGTTTGTCAACCATGTTACATTCTCGTTTGTCATGCCACCGTAATGGCCATGGATGTCCATTGGCATAAACACCTGCACGTCATCTCCATGATCACCTGCGTTGACCTGGCAATATGTTTACGATTAGAACGCGCACTGGTCCACAACACATCTGTCTTGTATATTCAAGCTTCGTGCGATGAAAACATCACGTTGAGTCTTGGGCTCGATGAACCATTATCGTTATATAATTAATTGCCCCTTACCAAGGATAAGGTGCCATCCTGTTTCTCACTACATCACCTAGATACCCAATCACATCTTGGTATCTTCAATGTTTTTTACTACCGCGTGATACAACAATATCCAACCCAGTGCCACTGTCACAATCACAGAGTACAAAACCTGTTTTATACCAAAGCGTTTCCTCTGCTCGGTAAATACTGCTTGAATGACAGTCTACCTTTTGAACAAAATCAAAGACTCGCCAATTACAAGATTTTGAATGGGATAAAAGTATATGTCGAAACTTTTGTTTGAGATAACATGAAAACATTCCCTAATCTTGTATATAACCTGTCACTTCTGTACAGCCTGGTTTTTGTCAGAGAAGTGCAACATACGTAAGAGTAAGATAAAACCTGTTCACAGGTAATGATTTCACTGAAGACCTGAGGTAGAAATTAGCCGATCAGTGGACCAGTATCTTTTTCTATTAGGCTTATAGACGTGAGGCATAACAAATAATTGTTGCAAAAAGCAAATACCATTTCTGCAAACAGTCGTCTCTTTCCACCTGTGTAGTCTTGACTGTGGTGATAAGGACGTATTTGCTCCATGGTCTACTCAAAATACTTATTACTTTCCCTGACAATAATTTCCATCAATGGCTTGGTCAAAGAATAATTCTAAGAATTCCAGTTCATTGGGCCGTGGTTTCCAAGTGACAAGTAGGTAAATTCACTTTGAGAATCATCAAAGTGTGACTTGGTAACAAAATTTGGGTTATGGCTGCAATCCCACATACGGTTTTGCTGGTGGATACTGGACATCATAGGCCTGGTTGTGCGTGGTGGTTGTGGTGGGCTGGTGGCGGCGCTAGCCGCTTTGTCCTTGAACTGACGAGTCAGCAGCGTGGGTCCCAGCGTGGCCTGGTGAGTCACCGCATGGCGGAGCCACTACCATCACCACTGAACACCATCCACTGATGCCTGTGGTCAATCCATGCCAAGTGTAGCCAACATCAACCTCACTATCACTTACCTAAAAACGACTGTGTTGGTGGCCATGGATGTACTCTGGGATGTACTCCGTCCCCCTGGGCACAGCATAGGGTACACAACCCGAGGCGCATGCAGCGCGAACATGACCGACCTTAGCACTGGTGATATGATCCTCACTATCAACAACTCGATTGGATCTTCGAGCCAAAAAAATCACAGTCCACTCACTATCACATCACCATTACTGAAGTCAGAGGCCTGGCCACGCGAAAAATATTAGTTTCTCTCTTGCGATGAGGAACAACCGACCGTGAGTCACGAGTGCCACACCAGAGGTAGAAGTTGAGGATGCAGGGTTTCTGCACTATTATCGATATCCTGGTCATTCTTTTCGTTCCACTACTGAATCAAAGCCGTAGAATTCGTCTTCATTATTTCCACCATCAGAGTCAGAACTATCAGATAGGAAGAGGAGAGGTCCCCTAATTTTCCCGGTGAGTGAGGAGCTGACTTGTCGACGAGGCATGGTGAACAAGGGTAATCTGAGCCGCGGATTTCCCACAATGCTATGGCGAGGCTCCTAGAATTTTTTGATTATATGGCGCAACACACCACCACGCAGTACCCCTTCTCTCACATGTAGGCCTATGAGCGTTTTTGCGACTAAATTTGATGGCGCTAGAAGAATTTTGGAGTAGATTCTACGGTTTGGACACTCATCGTATAGCCGTGATTCTACGGACGTACCCTGAAAGTTTATATCCAATATGCTCCATTAACCTGTATCAGTATAGTGTTGAATTATTATTAGCCTGCCGAAAATGCCTACATACTAGGGCATGATATTGCCTCACACCGTAATTATATTTTGTGAATATGTAAACCCCACATTGAAAATCTTTAACATAGAATAAACTTTGATTTGATTTCATATAAGTTTGTAGACCTTACCTGTTTTGAATCAGAGTTAAAAATGGAATACAACAAAGGCCACGTACAGGAATCGACGAGACAGAGAGCTCTCATCGTCTCAGTGAAAAGTTAACAAGTCACACTTGGGTGCCTTATGCCTCGTTCCAGTGTCACATTCCACACTGGATTGAATGCCTGGCAGAAAAATTAATACCAATTGCATGATAACATTCCATACACTATTGTACAACATTACAATTTTTCTTCCGTCAAAGAAGCAATTAAGCATTTGTTCTTAAAATTTTGAATTTGTCTGAAATTTAAATTTCTATTTCTTTGTAGTAATGCCTTTTTGTGTGTAACCCTACTAAAAAACATTAATACTGCCACCCTTATTAACTACAACATAAACAATTAATCACCTCAATTGCCCTTTATTGAACATTAATCAAATCACACCAAAACTGCCAAAAACACTGTTTGTATGACCATATACAGATTAGGGTTGAAAATGCACAGCTCAGAGGGGTCCTTCTGAAAACTGTGTTCTCAGTATGCCTCTGGCAAGACAGCGACTGAATAAATGATGGGGCATACATTTCCTTTCAAGTGTTCAAAAAATTGTCCTCGTTTTGTTACTGAGGAATTCCAAGCCAACACACAGAAGACCCTGGCATCTTGCATCAGACTCAACCTGTGTAAAAACAATGTGCATAAAAGGCCCCAAGATAGGGAACTCCTTGCCTAAGGCATCGAAAGGTTCCATATCTGTCAATCAATTCAGAGCTCTTGTTAAAAAAGCACCTTATCTCTTTGAAGTAATCCAAACATCAATATACACTATGTCAAACAAAAAAAGCTTTCATCCAATTCTGTCCCTGTTCTTTCAGCCTTCCTTCAACAACTATACATAATTGGTAACGTATTTTTTTCTATTTCATAGGACTGTAATCTTCATCTCTATTTAATCATGCCACAAAACTGAAGATTAACCAGTTTAAATATGCATTTCTTTTATAACTGACCTTTTGTCATTAAATACCTTTCTTATTGCACTTATAGTTGTAGTCAACTGCACAAGGAGTCCTACTTAACCCTTTGACTGTCCGCAGAGCCGTTATATATAAAAAAACGTCTTATTACGAGGTACAGTGTTTTGACTTATATACAGGTGGACCCCTGCATAACGATGGCATCACATAGCGATTATTTCGCATACCGCTTACTTTAATTGCAAAAATTTTGCCTCACATACCGCTTAAAAACCCGCTTACCGATTTTCCTCCGAGACGCGTTCCAATGTGCGGCCTGAGCCACGCTTCACAATGTTCCGCCGTTGGCATTGTTTAACCAGCCAGCCTCCGCGGTAACATCCAACAAGCATACTCTCGGAATTTTTCGTATTATAACAGTGTTTTTTTCTATTTTTTTTTTTTTTCGGTGCTTTTTTCCTGAAAATAAGTTGACCATTGGGCCCCAAAAAGCTTCAGTGCCAACCCTACAGCAAAAAAAAAAAAAAAAAATAAGGGTGAGAAATTACAATAGAGAAGAAGAAAAAGATCATTGATAAGTAATCGCTACTATTGGTGGTACAGCTGGCTGCTGCTGCGCTGCTGCACTGTCAGCCGCTGCTGCTCGTAGCATCGTCGGCTGCTGCTGCTGCTGTAGCATCATCTGCTGCTAGCTGTAGCATTGTCTGCTGCTGCTGCTGCTGCTGTAGCAGTCGTCTGCTTCTGCTGCTGCTAGTAGCTCGTCTGCAGCGTGCTGTAGCAATGTCTGCTGCTGCTGCTGCTGCTTGCATCTCGTGCTGCTGCTGTAGCATCGTCTTCTGGCTGCTGTAGCATTGTTGCTGGCTGTACCACCGTCTGTTGCTGCTGTAACCACACCGTCAGCTGCTGCTGCTGCTGTAGCAACACCGTTGTTTGGTGTGGCTTATTGAGAATACCAAGAAACAATTAACCCCAGAGGATTTTGCCACCCAGGATAACCCAAAAAATGTCATTGTCATTGAAGACTGTCTAACTTATTCCATTGGGGTCCTTAATCTTGTTCTCCCAGGATGCAACCCACACCAGTCGACTAACACCCAGGTGAAACAGGAAAAATGCCTGAACTAGTGCTCATATTGGTGAATTTTAAAGCAGCAAAGGTTGTTTGAGAGATTTAAGAAATCGTAGTGGCATTACACAGTGTGATAAGGGCCTGAGTCTGTAAGAAAATGCCAAACAGGACCTACAGTACTCAGGAGGAAAGGCACTCCCAGGACACAGTTCTCATCAGTCAATTGACTGCATCTTCAATAAAGTAAGTGTCATTTATTTCTTCATTTAGTAACAAGTACATCAGCAATATATACTTGGCAAGTACTACTCTACTATTGTGCATGTAAACCTTCTCTTTGTGTGTGGGAAATGTAATTACATGTGTAAAATTTTTTTTTTCATACTTTTGGGTGTCTTGCAACGGATTAATTTTATTTCCATTATTTCTATGGGGAAAATTACATCACAAACGGATTATTTCGCATAACAATTACCCCTCTTGCACGGAATTAAAATCGTTATCACGGGGGGTCCCACTTGTAACTCAAATTTCTAGCGCTTCAAATCAAGCAGGAGAAAGCAGGTAGGCCCACCTGTGAGAGAGGGTCCAGTGTGGTCAGTGTGCACCATATAAAAAAAATCCTGGAAGCAACGCAGTGCATAATGAAAAAAAAAAACTCCGAACCGTTTTTTTTTAGTTAAAATTGCCGACTTTGTGTCTATTTTCCGTAAGTATTTAATGGTTGTATTCTCGTTTTCCTTGGTCTCAATTGATAGAATGGAGAACATATTATAAATAAGAGGTTGATTTGATTGATTTTACTTAAAAAGAACCAGAAATGGAAGCTCAACGTAGGGAAATGTTTGATTTTTGCCAATGTTCAAAATAAACAAATGATGGCAATTGTCCAATAAATGTCCAACTAGCCTTTCTAAATATGCCAGTCATGAATGGGTTGATGTTATTTTTAATACAATTATTACAGTTATTGCAGAATCCTGCATAATAGTAAGTCTTCTATTTTTTTTGTTTGAATAAAAATTCAAAATAGAAAGCAAGAGTAATATACAGAGGGCCTGGAGACAAGACCTGATGAGCAAAGAAAATGTTTATTTTAAGAGCCAGGAATGTCTGCATTTGTTCATTCTGGACCTTACTTTGAAAATGTTACATTTTTAGTTTTGTTGAAAATTGGGCAAATTGCAAATTTCTGACCACATAATTAGTATTTTGAAATCGGTAAACGGCAAAGTTTCTTGTACTCAATCGATAAGAAAAAAATGGAGTTCTAAAAGAAATAGCTAAGAGTTTGGGCGACTGGAACAATGGAATTAGCCGAAAATAGGGCTCAAAGTGGGCGAAATAGCCGATTTGTAAACAGCGCCGAGGTCGCTAACTTCGCGAGAGCATAATTCCGTCAGTTTTCCATCAAATTTCGTTTTTTTGGTAGTCTTTTACAATCGGGAAAAGATTCTGCTAACTAACTATCATTTCATACAGAAAAAATAATTTTTTTTTTTTTAAATTTTGCGACACCAGGAGACACCTCAGGATTGGGGGTTGCGACAGTCAAAGGGTTAATAGTCTAATTCTTATAGACAAAACCTACTTCATGCTATTTGGAAACAGAGCTTCAAATGTACAGCTAAACATATTGATAAATGGTTCACCTATTTCTAGACAGGGCAAATTTCTAGGTCTCCACTTTAACTGCAGTCTCAAATTCCAGACCCACATACAGCAAATTTCCAAGTCTCCAAAACAGTAAACATCCTTTCAAAGATATGGTACTATGTATCCCATTCAGCTCTTCTTGCTCTGTACCACTCTCTCATGTACCCTTACCTCACTTATGGTATTTATGCATCAGGCTCAACCACAGCAAATCACCTTAACCCTTTTAGTGTCAGTCCTGTAGTACTACGGCTTGAGGCCCAGTGTCTGTCCCATAATACTACACCAAAATTCTAGCGCCTTCAAATCTAGCAGGAGATAGCTGGTAGGCCTACATCTGAGACAATGGGTCTGCAAGGTCAGTGTGCACAGTATAAAAAAAAATCATGGAGTCAGTAATGCATTGTGGGAATGCCATTTCAGTATGCATTGTTTCCCATGCCTTGTGGTAAGAAATGCCTCACTCCCCAGTGAATTGGGACTCTTTTTTTCCTAAGTGACAATTCTCAAAGATGGAAGTGTCAGTGAAGATGAATTTCATGGTTTGAGGAGTTTTTGACAAAGCAATGCCCAGGAAACCTGAAGAAAGGAAGAGATGAGAGGAACAGTATGGGTAATGGGTAATGTTACAATTGGGATGGTACATACATGCAGTAGCAGGTGGTGTTGTAATGCTTCAGCATGTACCCAGGCTGGTAGCCATGCCTGACTCAGCACATCTACACGAAAGGCCAGCTTCAACCACCCACGCCACAATAACCTGCACAATCACTACAACCTACACAACCACAACAACCTGCACAACCACAACAACCTGCCAACACACACACACACGCACACTTTTTGTGTGTGAAGAGTGTAAAACAGCATTGTGTATAACACCATGATTCAAAGAGTCCCACACACTGCAGCACTTCTAGGAATGTGTCCAGTAACTATGTGTATATATACAGTATTATATAACAATAGTAATAAACAACTTTTTTTATTGTTGGTTTGTGTAAACACGGTTTGTAAACAATTTAATGATAATGTTTGTGTGGTTACTGTGTAGTATACGAGTGGATATATATTTTTTATTTTTTTTTATTATCACACTGGCTGATTCCCACCAAGGCAGGGTGGCCTGAAAAAGAAAAACTTTCACCATCATTCACTCCATGACTGTCTTGCCAGAAGGGTGCTTTACACTACAGTTTTTAAACTGCAACATTAACACCCCTCCTTCAGAGTGTAGGCACTGTACTTCCCATCTCCAGGACTCAAGTCCGGCCTGCCGGTTTCCCTGAACCCTTCATAAATTTTATTTTGCTACACTCCAAAGCACTCAAGTATTAACCCTTTGGGGGTTTTCGTCGTTTTAACGTCTTACAGTGGGTTTTTTGACGTATTAGACTCTAAATTCTGCGGCCTAAAAACTAGGGGGAGAAAGCTGGTAGGGCCTTCTATGAAAGAATGGGTCTATTGGTCAGTGTGCACAGTCAAAAAAAAATCCGCGCACACATGCATAATGAAAAAAAAAAACTTTGACCTTTTTTTTGGGAATAAATCAGCGATTTTGCAGTGTATTTTCGTATGGTATTTA
The DNA here is from genome assembly GCF_026875155.1 of Cherax quadricarinatus. Lineage (NCBI taxonomy): Eukaryota > Metazoa > Arthropoda > Malacostraca > Decapoda > Parastacidae > Cherax > Cherax quadricarinatus. Next base: position 50,603,876 of record NC_069417.1, read on the forward strand.
TTGTTTATTCTAGTTTTCTTGGTCTCATTTTATGAATGGAAGACTATTATAGAAATTGAGATGATTTTGACTGTTTTAAAAAGAAAGGTCCTTAAAATTGAGCTAAAAGACAAAATGTTCGTTTTCCAAATTAAAAGTAAACAAATCGTCCCAAGCATGCAATACACGTAAACGGTGGTCTAATTTTCTTTCCAAGTGCACCAATAATTTTTAAAACCATTTTTTACACTAATGCGTAGTCGCATAACGAAAATTTTATATTTTTTTAAAAAAAAAATTCAAAGTGGAAAGCAAAAGAAAAATAAGAGGGGCCCCTTGAGACATGTAATGATAGAGGAAAGATTTTAGGCCAGGAATGTCTTCTGTTTTTCGGGCCCCTATTCGGAATTGGCATCTTTTAAAATTTTGGTGAAATTTGGCAAAATTGCAAAATTCTGACCACTGACTGGATATTTAAAAATTTCATAAAGAGTGGTTTTTTTGCACCCATTCGATAGAAAAAAAGGATTTCTAGCGAAATATTAAATTTTTTTTCTCGACTAGACGTGAAGGGCCGAAAAGGGGGCTCAAAGTGGGCAAAATCGCCGGCTAAAATCGCCGAACCGCTAACTTTGCAGAGCAAAATTCCAATTTTTTCTATCAAATTTCAAATTTTTGGGTTCTTTATGATGGGGGAAAAGATTCTTATTTTTTCAAAAGAGAAAATATTTTTTTTTTTTTTTTTAATTTTGGCTGCCCCCTGAGAACGAGTTTGGGAGGGGGCCTGTCGCCCCTAAAAGGGGAAAAAACCATTTGTCTCCCTTCCCCTATCAAACCGTCACGCATGCCTGCTGGAAGTCCAAGCCCCTCGCACACAAACCCCCTTTACCCCCTCCCTGCAACCTTTCCTGGGCCAAACCCCTACCCCGCCTTCCCCACTACAGACGAAACACTCTAAAGTCATTCTGTTTCGCTCCTTTCTCTCTACATTCCAAACCACCTCAACAACCCTTCCTCACCCTCTGGACAACAGTTTCGGTAATCCCACACCCCCTCCTAATTTCCAAACTACGAATTCTCGCTTTATTTTCACACCACACATTCCCCTCAACAAGACATCTCCATTTTGCCTCCAGCCTACCCCCGCTGCAACTTCATCACCCATCTTCACACCCAAATAAGATATATATATGGGATATTATATTAGTAATGTCTCTTGAATATGTAAAACCTGCTATCTTGGTTTAAAATAGCAATGCTCATTTTGCCTATAAAAAAAAGGCAAAAATTTTGGTATGAAATAACTAAAAAATCTTTTCTGAACCAAACAAAAAAAAAAATTTTTTCATTGTGTTTGTTTATTTTTAAAATTTTTTTGCAACGTTCAAAAATATATTTAGTTTGATTAGGCTAAAAAAATTGTGCTTGTTATAAAAAGGTTAGGAATTTTTTCAAATTTTTTTGGAGAAAATTATAAATTTTACATTTAAAATTTAAAGAAAAAATATATCTTTAAAAGTACAAGAGAAAATTTCGGAAAGGACTTAATTTTAAACGATTTTTTGCTATTACCATTTTAAATTCGGCATGACATGTGTATATATTGTGGTGTGTTGTGTGTGTGTGTTGTGTGTGTTTTGTGTGTGGTGTGTGTGTGTGGTGGTGTGTGGTTGTGTGTGTGTGTGTTGGTGGGGGGTGTGTGTGTTGTGTGTGTAAGTGGGCCCCGCTTTCGATCCCTCCAAATGCGACCAATTATGAAGTGTATTTATGTAAGTGCTTTGTACGTGTATGTTTGGGGGTCTGAAAAAGGACTAATTACTTCACAATATTCCTTATGGAAAAAAAATTTGGGCAGACTGGCACTGAAAATACTACTGGAATGAAAAAAGTTCGTTAACCGGGGCCACTTATATATTTAAAATATATATATATATTATATTAGTATATAAAAAAATATTATATATATAATATAATATAATATTATATATATATATATTATATACACAAAAACCCCACACACAGCAGGGCCCCGCTTTAAAGCGTTTCACTTTAAAAGGCGTTCCGCTTAACGGGCTTTTAAATTATGACCAAAACTCGCTATACGGTCCCCCCCACCCACTTTCTTTAAATTTGGGCACCGCGCCCACCCTGTTTGTTTACATTCTTCGTGAGTCAGTAAGCACTAAGTCCTCCATTTTGTCTGGAAACTCCAAAAAATTTTAAAGGTTTTTAAAAGTTATTTCATTTTTATATATACTTGATAATTATACTTATGTATACCTTACTTAAATAAACTTCATACAAGTCTCCCCGCATTCATGTTTTCGCTTTCACGGGCTTCACAATTCCGAATTCCCAACCGCCAAATCCCAGCCCCCAAATTTTCCCAGCCGCCCAAAACATATTCAAGTTTTCCCCCCACCTGCGGTTCCCACTACCCTCCCACCGACCCCCGCAACTGGAGCCACCCCCCACCACTCAGTGGGTGTGTTTTGTTTGTTCATTATTTTTTATTTTAAAATACATATAAATAAAGTAAAACACATTCATGACTGCATATTGTAATGGTATTTGGACAGGTATTGGACGGGGACAGGGGTTTTCTCTTAACACAGCAAAGAATCAAACATTTCTGCTACGCTAATAATAACAATATAATAAAAATAAAAATAATAATAATAATAATAATATAAAAAAAATAAAATACGATATAATTGAAGAAGGAAAAATTGTACAAAAATACGAGGGGGTGGTTGACACATCGTCAGTGGGCTTTGTTAGCTGGAGTGAACATTAGTCTCCCTGCTCTTCCAACATTTCACAAAATTCATTGTTTGGTGCTTTGGGTTAGTTGACTGGAGGGTTTAGGCAGGGTAGAGTATAGAGGCATGGTAGAGGCAGTGGTAAGGCAGTGGTAGGGCAGTGTAGAGGCAGTGGAAAAGGGAGTGATAGGGGCGTGATAGAGGCAGTGATAGGCAGGAAGAGCATGATATTTATAAATTGTTATAAATAATAATAGTAAATTATGAATAACATTTATTTTATAAAAGTTTTTAAATTAACATGTATTTTTATTTATAACATACGTATATTTATAAATACCCCTGCCTCCCCACTGCCTCTTCATGCCCCTATCACTGCCTCACCACTGCCCCCAACCCCTGAATTATTGCGAAATGTTTGGGAAAAGCAGGGGGACTAATGTTCCTCCGCATAAACAAAGCCACACTGACATGTGTCAACCACCCCTCGTATTTTTGTACAATTTTCCCTTTTTCAATTATGTCGTATTATTTTATTTTTATTCTATTTTTATTATACAGAGCAGAAATGTTTGATTCTTGCTGGTTCAAGAGTAAACACAGAGTCACCGCCAATATTTTTCAAAAGCCATTTTCAATAGCATCATGAATGTGTTTACATTATTTTACGTGTTTTAAAAGCAAAAATGAAAAAAAAAAAAACACTCACCACACGATGGGGGAGGCGGGTGCCCGTTGCAGGGTCGGGGGGAGGGGAGTAGGACTCGCATTTTGGGTTTAGGAAATGGTGGGGCAGTGGTGGGGTCTGGATATTTAAAAACCATACATGTTATTAAAGCATAAACATGTATATATTTTGTACAACTTTCAAGTTTTCATGTATTTTATGATTGTTCATGGGTTTAACAAGTTAAGCAGTATTGTATTATATTTCCCTACAATATATTGGGGCACCAAACATTCACGGTTTTTCAACATCCGCGAGGCTCTTGATCCCCTAACCCTCGCGAATGTTGAGGGACACCTGTACTGTGCTGGCATGCAGGTACACATTAAAATCAGTAAGAGTGTCTTATGTCTCCAGACGTCATATTAGTAATGATAATAATAATCATCGAGTCTCATTTAAATGTCGTATATTACGTTAAATACACATTTTCATTAATCCATCTATGATATTTTTTCAAAATTATATAATAAACACGATACATAACAAAAAAAGATGATAAATACACCCCACAATAGAATAAATAAACATAAATATGAGATGTTGTAGCAGACGACTTGCACAAGTGACGCCATATTAGAAAGGATAATAATAATAATAATAATCACCGAGTCTCATTAAATGTTGTATATTACATTAATATACACATTTTCATTAATCCATCCATGATATTTTTTTCAAAATTATATAATAAACACGATACATAACATAAAAAGATGATAAATACATCCTACAATAGAATAAATAAACATAAATATGAGATGTGGTAGCCAGATAACTTGTACAAGTGACGCCAAGAATAACATTTTCTCTAATCTAACATAAGAGAAAATGTTTTACTGGGGGGTAACTGTAGAAAATTATTCCTTTCGTATGTATGTAAGTTTATTCAGGTATACACAAATACAGTTACATAGATTATCATACATAACAGCATATGTGTAGAGAACCTAGGATAACCCAAAAAAGTCAGAGTGACTTATTTCCATTGCCTTCACTTAGAGCATCATTTCTTCTCAAAATGATGTTACATGAGAATGGGAGTGTTCTTCTTTATTTATTCTACCGTATCAATGTAGAGACAACCTGTACACAATGTAACTTGTACACAAACCAGACGTGTACACTTTGTTTACAAAACTTACCTTCGCCTGGTTTGTTTACATAACTCTGCGCCTGTACTCTCTCATGCATTCATTCTTTCTCTCTCTCATTTATTCGTTTTATCTCATTTACTTACTCCTGACCCTACATTAAGACTACAAATATTTTAAGGTAAGTAATGAGTGAACTGTATATACATTTTATCGCTCTGGGATGCTTGAATGTAATAGAATATTATGTGTAGGTGGGTTGGCCTGGTATGGTAGCCCGGCTGACTACCATACATACAACACTTGATTTTTTACAATAAATACTACTCATCTCACCCTATATTTTAAGGTAAGTAATGAGTGAACTGTATATACATTTTATCCCTCTGGGATGCTTAAATATCATAGAATTGTATGTGTGGGTGGGATGGCCTGGTATGGTAGCCTGGCTGACTACCATACATACCACACTTGATTTCTTACAATAAATACTACTTGTCTCACCCTAGATTAAGACTATAAATATTTTAAGGTAAGTAATGAGTGCACTATGTGTGTATTGTACTTTATTGTTTTTTGATGCGTGGTTCTATTGCTAACTTAATATATGTTAGTGTAAACTTGTTATCTAGTGTTTGTATACATTTGTAAGTGGAAAAAAAGGGTGTTCCACTTCACGGCGGTTTCCGCTTTACGGCGGTAGCCTGGAACCTAACCAGCCGTATAAGTGGGGCCCTACTGTATATATGCAATAAGATCACAGTAAACAGGTGATTTCAGAATATGCAAAACAACCACTCTGAAAGAATAGAGAAATTCCAAGTGCTTTCATGACTACTCACATTATCAAGGAATAATGCGAGTAGGAATAATGATAATGTGAGTAGTCACGAAAGCGCTAGGAATTTCTCTATTTTTCAGAGTGGTTGTTTTGCATATATATAAATATATATATATATATATATATATATATATATATATATATATATATATATATATATATATATATATATATATATATATATATATATATACAGTGGACCCCCGCATAGCGAACTTAATCCGTGCAAGAGGGCTGGTCGTTATGCGAAATGTTCGCTATGCGAATTAATTTTCCCCATAAGAAATAATGGAAATAAAATTAATCCGTGCAAGACACCCAAAAGTATGAAAAAATTTTTTTTTTACCATAAAAAAATGTTAATTTTAGTACACACAAACTGAAAAAGGCATGCACAATTACATGACACTTACTTTATTGAAGATCTGGTGATGATTGATGGGATGGGAGGAGGGGAGAGAGAGTGTTAGTGTTTAGAAGGGGAATCCCCTTCCATTAGGACTTGAGGTAGCAAGTCCTTTTCTGGGGTTACTTCCCTTCTTCTTTTAATGCCACTAGGACCAGCTTCAGAGTCACTGGACTTCTTTCGCACAACATATCTGTCCATAGTGGCCTGTACCTCTCGTTCCTTTATGATTTGTCTAAAGTGGTTCACAACAGTGTCATGTAACAGTCACCAGCACGGCTTGCAATAGCTGTGTGAGGGTGATTTTCATCAAAAAAGGTTTGCACTTCAAGCCATTTTGCACACATTTCCTTAATCTTTGAAGTAGGCAATTCCTTCAATTTCTCTCTCCCCTCCTTTGAACCAGTTTCCCCAGGTCTGGCCTCTTGCTCTTGAAGTTGATCTATCAGCTCATCAGTGGTTAGTTCTTCATTGTCCTCCTCCACCAACTCTTCCACATCCTCCCCACTAACCTCCAACCCCAAGGACTTCCCCAATTCCACAATTGATTCCTCAACTGGTATACTACTCCTCTCAGGGTTAGCCTCAAACCCTTCAAAATCCCTTTTGTCTACACATTCTGGCCACAGTTTCTTCCAAGCAGAGTTCAAGGTTCTCTTAGTCACTCCCTCCCAAGCCTTACCTATAAGGTTTACACAATTGAGGATATTAAAGTGATCCTTCCAAAACTCTTTTAGAGTCAATCGAGTGTCTGTGGTCACTTCAAAGCACTTTTGAAACAGAGCTTTTGTGTACAGTTTCTTGAAGTTGGAAATGACCTGCTGGTCCATGGGCTGCAGGTGAGGAGTGGTATTAGGAGGCAAAAACTTCACCTTAATGAAGCTCATGTCCCCATAAAGTCGCTCTGCCACGTCTGTAGGATGACCAGGGGCATTGTCTAACACCAGGAGGCACTTAAGGTCTAATTTCTTTTCAGTTAGGTAATCTTTCACATTGGGGGCAAATGCATGGTGTAACCAGTTATAGAAAAATTCCCTAGTGACCCATGCCTTACTGTTTGCCCTCCACAGCACACACAAATTATCCTTGAGGACATTCTTTTGCCTGAACGCTCTGGGAGTTTCCGAGTGATACACTAATAAAGGCTTAACTTTGCAATCACCACTAGCATTGGCACACATCAACAAAGTAAGCCTGTCTTTCATAGGCTTATGTCCTGGGAGTGCCTTTTCCTCCTGAGTAATGTAGGTCCTGCTTGGCATTTTCTTCCAGAACAGGCCTGTTTCATCACAATTAAACACTTGTTCAGGTTCCAGTCCTTCAGTTTCTATGTACTCCTTGAATTCATGCACATATTTTTCAGCCGCTTTGTGGTCCGAACTGGCAGCCTCACCATGCCGTATCACACTATGGATGCCACTACACTTCTTAAATCTCTCAAACCAACCTTTGCTGGCCTTAAATTCACTCACATCATCACTAGTTGCAGGCATTTTTTTAATTAAATCGTCATGCAACTTCCTAGCCTTTTCACATATGATCGCTTGAGAGACGCTATCTCCTGCTAGCTGTTTTTCATTTATCCACACCAATAAGAGTCTCTCAACATCTTCCATCACTTGCGATCTTTGTTTCGAAAACACAGTTAAACCTTTGGCAACAACAGCTTCCTTGATTGCCGTTTTCTTGCCCACAATAGAAGCGATGGTTGATTTTGGTTTCTTGTACAACCTGACCAGGTCGGTGATACGTACTCCACTTTCATACTTATCAATGATCTCTTTCTTCATTTCAATGGGTATTCTTACCCTTTGAGGTGTAGGGTTGGCACTAGAAGCTTTCTTGGGGCCCATGGTCACTTATTTTCCACAAACAGCACCGAAAACACTGTAATAATACGAAATATTCCGAGTGTATGCTTGAATGTTACCGCGGAGGCTGGCTGGTAAACAATGGGATGGGCGGCACATGTGAGGCTGGCTGAGGGCGCACATTGGACGCGTCTCGGACGAAGGTCGCCGAGCGGGTTTTTGTCCACTATGCGGGGCAAAATTTTAGCGAACAAAGCGTTTGCTATGCGGATTGTTCGCTATGCAAGGCGTTCGCTATGCGGGGGTCCACTGTATATATATTATATATATATATATGCACACACACAGTGGACCCCCGCCTTACGATGGCATCACGTTACGTTAAATCCGCCATACGATACATTTGAACGCAAAAATTTTGCCTCGCCTCACGCGATTCGTCTGGGACATATCCCATGTGTGGCCTCAGCACCAGTGTTTACAAGCCAGCTAGTGCGGTAGCATCCACGCATACATTCAGCACATTTCACCTTATCCCAGTGTTTTTTGTGCTTGTAACTGCAAAATAAGTCACCATGGGCCCCAAGAAGCTTCTATGCACCCTGTGGGAAAAA
>NC_069417.1:50612609-50627869 GCF_026875155.1 Cherax quadricarinatus
TCCTTAACACTACATTTTTAAACCTACCCCAAAACATCTTCGACTCCATTCCCCTACACCCCACTAGCACATCTATTTTCCAATAGTTGTTTATATTTCCCAAACTGCCTCCTCTTTTAGTTATACACCTTCACCCCTCTCTTACTTGCTTTTCTATTTTCCTTGTATCCATCCCCTTTTTTACCTCACGTAGCCAACTAAAAAAGTGATCTTATATGTTGAAAATTTTTTGGGCCTTACCTGCTGTGTTTATTATAACTTATATAAGAACACTTAGCGGTAAATGCAGCAATTCGTCTACACAGCCGCCCCGCAGAGGGAGGTCTAGAAGCTGTCCAAAACCCATCACAAAAAGTGGGCTGTAAGAGAACAATTATAAAAAAATTCCCCCTAGGGGGTGTTATTCAGCATATTTCATTCGATGATGGCTGACGAAATACCTCTTTTTTTTGGACTCAAAAGTCCCAAATTTACTCCCATTATATTGATTTACAAAACCCTTGTGACTAAGAATTGCAAAATTCCCCCGATCTACAAGAAATTCGTAACATATTGCTCTTTGTAAGTGGCTTGGGTTTTCTCAACATTTTCAAAGAAAACGGTGCTTGATAGAAGCTGAAGTGCCTGGATGTCCATTTCCATTGCTGGGAAACGCACACTGGTAAAACTATGTTCCACAAGTTTTGCTTTATTGTTCACAATGTATCACAAGAGAGCTGACACACTTCTCTTAAGTGTTTTTGTTTTGTGAGACACCTTTTTCCCACATAACGCACAGATCATGTTCTTTTTTGGGGTTACCGGCGTCATGTCTCGTAGAAAGGTAAAAGTTTCTGAAACCCACAGCGCTCCTCCCGTCATGCCCCCAGACAAAAAAAAACGCTGACCTAGACCTTGCACCCCTTGTCACCCCCTGATGAACAAAGCGAATGTTTTTTCTTGCTGTTCTTAATCTAGAAAACAATGTACACTATTTTTTTTACTATGGAAAAAGTGGGAGCAGGATTTTCCCTTTAAATTGTCCTGCTAAAGTAAGAATGTATTGTTCTTAAAAAAAATACACTTTGCAACACCACTGCAAGGAGCAGAGGTCACTTGACTACGTGGCATGCACTTGATCAATTACTCACCTACAGTAAACAACACCTCGCCCCTTCTGAGTGGCCCCTCAGGGTGAGAGGGCTTGGCCCCTCAGGGCTAAAAGGGGCCTGAAGGGGACTGAAACCCCCCCCCCCTGGGAAAATTTCTCCACACGGGGGGCGGGGGGGGTTCGCTGCAGGTGAACTTTTCTTCACTTAACTTTAAATTTTGATTTTTCATCGCCACCACTGCGCTTTCTTTTCTGAAAGTTTTAAATCTGTGTGGTCGGAGAATCAAAATTTTTGTTTTCAAAAACTGTGTAATTTAACGGCACTAGTTTATTTTTTGTCCGCTTATTAAATAAAAACCTTCTCAAAACATAAACTGTTGATGTTTCCTTTTGCATCAGGATATATGGTCACAATTTTTCCAAGGGGCCATTTGGGCCCCTGGCCTCAGTCGTAATCATAGTCACCAGGTTTTAAAGGGACTTATGTTTTTTCAGGAAACCACTCCATAGAATGTTCCCCAAATGGGGGATTCTTCTCCCCAAAATTTTCTCCAACTTCAACCCCATTTTTTAAAGGTGTTTGAATTTACGCCCTGATTTTGCTCAGGTTCGAAAAAAGTAGGATCCTCTAGTTTTCTTTATCATTCATGGGAGGAACATTTTCGAGCCTTTGCCATGGAGAAAATGAGTGGATTAACCTTCTAAATTGTCCGATCATCGAAAACATAATTTTAGAGGTCTTTGTTGACTCTTTTTTCTATTTCTCACAACTGTGGGAATTTCTTCTAAGTCTTTTCCCTTTGACGATAAAAGGTCTTCCCTTAAACAACGTTTTACAATGCCGTCATTTTTCAAAAATCCGCCGGCCATGGAATTTAGGAGGAATTACTCCAAGCATCTCGTTGATTCAGCTCTTTTGTACTTCTGGTTGATAAAAGACTTGTTATATAAGCAGCACCAGCAAAAAAGTTCGTTGCATTATCTGAAATCACATCGGGACATCCCCTTCTGGCTGCAACCTTCTGAATAATTTGAAAAAGGTTTCAGCAGACATTCAGTGGCTACTTCTAGAGTACTGCTCATTTGTAGCAAAGTGAACAAACAATGACACCTTCATGGGAACTTTGTCAACTGTTTTGGTTTAAAAAATTTTTTGGGCCCAGTGTAATCTATACCTGCCCCTCAAATGGAGTGATATACAATCTCTTTCAGAGGGATATGGGGGTTTGACCGGATACGACTACTCGCTATCGATGACGCAAGTAAAACAGTCCTTCATTTTTTTTTTTCCACACTTTGTCACCTTGGGGTATCCAAGGATTGTCGTAATGACAAAGTTGTCGTACCCCACCATGTAACACTTATGTGGGCGTTTTCCCCACAATCATTTTTGTTATCCAATGATTTTGGAAAAATTTGGATGTATGGTTCTTTAGGTAGTGAAAAATTTGTGAATTCTTCCTCGACATCTTATAATCTTTTCTGATCGAGATAAAGCCTAAAGAATTAAATCTGACGGGTTTTCTTTGGGGGGTTTTTATCTTGTTTTTCTAGAAATTTATATTCTGTAAAAAAAGTTTTTCTGTTTTAGTTTCACCCAGTTTTTAAAGGGGTTCAAGACATTCAAAATCAGGTTTTATTCCCTTTTAAATAAATTTTAAAAAAGACTGAAACTCTTAATAGTTTACCCAAAGATGAGTTTTTAGATCCATAAATGACTATTTCTGGTTGTCTGCAGAAATTTCCCCAAATTACTTCTGCTGTGTTCAAGAGACTGTTTCTTCTGGCAAAAATGTGAGCTTTTTGCTGAGGCCAGTTATTTCCATTAGAGAGCCAGTTCGGTCCGGGGAGCCAAAATTTTTTTATTCACAAATTTCTTGAGGGGAACCCCACTGACAAAAAGTCCTGGTTTCCCTTTGGGTAGAGACGGGAGAAAGAGAAAACTCTCGCATCTCTTTTTTTCTGACTCTGTTCTGTACAAAACCCAACTTACTCCTATTATTTTTTTAACCCTGGAGAACTGCCTCAATTTTCACCCAAAAATCATGGTTTTTCTCAAAGTGAATGATCAAGTACTTTTTTGAATAAAGCAATTTTGTACCTACATAGAGTCTGTCAGTTCCAATTGTGGTAGTTCTGACCTTCAAGGGTAAAACCCCTGGCCTTTGAAGTAATTAGTGACTTCCTTTCACGTTACTCTGTAAGCACAGCCCCAAAACCCTGTTGAGCATCAAAACACTGAAGTTAAATTGTTTCCCTCTTGACCTATTTGTCTGGGATTTTAATTTGATGAAGTTGTTTAAACCCCCTTGGATTTTTTCTCCCTTGCTTGATCTTTTTTAGAGGCAATTCTCATCCCACCCAATTTTGAGTTTCCCTGCATTTTGCTAAATTTTACCCTTTAGGAATTGGTGGACGAGTCCTAGAGGATAAAACTTGTGTTCCTTGACAGTAAACTACGTTTGTGGTGTACTGCATGATTTATTGTTTTCTTTTTGAGACTCAAGTATCTTCCTGTGTGTTCCAATTAAGCCCCGCATTTGTTGCAACAGGAAATTTTCAGTTTCGGGGAAAATCTTTTTTCAAATTCCCTTATTTGCTTTAAATTTGTTTCCCTCCTTAGAGATATTTGCTCTTTCATCTCCTGTTACTTCTTTTAAGGTTTAAAATCCTCCTCTTTATTCACAGTACCTTGAAGATTTTCCACATAAAAAAACTTTTCTTTAAGATTTTTTAAAAGGACTTTCAGTTTTCTTCAAATGTTTTTTAGGTAGCTTTAGTAAAATGGAGGGGATTTGCACCAAAAAATACTAAATTTGAAAGATAATTTTTTCACAGGCTTTGGGGATCTTGTGGATTTTAGGCCACAAAATCGAGTATAATCTCTATCATTTCGGAGTCCTCCCCTTTAAAAAAGCCTTGGAAAATATCACCGTGTAGGCATAGGGGTTTGTGCAAAATTTCAAAGCACGCCCAAGCTTTCATTAGTGAGGGCCGTCTCAGACATCTTTAAAAGACTTGCTACAATTTTTTTCACGTGGCTGCTTTTTAATAAAAACACTTGGAGTGGTTTCGAATCTTTTCTGACTCCATGGTGCGGGAGAAAAAATAGCGTTTGTTTTCAATTTACTTCGACTTTTTCCCTCAATAAATTTTTTTTTGTCCAACTTTCTTGAAAATTTTATCAGACATCAGTAACTCGGATTTTTCCCTGAGCTCATGTTTTTTGTGCTTTCATTTGTAAAAACCCATGCGAAAATTTGCTAGGCGATTGGTGGATTAAATTTTCCATGGTAACCTAACCCTCTGTCCATTTTATATTTGGTGCCCAAAATTTTGGTTTAATCTAGACTCTTGTGGGTTTGGGTTTTAAAATTTTTTTATCAATACCTATCGCATCTAAATCCCCCAACTTAACAACGGTTTATTCATTTCTTCCAAAGATAATTTTTGCTGTGGTACATGATCAGCGGTTATTTTGTAACTATGCATTTTTCCCCTGAATCAATATCAGTTCTTTCCCCCCCTTTTAGAGGGAAAAGGGGCCACATATCATGTGGCCTCCTGCTGTTTTCAGCAAGGAAAATCAGTTTACTACTATATTTTTCCAAAAAGGATAATAATCACTTTCCAATATTTTAAACAATTTGGGCTAATTGTGTCCGTCTGTAGTCAGGACAGGGTAAATTTACCTTACTGCTTTCATCTGCAACTGTTTCTTTTAATCCCTGGATCTGCACAACTTAGGCAAAACATTACTACCCAAGCTTCACTGTTTTTTCCTGTTTCCTAGAACGACAGTGTTCGGCTAGGGCATATGTCTGTTTACCAAATTGTGGAAAAAACCAGCTATAACTAAATGTATTTTGGCATAGGGGTTTTTTATTCAGTTTCTGCAATAGATTTCTTAGAAGGACCTTTTTGAGCCTTGATCAAATAGTGTTAGCATATTGGGTTTGTTAATTTTTTGATAAAATCAACTCGGCTACGGGAAGCAGTTGCTTTAAAAATTATCTCTCACTTTAAAAGCTGTTGCTTGTTGCTTCCTGATTCTGTGGAAGTTGCTGCTGTTTACAAAAGTATTTTGGGATAATGCGTATGATCATACCCTTCATTTTTAAAAAAAATTTCTTCATTTGGGTTTTTCCCCCCTTTTGTTCACCTAAAAAACTTGATGCACCTTTTCACTGATGAATACGTTTTTACGTGCCCCATTGATGTTATTGACTACAAAACTGTGCCCCAAAGTTTTCCACCAAAGTACACATTTTGGAGTACGTTTATGATGAAGTCTGTTTACTTTTATTGTATTACAGCTTGATAAATGCCTAATGGATTTCCCTTTGTGGTTTAGTGGGATAGGTATACCCTTTTTTATACTGGTTGAAGGTTTATTACCACTGATTTGTGGGTTTTTCATCTTGTTCGTTGCTTGCATGCATGAAACTATTGTTTGTAAACCCTTGCTAATTTCTTCAAGTGAAATGCGTTTATTTAACATAAATTTAATCGTTTAATAGTTTGGGTGACAACTTATCTTGTACAAACCACTGATAAACCAATCACATTGTCTTAGGTCAATTAGCATCTAGAGCTAGCTATTGTTAATGAATTCTAAATGCCTGTAAGTCTGAAAAAAAAAGTTTGGTGGCTTTAAGCTTGAATTAAAACTGCATGCTAACTCTACCCTTTTCAGCACGAAATAATTTTTCTGCTAAGACCGTAAGGCATTTGAAATTGCCTTTGATCACCGGAAATGATTAAATTTGTTTTTATAGGGTTTTCCCTTTTACAAACATTTAAGAAATTGAAATTAGCAATCTCATCTTGTCAGTTCGGAATTTACTAGGATTGAAAAACCCCAATGAATTCCATAATTAAAAAACCTTGGAAAAAAGGGAATGACAATGTAGGGAAACTTGTTTATGGGACATTTTTGTTGTTCGGTTAACAGGTGGTTTTCCCACTAGTTTTTAGTAGGTCTCTGTGACAGAGTTTTGCGGCAGATAGCCTGTACCCTGTCCACCTTTAAAGGACACAAAAGTATCCAAACATTTTTAAATTTTATCCTCAGTGGATCTGATTCAAGAAATTTATTTTCAAATTGTATATCTGAATTAATTATTTCCAAAGTTTTTAAAAAATCCAAATTGACCCCAAAATCATAAATCTATGTTTTTATCTTGGTTAATCCTAGACAGCTGAAATTAAATTTTTTTAATTGTGAACTTGTCTGTAAAGACTGAAACTGAGTTTTTTAAACAAGCCCTTTTTAAGGGATACTGAAAATTCTGCACCCACTTAAGTGTTTAAAAAACCTGTACTGCTATAAACAGCTGAGTTTTTGTTATTTAAAATCCGCAATAAACGAGTCAGACACACTGACCCACTAACTTAACCCCGGGGGCAATGACTATGAAGGGTACACAGTCATTGGCTGGTGTTTTTGGCTTAAATTTTCGTGTCAGCCTGCCCATGATGTTTTTCGTAAAAACGGTTAACATTTATTCACTATACACTAAATTCACGTATAACTGTATCAACGTGAATATTACTTTCAAAATTAAATTTCACTGTAATAAAATATTTGAAAGCTTTTCACTTTATATATAAGTTCCTTTTAAAAAACGGTAGATCTATAAGAAAAAAAATTTAACACAATCTTTTCCTTAATTTTTGTTTTTATAAAAATTATAAACCAGTGTATATAACACTCAGCAAACATCATCACTTGGGTTTTCTTAAACAGCATTTCGCCCGATTGGAGCAGTGGGGCAGGATGTGGGGGGAGCACCCCCTCCCGTTTTCTTGGGTGTCCCCCTGGGTGACGCCCTTTTCTTTTGGGGGAACGCGGGTGAGCGCCCCGTTTTCTTTTTGCTGCCCATTCTCTGTGATTGAGTCGGGGGGGATCATTTATACTGATTTAATTGTAAAACAAGTTTTACACTTTTTTTGAAGGACCTTGCTCTAGGTTATTTGTACACTGTATACAAATATTTGGGCCACAGTTGGGCTTTACCGGTTCAGCACGACCAAACTTTTTTGAAATTTTGGGCCCTTTCCTGCGTGTTTATTTTAAAACCTTTTTATAATAAACTTAGCTGTAAATACAGCAATTCGTCCCACACACCCCCCCCTGCAGACGAGGTCTAGAAGCTGTCGAAAAACCTCACAAAACAGGGGGCTGTAAGAGATACATTTTAAGATAAAATTTTTCCCCCAGGGGGTGTTATTCAGCATTTTCATTTGAGATGGCTGACGAAAACCTACTTTTTGGACTCAAAAGTCCACCCTTTCTGCCGGTTTTTAGGTTTATTTCAAAACTCCTTGTGACTCAAAATTGCGCAATCCCCCGATCTACAAGAAAACGTAAAATACCTTGCTCTTTTTAAGTTGGGGCTAGGTGTTCTCAACACCTTCGACAGATATCGGGGACTTATAGAACTGAAGTGTCCCTTTGGATTCCACGTCTTCCATTGTCTAGGAAAAGCACACTGGGGCACTATTTCCACAAAATTTGTCTTTTTGTTCCCAAAGTACACAAGAGAAGGTCACACTTCTCTTAAGTGTTTATTGTGTTTTGTGAGCACTTTATCACACAACGCACAGATCAGTGTTCTTTGTTGGTTTTCTGGCGTCAGTGTCACTCGTAGTAATCAAAGTTAGTCTGCCAGACGCCACAAACGCTCCTGCCGTCACTTTTCCCCCAGCACAAAAAAAAAAAAAAAACGCTGACCTAGTACCTTTCATCCTTGTCACCTCCTCGATGAAACAAAGCAGAATGTTTGTTTCTTTTCGTCTTAATCTAGACAACAATGGACAATCTTTACTATGGAAAAGGGGAGCAGGTTTTCCTTTAAATTGTCCTGCTAAAGAAGAATGATTGTTTTTATAAAAATACACTTTGAACACTGCTGCAAGGAGCAAGGCCCCGACACGTGGGGTAGCACTGTGATCAATTACTCACTCTAGCAGAAAAAAAGACGCTCGCCCCTTCTGAGTGGCCCCTCAGGGCTGAGGGGCTTGCCCCTCGGGCTGAAAAGGGTGAAGGGGGCTGATCCCCCCTCCTGGAGAAAATTTCTACATTATATATCTTGGCCCCCCCCATAAACTGTACATCCTGAGGGCTACTCAAAGACTTTTTGTAACTTCGGGTTATGTACATTTTATGAGGGCCACAGTATTCAATCCTTTATTGTTGTAGCACATGGAGAAAAGGTAGATGGGTACAAGGAGAATAGGTAAACAAGTAAAGTTTTATACCATAATTTTTTTCAAAACTTTTTATGAGGGGAAATTTCTAGCGATATAACAAATCGCCAATACACAAGAATGAGGAATTAATTCAAAGGATATAATGAACATCAGGGGATTTTTAAGACTCAGTTTTCCCGGGCAGAAAAGTGCAGATGCAGTTCAATGTAATAAATGCAAGGTTCTGAAGTCGCGAGGTCCATAACCCTAGCATTTTAAGTTTAAAAAATGAGAACTTGCCCCTACAATTGCAAAAAAAGGGTTGGGGGGATGGGGACAGAAAACCCTTAAACCAAGACGCATGCCAAAAGGGACGAATAAAGGGAAACAATTAAATGGGATTTTTAAACAGGAAGTGTAACAACAGAAGTCCACTGTTATTTTACAGCTTTATACATCATTGTAAGCTTCAACTAGATTCGCAGCTCAGCTGGGGCTCATTTACAAATGGGGAAAAAATTCGTTGAGAACATTCGCGAAATATGACCAATTTATTCTTGCAAAAGAAAACTTCCGTAAAGAAGAATTTTAAATCCTTTTAAATTTCATTCACTTGAAGACGGAGAATGAGGGGAGACATGATCGAAAATGAACAAGAGGAAGATGGTGTTTAAAAAAGAGGGTATTAAAAAGGGCTTTAGGATATCTCTCCAAGAGAGAACCCGCAATAATGGATTCAAATTAGACAAGTTTAGATTTAGAAAGGACATAGGAAAGTATTGGTTTGGTAATAGGGTAGTTGATGAATGGAACAGTCTGCCTAGTTGGGTTATTGAGGCTAAAACCTTGGGCAGTTTCAAATTTAGGTTGGATAAATACATGAGTGAGAGGGGTTTGGATATGAGTGGGACTTGCACATGAGTTAATAGAATTATAAAAGCTTATTGCTTAGGTAGCGTTTTATTCTGTATGTAAAGTAAAGGACACAAGTGCAACTAATGTGACATTTATTGTGGCAACGTTTCGCTCTCCAGGAGCTTTATCAAGCTTGATAAAGCTCCTGGAGAGCGAAACGTTGCCACAATAAATGTCACATTAGTTGCACTTGTGTCCTTTTACTTTACATACTGTCGGTAATTCTACCAACTTTATTACAGCGTTTATTCTGTTAGTGGGTTGGATTTGTGAAGGACCTGCCTAGTATGTGCCAACAATCCTACTGCAATGTTCCTCCTTTCTTATGTTCTTATGAAATTCGAAGGTGTAATCCTGCGTGAGGGAATCAACACTTACCTGCCTGTGATGAATGGTTTGAAAAACCGACAAGTTGAAGATTGAGACACTTACGCAGCATATGGGAATCTTTATACAGGAAACGTTTCGCCACACAGTGGCTTCATCAGTCCAATAACAAAGGGGAGGCTAAGGAGAGGAGGAGTATGAGGTAACCCAGTCCCTCAGCCTGGAGTCGACGTGTTCAGTCCATCAAGTTTGATGGATGGAACTGAGAGCATTAACACAGATTTTTTGTTTTGTTCAGGAGTAAAAAAGCTCACTATTCTTGATAGTAAATTATTTAAATGAAATATAACAACATAACGCATAACCAATGAGAAGGAGCAGATATTTACGAAATTACCGTGAGAATTAATCTTTTTTATGATTTTCGTGTATTAGTGGGAAACCCGCGCTTGGTTTTAAAGAGGAAAGCAATGTGGCTATGAATTTTAAATAATTATTTGAAACTTTACCATAAAAGCTTAATCATTTTTTCTTTGAGAAATATTTTTAAAAGCGCCAACTTCGGTTAATAACATGTGTGCCTCTCTCATGCTTCCCTAGCACTGCTGTTTCATGTATCCTAAACACTTCTGTTTCCAAAGTATCCTAGCACTGCTCTTTCATGTATCCTAGCACTGCTCTCTCATGTATCCTAGCACTGCTCTTTCATGTATCCTAGCACTGCTCTTTCATGTATCCTAGCACTGCTCTCTCATGTATCCTAGCACTGCTCTCTCATGTATCCTAGCACTGCTCTCTCATGTATCCTAGCACTTTCTCTCCCATGTATCCTACACGCTATCTCATGCGTCCCCAGCACTGCTCCCCCCAGTAACCAGCACTGCTCTCCCTCATGTATCCTGGCACTGCTCTCTCATGTATCCTAGCACTGCTCTCCCATGTATCCTAGCACTGCTCTCTCATGTATCCTAGCACTGCTCTCTCATGTATCCTAGCACTGCTCTCTCATGTATCCTAGCACTGCTCTCTCATGTATCCTAGCACTGCTCTCTCATGTATCCTAGCCACTGCACTTCTCATGTATCCCCAGCACTGCTCTCTCATGTATCCTAAACACTGCTGTTTTTATGTACCTACACTGGCTGTTTTCATGCTTCCTAGCACCTTTCTGTTTCATGTATCCTAGCACTGCTGTTCATGCCCTCCCTAGACTAATGTTCCCAAATCCTAGCACTGCTGTTTCATGCGTCCTAGCACTACTGTCTCAAGCTTCCTAGCACTGCTGTTTCATGCGTCCTAGCACTACTGTCTCAAGCTTCCTAGCACTTCTGTCTCAAGCTTCCTAGCACTGCTGTTTCATGCGTCCTAGGACTGCTGTCTCAAGCTTCCTAGCACTGCTGTTTCATGCTTCCTAGCACTAACTGTCTCAAGCTTCTAACACTTCTGTCTCAACTTCCCCAGCACTGCTGTTTCATGCGTCCTAAGACACTGTCTCAAGCTTCCCAGCACTGCTCTCATTTCTTCCCCAGCACTGCTCTCTCAGCTTTCCCAGCACTGCTCTCTCATGCTTCCTAGCGCTGCTTTTCAAGCTTCCTAGCGCTGCTTTCCCTGCTCCTAGCCCCTGCTCCTCTCATGCTTCTAAACCACTGCTATCTCATGCTTCCTAGCACTGCTCTCTCATGCTTCCTAGCACTGCTCTCTCATGCTTCCTAGCACTGCTCTCCCATGTATCCTAGCACTGCTATCTCATGTATCCTAGCACTGCTCTCTTTATGTATCCCTAGCACTGCCTCTCTCCCTGCATCCTAAGCACTGCTCTCTCATGTATCCTAGCACTGCCTCTCATGTATCCTAGCACTGCTCTCTCATGTATCCTAGCACTGCTCTCTCCATGTATTTATAGCATGCTCCATGATCCTAGCATGCTCCTCATGTATCCTAGCACTGCTCTCTCATGTATCCTACACTGCTCACCATGTATCCAAACACGCTCTCTTATGTATCCTAACACGCTCTCTTCCCATTTCCAAGCATGCTTCTCCATGTCCTAGAACTGCTCCCCTCATGTATCCTACACTGCTCTCTCATGTTATCCTAGCACTGCTCTCTCATTACCTAGCACTGCCCCTCCCTGAAACCTGCACTCAATCTCATGCGTCCTAGCACTGCTCTCCCATGTATCCTAGCACTGCTCTCTCATGTATCCTGGCACTGCTCTCTCATGTATCCTAGCACTGCTCTCTCATGATCCTAGCACTTTCTCTCTCATGTATCCTAGCACTGCTTTTCTCATGTAAACCTAGCAACCCGCTCTCTCATGTTCCCAGCACTGCTCTCTCATGTATCATAGCAAATTTCTCTCCCATGTATCCTACACGCTCCCTCATGAAAACCTAGCACTGCTCTCTCATGTATCCTAGCACTGCTCTCCCCATGTAAACCTAGCACTGCTCTCTTATGTATCCAACACTGTCTCCTCCCATTATCCTAGCACTGCTCTCTCCCATGTATCCTAGAACTGCTCTCTCATGTATCCTAGCACTGCTCTCTCATGTATCCTAGCACTGCTCTCTCATGTATCCTAGCACTGCTCTCCCATGTATCCTAGCACTGCTCTCTCATGTATCCTAGCACTGCTCTCCCATGTATCCTAGCACTGCTCTCTCATGTATCCTAGCACTGCTCTCCCATGTATCCTAGCATCGCTCTCTCATGTACCTAGCACTGCCTCTCCCTGTAACCTAGCACTGCTCTCCCATGTATCCTAGCACTGCTCTCTCATGTATCCTAGCACTGCTCTCTTATGTATCCTAACACTGCTCTCTCCCATGTATCCTAGCACTGCTCTCTCCCATGTATCCTAGCACTGCTCTCCCCAAAGTATCCTAGCACTGCTCTCTTATGTAACCAGCACTGCCCCTCTCAGTACCTAGCACTGCTCTCTCCCTGTATCCTAGCACTGCTCCCCATGTATCCTACACTGTTTATCTCTGTACCTAGCACTGCTCCTCTCATGTAAACCTAGCACTGCTCTCTCATGTATCCTAGCACTGCTCTCTCATGTATCCTAGCACTGCTCTCTCATGTATCCTAGCACTGCTCTCCCATGTATCCTAGCACTGCTCTCCCATGTGTCCTAGCACTGCTCTCCCATGTATCCTAGCACTGCTCTCCCATGTATCCTAGCACTGCTCTCCCATGTATCCTAGCACTGCTCTTCCATGTATCCTAGCACTGCTCTCCCATGTATCCTAGCACTGCTCTCTCATGTATCCTAGCACTGCTCATGGATCCTAGCACTGCTCTCTCATGTATCCTAGCACTGCTCTCTCATGTATCCTAGCACTGCTCTCCCATGTATCCTAGCACTGCTCTCTTATGTATCCTAACACTGCTCTCTCCCATGTATCCTAGCACTGCTCTCTCCCATGTATCCTAGAACTGCTCTCTCATGTATCCTAGCACTGCTCTCTAATGTATCCTAGCACTGCTCTCTCATGTATCCTAGCACTGCTCTCCCATGTATCCTAGCACTGCTCTCTCATGTATCCTAGCACTGCTCTCCCATGTATCCCCAGCACGCTCTCTTCATGTATCCTAGCACTGCTCTCCCATGTATCTAGCACTGCCTCCATGTATCCTAGCACTGGCTCTCTCATGTATCCAGCACTGCTCTCCCATGTAATCCCTAGCACTGCTCTCTCATGTATCCTAGCACTGCTCTCTTATGTATCCTAACACTGCTCTCTCCCATGTATCCTAGCACTGCTCTCTCCCATGTATCCTAGCACTGCTCTCTCATGTATCCTAGCACTGCTCTCTCATGTATCCTAGCACTGCTCTCTCATGTATCCTAGCACTGCTCTCCCATGTATCCTAGCACTGCTCTCTCATGTATCCTAGCACTGCTCTCTCATGTATCCTAGCACTGCTCTCCCATGTATCCTAGCACTGCTCTCTCATGTATCCTAGCACTGCTCTCCCATGGGGATCCTAGCACTGCTCTCTCTGTATCCTAGCACGCTCTCTCATGTATCCTCACTGCTCCCCATGTATCCTAGCACTGTATCTCATGTATCCTAGCACTGCTCTCTCATGTATCCTAGCACTGCTCTCTCAGTATCCTACACTGCTCCTCATGTATCCTAGCACTGCCCCTTATGTTCCTACACTGCTCTCCCCATTTTATCCTAGCAAATGCTCTCCCATGTGCCTAGCACTGCTCTCCCAGTATCCTACACTGCTCTCCCATGTATCCTGCACGCTCTCCCATTATCCTACTGCTCTTCCATGTATCCTAGCAAATGCTCCCCATGTATCCTAGCACTGCTCTCTCATGTATCCCTAGCACTCTCATGAAACCTAGCACATGCTCTCTCCTCCCGTATTACAAAGCTCTCTTATGAAACCTGCATGCCTCTCTCTGTATCCTAGCACTGCTCTCTCATGTATCCTAAACACTGCTCCCCTCATGTACCTAGCACTGCTCTCCCATGTATCCTACACTGCTCTCCCATGTACCTCACTGCCCCCTGTTCCTAAACTGCTTGGCCTGCTCTCCTCCAGCCACACTGTTTTAAATTTTCCCCCGCTCTCTCTCCTTTCCTCCCTCTCTCTGTTTTTCCCTCTCTCTCATGTTCCCAGTCTCCCTTCCCCGCACTCTCCCTTTCCTCCTCCCCCTCGTTTCCCCCTCCTCCCATGTATCCAAACGGGCCCCTCAAAGCACTTTCCCCGTTTTCCTCTCTCTGTATCCCAGCCCCTCCCTTAACCTACACTTCCCTTAATCCTAGCCGTTCCCGAACCAACTCTCCACCTCCTCTCCCATGTATCCTAGCACCTTCCTTTTTCCTAGCACTCTCTTTCAGTTTCCCCCCTGCTCTCCCATGTATCCAGCACTTCCTTTAGCACTTCCCAATTAGCACGCTCTTTCATGTTCCCATCCCTAATCCCAGCCTCCCCTTTTTAATCCACCTGCCTTTTTGACCCGCCCCTCCCATGTATCCTAGTCCTTTTTTAACTAAACCCCCTTTAATATCCTAAATTTCCTTTTTAAAACCCTTTTAGCCCCCGCACCTCTCCTTTTCCCAGCACTCTCTTTTTTTCCACACCCTTTTTATCCTAAACACCCTTTTTTAAACCCCATGTTCCAGATCCCAGCACTCTCCCCAAATTCACTTCCCATGTATCCCAGCCTGCCTCCTTTCTAGCACCTTTTTCCCATGTACCTAGCACTGCCCCATTATCCTGGGACTGCTTCTTTATGTATCCTAGCACTCCTCCCATTTTCCTAGCACTGCCTCTATGTATCCTAGCACTGTCTCTAGTATCCAACACTTTCCTGCCCACTCCCCCCCCAGTATCCCGCACCCCCTTTCCTTGTTCCAACCCAGCACTGCCCCCCAGATCCCCACCCGTTTTTTTCCTCCCTTTTCTGCTTCTCCTCCTTTCCTCCCTTTTTCTCCCCTCTTCTAAACCCTCCCTTTTTCCACTCCTGCCTCCCCCCTTCCCCCCGGTTTATCTCCTAGTATTCTAATTTCCCAGACCTTCCTTCCTAGACTGCTTTTTCTCTCCTTGCACTGGTTCCCCCTTTCCCCATTTTTTATCCCTAACTAGCCAAACTCCTACACTTTTTGCCACTTTAGCACCTTTTTAGCCCAACATCTAAGCCTCAGCCCTAGCTCCCCCCTCTCTCTTTTAGATCCTTGCCCTAGCCCCCTTTCAAAACTTCCCTGCC
>NC_069417.1:50628369-50647468 GCF_026875155.1 Cherax quadricarinatus
AGGATATAATGGAGAAAGATAAACACCGATGGATGTCTGGAGGCGTGTATTATATAGTCTTAAGAAAGGAGCCCAGATTTCCTGTCCGGTTTGCTGTGCCTAGCGAGGAAATAAGAGCAGGGCTTCTAGCCTATGGCTCACATGGGGAATCTCGTGATGTCATGGCTAGAAGGGACCCTTACTATAAAATTGCTGGGATGATCTGTCTGTCTAAGTGTACTACATAAGTAACACTGTTGACAGAACCTCAGATGCTCAAGTTCCTCTGTAAGCTCTGTCTTGAGAGATAGCTAGATGTAGAATCTTCCCAGACATTTCCACCATTTTTTAAGTGCTTAACCCTTTGAGGGTCGGTCATGTACAAGTATGTCATTGCAGCCAGGGTCGGTCATGTACTTGTATGCCTAAATTCTAGCGCCTTCAAATCTGGTGGAAGAAAGCTGGCAGGCCTACATATGAAAGAATGGGTCTGTGTGGTCAGTGTGCACAGTATAAAAAAAATCCTGAAGCACGCTGTGCATAATGAGAACAAAAAAACTTCTACTGTGTTTTTGGTTTAAAACAGTGACCTTCTAGTGAATTTTTGTATGGTATTTATGGTTGTATTCTCATTTCCTTGGTCTTATTTGATAGAATGGAAGATATATTACAGAATTAGAGATGATTTTGATTGGTTTCACGATGACATGTACCTTGAAATTGAGCTCTCGAACCTCAAAGGGTTAAAAAACTAAATATTTGTTTAAGAAATTTTTTACATGTTTGGTTATCACATAGATGAAGCCATCGCTATTTGCTAGCAATGAGAAACAAGAGTGTAACTAAAGAACATAACCATCAGCAGGTAAAAGAGTAACCCCTCCCCCCATCACAATGCTTCCATGGACAGCTGAGACTAATAGTCTGCTACCTGTATACATGTATGCTATTCAACCAGCTAATTTCTTTTTCTCTAATTCATCACAGTTGCTTGGCTTAATGCTTAATATTGCAATGGAGAACGTATAAATCTGTAGGGGAAGGAAGGCAGGGTAGGGGTTGTCCTCGAAAAGGTTGGAGGGGGGGAAAAGGAGGTTTTGTGGGCGAGGGGCTTGGACTTCCAGCAAGCGTGCGTGAGCATGTTAGACAGAAGTGAATGGAGACGAATGGTATTTGGGACCTGACGATGTAACCGGTTTTTTTATAAATCGGTTATTTTTATATAGTCGGACTTGAGTCCTGGAAATGGGAGGTACAATGCCTGCACTTTAGCGGAGAGCAGAGGACAGACAAATCGAAGGAGTCATTCAAAACCCCAGTACCTGAAGCAGGTGATGAAACAGCACCAGCAAGAGGTACAGGGGTATCAGGAGTGTCCGAAGAGTGGTCAAAAAACATGGCAGGGTCAGAACAGGGTGTGGTGTCAAGAAGGGGCCCAGGGATAGCAGGGTCATGGACTGGGTCTTCCATGGTTAGGTTACTTCTTTCTTTTTGTTTAAAAAAAAAAATAAAAATAAAAAAAATAATAAAAAAAGGGGGAATGGGGAGGAATAGTTCCTAGGAGGAATGAAAGGGCTGGAAATCTCCCTCCGCACCCAAGAGGGCCTCAGCACCACAAGTAGCGCAGATGAGACGTGGAACCCATGCCATACCCTACCCTTCATGCCAGTAAACCAGCAATCCGGGATAGCAACCTCACATCTGCCGAGCTACCTCGGTGGACAAAAGAGAGGGTGGCCAGATATCCTCCACAAAGCATACCTCCTTTGGTCACCACGCCCGGAATCTGAAAGGCGGCCTCCAGAGATACACCCATCGCCCGTAAGATGCCCAAAGCCACCCCCCGGGAGACCGGAGAGAGATTGGGACATCCCCAGGCAATCCAGATTCCACGGCAAACTACACCACCGCCAAGAACCTCAACGGAATGGGATGGACCCCGGTATCCTTCCCCCTACCTAGGAACTAGTGTGCTTGTGGGAAGAATCTGAAAGGCCAAAAAGAGGAAGGGAATAAAGGAGGGATGGGGAAGAGGAGGAAGAAAGGAAAAAGGGAGGATGGGGAGGATAGGATAGGGAAGGGGGGATTGGGGGGTAATTAGGTTCAGTCTGAGGAAGGAGACCAACAGGTCTAATTCCTCTAACCAAGAGCCTCTTCACTGTGCCAAGGAGCCCCCCTTGAAGAGGAGGGGTATCTGAACTGTAGTATCAGCATGCCTCTGGCAAGACAGTGATGGAGTGAGTGATGGTGAAAGTGTTTCCTCCTTTTGGGTCACTACCTTGGTGGGAGATGGCTAGTGTATTAAAAAATTAAAATTAATTGTGGAAGTTCATTAAGTAGGAAGGAAAATTTACATTAATTTATAAAATAGACAAAAAGAAGCTTATTTTACAAGATGGTATCATACTTACACAATGCATTTTGTAGGAGTGATCACCAGACATTTAACCCCTTAATGGTCCAAACATAGATCTACGTTCTTACTGCTAGCACTCCAAGCGTAGATCCACGTTTTATTTTTCCTGCCTCCAGAATTGGCACAATTGGCCTGAGATGCCTGGTCAGCATAGAATGGTCTTAACACTAGGTGTGTGCAGTATTAAAAAGATATGAGACCACTTGGTACCTCATGGGAGCACCAGTTCGATTGAGTGCCAGTTAGAGCAAACAGTGCAGCAAACACCAGGGATTCACTGATGTCATGTTGTATTAACACTCCCCTTTTAAGAGTAAAGTGATGTTGACCCTGAGTTTAGTGGCTTTGAGATAGATGTGGCCACAAGTAGTTGAGGATATGTCAAAAACCTCGATAATAATTACCCATGTGCAGCATTTGTGCAACACCCTTTCAATTTTGGTACTACTGGTAGTGTCATCCTGCCAGAGTGTCCTATAACCTATGCCCTAAGTAAAAATAAACAATTCTGGAACTTGTAATACATGTTCGTCAGGCTGGCCAGCTGGCTGGGTGGCTGGCTGTCTCTATCTCCGTCTGCCTGTATCTATCTCTGTCTCTGTCTCACATGTACACACAAATACAATTATACATAGCGTAAATTACCTGGAGAGGGTTTCGGGGGTCAATGCCCCTGCGGCCCGGTCTGAGACCAGGCCTCATGGTGGATCAGGGTCTGATCACCCAGGCTGTTACTGCTGGCCGCACGCAAGCTGACATATGAACCACAGCCTGGTTGGTCAGGTACTGACTTTAGGTGCTTGTCCAGTGCCTTCTTGAAGATAGCCAGGGGTCTATTGGTAATCCCCTTATGTATGCTGGGAGGCAATTGAACAGTCTTGGGCCCCAGACACTTATTGTGTTGTCTCTCAGTGTACTCGTGGCTCCCCTGCTTTTCATCAGGGAAATGTTGCATCTCCTGCTGAGTCTTTTGCTTTCATAGGGAGTGATTTTCATGTGCAGGTTTGGTGCCAATCCCTCCAGGACCTTCCAAGTCTATATTATCATGCATCTCTCTCTCGCCTGCATTCGAGGGAATACAGATCAAGAACCTTCAACCATTCCCAGTAGTTTAGGAGCCTTATTGTACTCATGCGTGCCGTGAAAGTTCTTTGTATATGTCCCATCCCGCCTAAGCAGGGGCCCAATACTGGATGTTGTTTTTCTCTTATATTTGGCATACGAGAAGAAGTATTTTTGTTTTTTTCAATTTCCTTTATGGCTTTTAGTTCTTCCTGTGATTCTTGTCTCATGTAAGGTTCCTTCCAGACAAAGTGCTATACTGTGCTTGTAGATATAATGCATAATAAGCATGACTGGCAAGTAATGCACATTTTCACTTGTTCAGGAATCAGACGTGACTACTCGGCATCATGTGTAATACCTGTTGGTTCACGAGTCGCTCTCTCTCTGAGACAGAAAAAGAAACAAGCAGAGAGACAGACAGATAAACAGAGCTAGACAGACAGACAGACATGTTTATGTGTAACAGTGAAAACAAATAAAACCAAGGCAGTGCACGATCATCAAACATCACTGCACTGTCAGCAGTGGAGTGACAATCATCTTACACCATGCTTCAAAGAAACTTCTTCTTCTTCTTCTTAATAATAATAATAATATTATTATTATTATTATTATAATATACTCCCATGTGTCCAAAACATTGCTGGAACCTATAAACATTATGTATATATTTCTAGACAATAGTATGTGACTAAGGTAGGTACAAAAGGTTCACCTGTCACTGTGTTTGTGACTATTTGAGTACTACTTCAGTACCTAATATTAGTGTCAGAACAAAGATTGGCTATGAAATCACAAAAACTACTACAAATTGTAATTATCAGAACATAAGAATTATGTAAATTAAAAAAAACAAGGAGAAAAAAGGTATATTGGCAACACTTCTGCAAGCATCAGCTCATGTTGCCATGAGGTGAGCAACAAGCACCGACTTTGCGCCCTTATACAATGGACCCTCGGTTATCGCCCATTCCGGTTATCAGCCAATATTTTGCTCATCAGCCGTACTGGATGCATCCACCATCAGCTGCTCATACGTTCCTGAGTCAGTGTGGCTGTATCTCTGGGCGAGTGAGGAAACTTCTGCTCATTCGTCCAAACATTTCGCTATAATTCATTGTTTTTGGTGGTTATTGATTAAGTGCAACTGCGAAATAAGTAACCATGGCCCCAAAGAAAGTTCCTAGTAAAGTTCCTTTGGTAAAGAAAGTGAGAATCATGATAGAATTCAAGGCAGGCATAGAGGCAAGGAGTTTAGCAGGCATGCAGGGAGTGTAGCAATGTTTATATGCAATGTATGTTTAACAATAATCACTCTTGGGCACATTAAATGTCTTATTTTAGATTATTATAGACTTCATTAATCCATATGATATTTTCTTCAAAATTATTTAACCCTTTGACTGTTTCGTTCGTATATATACGTCTTACGAGGTACCGTGTTTGATGTATATATACTCATAAATTCTAGCGGCTTTAAATCAAGCAGGAGAAAGCTGGTAGGCCCACACGTGAGAGAATGGGTCTGTGTGATCAGTGTGCACCATACAATAAAAATCCTGGAGCACGCAGTGCATAATGAGAAAAAAAAAACTCCAACCGTTGTTTTTTTTATTATTAAAATGCAGAATTTGTGGTCTATTTTTGTATAGTATTTATGGTTGTATTCTCATTTTCTTGGTCTCATTTGATAGAATGGAAAACATATTGTAGAAATAGAGGTGATTTTGATTGGTTTTACTATAAAAAGAACCTGGAAATGGAGCTCAAAATAGGGAAAATGTTTGATTTTTTGCTGATGTTCAAAAGTAAACAAATGATGTCATTGTCCAGTAAATGTCCAACTAGCCATTCTAGTATGCAGTCATGAATGGGTTGACATTATTTGTACAATTATTACAGTATTGCAGTAGTCTGCATAACAGTAAATCTTCTATTTTTTATTTGAATAAAAATTCAAAATAGAAAGCAAGAGTAATATCAGATGGGCCTGGAGACGTGACTGATGAACAAAGAAAATGTTATTTTTGAGCCAGTAATGTCTGCATTGTTCATTCTGGACCTTATTTTGAAATTGTCATATTTTTTAATTTTCGTGAAACTGGCCAAATTGCAAATTTCTGACCACGTTATTGGGTAGTTGAAATCGGTAAATGGGCAGTTTCTTGTACTCAATCGATAGAAAAAACAGAGTTCTAAAGAAATAGCTATGAGTTTGGTTGACTGGAACAATGGAATTAGCCGAAAATAAGGCTCAAAGTGGGCGAAATTGCCGATTTGTAAATATTGCCGAGGTCGCTAACTTTGCAAGAGCGTAATTCCGTCAGTTTTCCATCAAATTTCGTTTTTTTGGTGTCATTACAATCGGGAAAAGATTCTTTATCATTTCATAAGAAAAAAATTATTATTTTTTTTAACCCTTTGACTGCCGCAGGCCCCTTTCTGAAACTCATTCTATGTCGCAAAATATTCGAAAAAAAAAAATTATTTTGTCTTATGAAAATGTTAAGATTATTTTTCTGAGTGTTTTAGTCCAAAAAAAAAATAATTTTGCCATCAGTACTTACCGAGATATAGAGACGTGAAATTTGCAGAAAATGAGCCGCGTATGGCAACAGCGGCGACTGCTGCTCACCAGGTAAACTTTGGTTTACTTGTTGTATTTGAAGGTTTGTTGTTTTTTCCACTATTTTATTTTTTCAATAACTTATGTGGCCTGTGAGACCAAAGTAAGGTGCAATGTACATATATACACTGGTTGTATACAGCACAATAAGCACACAAACATAATTATCAATATATTGTTTATAAAAACAAACAATACAAAAAATTGTTTATTACTATTGTTCTATAATATATATACCAATGTACAGTCACCGAACATATTCCTAGAAGTTCTGCAGCTTGTGGAATTCTTTGAAACATGTTTTCATACACAATGGTGTTTTACACTCACACATAAAACCAGTGTGTGTGCATTTTTGTGGACTTTTTTTTTTATGTGCAAAGACAAAACACCTCGTCTGAGCAGTTTTTCTTCAAAGTATTAGCAGGCAGTTGTGTTATGTAGTTATCCTAGGTAAATGGTCGTGTCATCATTCCTTCCTTCCTACCTTCCTGCATTCCTTTCCTACATTCCTTCGTCTTTCCCTACTTTTTTCCTTTCTTTCATCTCTACCCTTCCTGCATTCCTTTCCTACATTCCTTCGTCTTTTCCCTACTTTTTTCCTTTCTTTCATCTCGTCCTTCCTTCTGGTTTCTATAATATATATACACATATGAAAGTATCTAGTGACTTATATAAGTGCTATTATCTCCATTCAGCAAGCTTGTCTTGTGTGGGAGTGTGTGGCTTATAATTGTTTTTGAGTCTCATTACTCACTCCCCCTACCACCTGGCAAAACAGTGGGGTCGGATGCTGCTTCCCCTCCATTCTATCTAATTATCTTTCTCCCTCATTCTATCTCTTTCAATCTGTCTGTCTATCACTGTCTCACAGGGGGCACATAAATACAAGTATACATAGTGTAAATTACTTAGGATAACCCAAAAAATCCAGACAAAGTGTTATATCTGCTTGAAGATGTGAGTAAACATGATGACAGTCTTGTGGCTCTGAGACAGAGAGCTAGACAGGGAGCTTGGCAGACAGACAAATAGACAGACACAAATGTTTGTGTACCAGCAAAAACAAAGGGAGGGCGATGGTCATCTAATCTTTTCTTATCAGCTGCACCTCCCCACCCTCGTTTACGCTCATCAAACGTCAGCTCTTATCAGATGTTATCTCCCCTTATCTTGTCACTGTCATGGGGTGGACTTTTTTTTTTTCTTGCTTCAAGGGAACAATATTATTACATGAAAATAAATGGTATAAAATACCGACACAATGGAAATATAAACACATATGCATATGTTTGTTTCCAATATTATTACATCTTCTTCCTCCTCCTTTTCCTCCATTGCTTTTGGTCTCAAACTCCTGGAAATCATGAAATTGATCTTCACTGACACTTCTATCTGTGTTAGAGCATCACTTGAGAAGAGAAGAGTCCCAGATTTGCTGGGGAGTCACATATTTCTTACCGCTAAGCATCCTGAAAAAGGACCACTGAAATGGCATTCCCACAATGCACCACTGGCTCCCCGATTTTTTTTATATGGTGCACACTGACCATGGAGACGCTTTCTCCTGCTTGATTTGAAGCCGCTAGAATTTATGCGTATTAATACGTCAGAAACAGTGGTGCACAAGAGTATTTATATGGCGTAAACAGTCAAAGGGTTAAATTTTGCGACACCAGGAGACACCTCAGGATTGGGGGTTGCAATGTTTATGTTATCGAGTCGAGTGGAGAGTAAACATTACATTTTCTCTGATTCAGCGTTTGAGAAAACTGCAAATCTGGCATCTCGCCTAGTAACCGCCCCATCGTGTGCATTTGTTTACAATTCTCAGCATGAATTATTCATTACTTCTTCCTTTGTTTATGATGGCATCTAAAGGTAGTTCTTAGAAACGATTAAACTCAGTGAACATGGTAATAATATGGCTGTGTAGTGTAGCCCGCGGGGGGGGTGGGGCTACATACGTGTACTGTACCTACATCTACCACTCCCTACATGACTTCCTACAAATAAATACTACTCACCTCTGCTCTACTTTAAAGACTACAAATATTTTAAGGTAAATAATGAATGTACTCATTGTTTTCTGTATGTAAAACTATAGTTAATCTTCAAAAAAAATGTATTTTTTGCTAATATTTTTGGATGTGTGAAACGAATATAATTGGATTTACATTAATTCTTATGGGAAATATTATTTCGGTTTTAGGCCAACCTTCTGGAATGCATTACGGCCGATAACCAAGGGGTCTACTGTATCTCCATAAGTACTGCCTCCAGTTATTTTTTTTTAAATATTTGGAATGCAGAGACTGTAGATCTACATTTGGACAGTTAAGGGGTTTAAAGTTAATGTCTGGAAGCTGTGCTGTATGACCTACATGGGCTTGCTGCATGATTTTAAATATAATAATATTGGGAAGAAATCATTGTGATTCAAAACATTGTTGTATTTCATACTAATATTATTAATTTAACAACTTTTACTATATAATGTAACAAGTTGTACATTTCCACTTGAAATCTTAGTTTATATATTGATTTACAGGTTTTATTTTTTTCAGGCTATACAGTTCTATGAGAAACACTGAGGCAGAGTACAAGATGTGGAATAAAATGGAATTCTATCTGTTGAAATTGGCATCAGCTTTATATTTTCATTCAGTACAACCTCAGCCTCCCATCGTCTACAAATATCCTACGTTTGTGTCTTACTTTATCTTAAAAATTCAAACCAATTATTATGACATGGCATATACAATAATTGACTTTCTAGATACCCATAGTGTTTGTACATCGTGTTAAGTAATATCCGAGTTCATTCTTTTTGTTTAGAGTAAACAGGTTTCTTTTTTAGCAGAGTAGTGCAGACATCTTTATCTGTGCCAACAATGTAAGATTTCATTGTTACATCCATGAACAGGGTATTTTCTACTGTTTAACAAGTCCATACACTTGGATGTACTGTATTTCTATTCTCATATCTTATATGGTCATCTCATTATAGTGACGACTTCAGAATTTCTATATAAGAGGGGCTTAAAGAGTAGCAGTCTGGTTGGAAGGGGAGGGGGGGGGTTAGGGAACTTATCTTGAAGCTACTTTATTGTTATTTGGAGTGGCTGATGGAGATTATGGAGGTGCTTGAGCCACCACCCTCTCCTCCCAAGGCACAGTGACTGCACCCATATATATAGATGTGCATTGCAATATCTATGCATATACATACACATTAAGCTAGTATATATTTATTTGCCTTCCCTTTATAATTTCACAGTAAAATGAGAAGAAAACCACTATTCAAAAGAACCAGTGGTTCTTCATTAATTAGTGGTTTTTTCCATTACCTTCCATTAATTGAAAAATTATCTGTAAATAGTCATTTAAAACATTACATAAATTAGCGTAAAATAGAATAAGTTTTTGATAAATTTCTAAAAAAATAAAATTAGGGAATTTGACTTTATTAGTAACTATAACACTGTAAATACAATAACACACTTATAGCTTCAGTCACATTAAGCAAGTACTTCAATAAATAAATCAGTTCAACATCAAGGCCTTGCATAAATGTTTTTAATATAAAGTTTTACCTTAGAGTAGTGGGAACATTTGTTAATGGGTTATCTGGTGGGTGTTAATAGTAGCTGCACACCAATACAGACAAATCAGCTTCCCCATTTGACTGAACAGGTGTTCTCTTTTGGTTACCTTCATCTAGTCAATAATATGGTCTTTTCAAAAACCTATAATTGCTTGATGTAATGTATTGGCAATAAGATATTTTGATAAGAATGTTCCTTTGAAGTTTGTAATCTCATTCATTACAAGGTTTCAGTTGCAAAGTAAATTATTGTAGATATATTTTTTTGCCAGTAAGAGAAGGCTCACTTTTTGAGCATTGACAAGTAGTTAACATTTTATAAAGATTTTGTGGCTCTGAAGAATCTACAATACATAATTAGGTGGTACTGCATTTGCATAATATTTAATTGAGCAGTGCTAGTTAAGTGTATAAAGTTTTTAACTTTATTTAGGAGAAGTGCTGAACCCGTATGGGTCATACAGCGCCTGGTAAACAGGAGGCAATCAGGTTCAATCCAAGGATGGAGGAGATAAGTTGAATTCCTTGGATGAAGAGTCCCTCACCAGCATCACGCAACCTACCCTGATGGGACTCTCTTTATTCATAAGCATGCTTTGTATTTTTTTAAATATGGTCCAAATATCACCAATGTCTGGATATGTTTGATTTTTTTTCCACTTTCTGTACTATGTTATCTATTTCATTGATAATATTCACAATTATGCATTCCTCTTTTAAGGTTCAGCAAGTTTGCTTGATATGACTAGTTTGTTGGGAGTCTGGTGAAAATTGTATTAAAAGTTTAGCTATATATGTGTGTGTGTGTGTGTGTGTGTGTGTATATATATATATAATAATATATATATATATATAAATAATGTGTGTACATACAGTGGAACCTTGGTTTTCGTTTGCCCTGATTTTTTGTTGAATATGGTTTCAACTACTTTTTTCATCAAAATATTGTCCCAGTTTTCGTTCATCTTGCTTGTCATCCGCCATACTGAACGTGTCCGCTCACCCACACCTACACAAAGCATCCCATGCACACATTCTGAGTCAGCTGGCTTAATTTCTTGTCGTGTGAACATTACCCTGCTCATTCATACAAAACATTTCATAATATTGTTTTTTGTGCTCGTTTATCGCGTGCGACTGCTAAATAAGCCACCATGGGGCCAAAGAAAGTTCTGAGTGCCAGCCCTTTGATAAAGAAGGTGAGAAACAGTAGAATTCAAGAAAGAACTTGTACGAAAGTGGCATACATGTGGTCGATCTCGCCAGGATGTACAGGAAGTCCTCGTCAGCAATCAGTTGCATCCTGGTGAAGGAAGAAGAAATCAAGGAATCTGATGTTGCAAAAGGGGTAAGTGTGCTAACGAAACAGAAGTCACAAACAATGGAAGATGTTGAGTTGTTGTTGTTGGTGTGGATCGACGAAAAAACAGTTAGCAGGAGAGTGTTGTGGAGGTGTTAATTTGCAAAAAGGCAAGGCAGTTGCATGTGGACTTTGTAAAGAATATGCTTGGAACGAGTGCTGCTGTTAGTGAATTTAAGGCCAGCAGAAAACTGGTTCAACAACTTCAAGAAGCGATCTGGCATACACAATGTGTTGAGGCTGCAAGTTCGGACAAACAAGAGTCTTCAATAAAGGTAAAACTTATTTAAATGTTGATTTTTCCATTAATAGTAGTGCTTTATAGTTATTCTCTATCAAATGTATTTTTTGTTAATATTTTTGGGTGTCTGGAACGGATTAATTGGATTTACATTATTTCTTTTGGGAAATATTGCTTTAGTTTTTGTTGAATTTGGTTTTTATCAGACTCTCTGGAAAGAATTAAAAACAAAAACCGAGGTTCCACTGTATGTGTGTATGTATGTATATATATATGTATGTGTGTATATATATATATATAAAATACAGGTTGGCCATCACTGATCCAGCAATCAGTAATCCGGCACTAATTTTGGCTAGCATAATTTCAAATTTCTGGGGTTGCAACACTAAGCTGCCACTACTTTTGGTGGCATTACTTGCTGCATAAGTCATTCCATTTTCTATTTCTTCATTTTATTGTTATAAACCTGCTCACTTTTAGCCCTAGCCTGGTTCCAATGTACATTGTCCATAAAAGATAAGGGTGCCTGAAGCTACTGTCGGTCACCACGAGCTCAGTTCACTCAGATAAGCATGACCGGTAAATTTGGGCTACATATGAGAGAATAGGTCTGTGTGGTAAGTATGTCCTATATAGAAAAAAATCCTGCAGTACACAGTGCATAATGACAAAAATAGGCGACTGTGCTTTTGGTGTAAAAGGCAACTTTGTGGTGTATTCTCATTTTTTTTTTGGTGTCATTTGATAGAATGGAAGATATATTACAGAAATAGATATAATTTTGATGGTTTGATGCTGGA
Organism: Cherax quadricarinatus; assembly: GCF_026875155.1. Lineage (NCBI taxonomy): Eukaryota > Metazoa > Arthropoda > Malacostraca > Decapoda > Parastacidae > Cherax > Cherax quadricarinatus. The sequence continues at coordinate 50,640,467 of NC_069417.1, forward strand.
AAGTACTTTAAAATTGAGCTCAAAGTAGCGAAAATGTTTCAATTTTTGTTGATGTTCAAGAGTAACAGATGATATCACATGTCCAGCTGGCCAGTCTAATTCGCAGTCACGAATAGGTTGACATTACATGTATTTATACAATTATTACAATAATGCAGTAGTCTGCATAACAGTAAATCTTCTAATTTTTGTGTGAATAAAAATTAAAAATAGAACACAAGAGTAATATAGAGGGGTCTGGAGATGTGACTAATGAACAGAGAAAAAATGTTATTTTAGTGTTAGGAATGTCTGCATTGTTTATTCTGGACCCTATTTTGAAACTGGTATCTCTTGAAATTTGTGTGAAATTGACCAAATTACCAAATTTCTGACCACTTTATTGGGTAGTTGAAATAGGTAAATGGGCGATTTCTTGTTCTCAGTCGACAAATAGAAGGAATACTAGTGAAATAGCTATGAGTTTGGTAGACTGGAAGAAAGGAATGGTAAAAAATAGGAAGTAAAGTGGTGGAAATCTCCATTGCATAAATATCGCCATTGGGTTAAGTGTATTCTAACCTAACCACTCTGTAATCTGGCACCCTACAGCTCTTAGTGATGGCCAACCTTTGTGTGTGTGTGTGTATATATATATAATATATATATATAATTTTATACACACATATATAGTTAATTCAAGTTATTGTGACTGCTAATAAAAACTGATCCAATTTTAGTTTTAGAAAGTATACATACATTGCTACTGATTTCCTGTATGAAAGTGTACTGCATGTTAAATTTATTTGAAATATTTAATCATTGTGACAATGCTTATGAAAGTTGATCCAATTTTAGTTTTAAAAATATAGTGCTATTGATTTCCTGTATGAAAGAGTACTGTATGTAACCTCTAGTCTTGTTCTAGTCACTTTGATAAGAATTTATATTTAGATATTATAATATATACATACATATATATATTTATATATTCACTGCATATGTAAGATTGCTTCCTCTGTAGTGCCAAGTATTACTGTGAACATGAAAAATATTATTACAGAATCAATGAGTGTGACCCCATTGTCAGGTTATAATAAGGTCCAGATTACACCTGACAATAAAAAATTATGAAAAGCCTTAACAGTGTGCTAACAGAGGGTCAGTTCAAGTGATTGCAGTATTTTTAAAGTCCACAGTAGCTTCTTAATAATTTAAATTGTTTTGTATTATCCAGTATTATCAAAGTAGGAAACTTATGATTGAAATTCATAGTTTAAATTTGATCACTTTAAAAGATGCCTTGTAGAGGCTATATGTGTCAGCAAAGCCTTGCTATATAAATATTAGTGTAATTCATGAATTCTAGTGCTGCAATTTCTATTGTATTTTATTTATACAAAATAGAGAAATAGTGGACTGCATTATTTTCACCAGTTAAGACTGTCTGTGTAGTGAAAGTGGCAGTTGTAACGTGTTTGCAGGTTGTGAAACTTTTGAACTTCTGTAATCAAACTTTCACTAATACACAAGTCATGGACTTCAGAAATAGAAAAGTTTCACCTCAATACAAACACAAATATGTCTATGTATTGTGAACAGTATTTACCAATAGGCGATTTTGCCAACGTGCCAAAGAATCAAAGTCTCCATCCTCTTGGCGTAACGCCCCTGGGCGCAGAGTCAGCCAGTATTTTTCTACCTTTGGATAATAATGAGGGTATTTTTATCATCAATGTTTAGATGGTGAATTACGTCCATTAATGGTATAGTAGATATTTGTTTTGAGTTATGTAGAAGAATGACAGCACTTTTAACCCTGGCAGAGTTTTGGCATAAATTAGGAATTATTTTGTAAAAGGAAAAAGTGATAATCTTTTTCTGACTGTTTATACAATGCTGGCATTTATGCATGTGTTTGCCAGTATGTACAGGGGTGCAGTAGTCATGGCGAGACCATTTACATTCAATATGTGCCTATAATAACTTTTCCATCTTTCAGATCTCTGTACTACACAACATCCTGTGCTTTACTTATTCCAGTATTACACACAATATGGTTATTTCTTGAAATAGACAAGTTGGTTGGAAAAAAAATTAATATTTGATATGGGGATGCAGTATTATATTTTTTTGCCATTTGATCGTCAATATAATTAATGACATACAGCATTGTTAGAGTGGTTTTAAATTAGTGTTTATTTTTTTAATGAAAATTTTGAATCGTACTAAACTGGATTTTGAAATTGCTAAGATGTGTAAAACCTATTATTAAAGATAAGTATATTTTTATGAAAATTAATTTTAGGCAAACCAGGTGGTCATGTATGACTGTAGAAGCTAATAAGTTGTCTCTGCATTGCTCCCCATCCCCTCCTCTTTCACTGACAAAGTTTCTCATTGGTCACATTTATGCTTAAAGCCTTGCACAGTGGTTCCCACAAATTTCTAAACCCATATGTTCTTCAAGTATTGCCCTCATTTTACACTTCATTTAACATTCTCATAAATGTTTGTCTCTCACTTACATTTGTTAAAAAAAAAATAATTTCATATGCTATATTCTATTTTACTAATGTTAACAAATGGAGCCTGTTTGACTTTTGTAAAATTCTTTACCAAATATTTTGAGATATATGTTGGGTCCAATGACTGGGGGAAGATTTTTGCATATCCACCTGTAGTGAGTCAGACAAATTAAAGGTAACTATAAAGGAGATCTTTGTATAAACTATTATTATAAATTGGTAGTGGGCAGTCTGCTCAAATTCTGTGAGAACTGAAATGAGTATCTACATAAGCTTTAAAAAAAAAATAAAATTGGTTACATAGTCACTATAATGTATATTTTTAATCTTTGGTAACTTCTTGAGAATCAGTTAAATTACAGAAAAAACTTCTTAATTTTGAAGATGATACAATAAATTACGAACTTGCTTTGGATGCAAGTTTACATAAGAGTAATCCAGCATTCACTTAAGCCATATTAATGTCTTCAAAGAAATGTAGAGGATTTCTGCTGAACTTGTGGGTAATAATGTAATACTGGAAAATCTTCCTCCAGCTTTATACAGTTTTAAAGGTTAAAAATATAAAATTTATAGAAAAGATATACCATAATGGATGAAAGGAATATTGTCCTTTATAATAATAATTCAACCTGCAAAATTACTCTATTACTAATTAAAAATATGACCAGCTGATGACTTTTGTATGTGCAAGCCACAAGGAACTACCTTACTTGTTGTAACAAGAAGAAAGAATATCTACCAGGTGTATGATCTTGCCTTGATGCTGTACATGACTAAGCCCAAAAGAAATAGGTCTTGGTAGTCCATCTGTCCAGGCCTATAATAAAGTGCAGGCAAGTCACAATCACCAGAATGAATCATGTATATTGTTATTCTTGTGTATTATATCCCTGAAGACCATCTGTTTATTCCACTTTGATTGCATCACTGTGAGATGCCATTTTAAATAATAGTTTTTTTTTTTTATTAACACTTCAGCCTATTCCCACCAAGGCAGGGTGGCCCAAAAAAGAAAAAAATTCATCATTCACTCCATCATGTCTTGCCAGAGGCATCTTATGCTATAAAACTGCAACATTAACACCCATCCTTCAGAGTGCGGGACACTGTACTTCCCATCTCCAGGACTCAAGTCCGGCCTGCCGGTTTTCCGGAATTCCTTCATAAATGTTACTTTGCTCATACTCCAACAGCTCGTCAAGTACTAAAAATCATTTGTCTCCATTACTAATAACAAATATGCTCACGCATGCTTTGTAGATGAATGGTTCAAAGAACTGACACGTTGATAAATTAGACATATGCAACTCTTGGGTATCTTTATTGAGGAAACGTTTTGCCACACAGTGGCTTTTTCAGTCCAAAAAAAAGGGAGAAACGTGAAGAACAGGAGGAGAATGAGGTAATTAGTCCATCAATCTTGAATGGACTGACCACATCGACTCAAGATTGGGGGAAACTGATTACCTCATTCTCCTCCTGTTCTTCACGTTTCTCCTTTATATGGACTGATGAAGCCACTGTGTAGCAAAACTTTCTCAATAAAGATACCAAGAGTTGCACATGTGTCTAATTTATCACATATGCTTGTTGGAAAGTCCAAGCCCCTCGCACACAAAACCTCCTTTCCTAAGCTGACCCCCTACAGATTTATAAAAATCTGTCATTCTATTTTGTTCCATCATCTCCCACATGTCCAAACCACCTCAACAACCTCCTCCTAATTTCCAAACTACAAATTATCTGCATTATAGTCACACCACACATTGCCCTCAGACATGACATCTCACTGCCTCCAGCCTTTTTCTTTTTGCAATATTTTACACCCATATAAGAGTGTTGGGATAACTAGACTCATACATTCCCCTCTTTGCTACCACGGACAAAGTTCTTTGTCTCCACAGACCTAAGTGCGCCACTCACCCTTTTCCCTGATCATTTCTACGATTCACCTCATTCTTCATAGACACATCCCCTCCTAAATATCTGAATCATTCACCTCCTCCATATTTTTCCCTCCAATGATATCCAAACTTCGTCGCCAATGTTTTTGTTACTCATCACCTTACTCTGTCCTATATATCATTTTTTAATTTTCTTTCTTATTCTCTACCAATTCATCCACCAACCTCTGCAATTCTCTTCAGAATCTCCCAAAAGCAGTGTCATTCAACAAAGGCAACTGTGACAACTCCCACTTTGTGTTAGATTCTTTATCTTTTAATCCCACACCTCTTGCCAAGACCTACACATTCACTTCTCTTACAACCCAGTGACATCACACACCCTTTGTCTAGGCCTACTTTTACTGGGAAATAATCTCCCTTTCTCCTATATACTCTAACTGGGGCCTCACTATCCTCGTAAAAACTCTTCATGCTTTCAGTGACCTATCTCCTACCTGCAACATCTGGCCACATTGCCCCTCTATCCACCCTGTCATATGCCTTTCCCAAAATTTCCATAAATCCCAACAAAAACCTCTTTATCCTTTATCTAAAACTGTTCCCCTATATGTTTCACTGTAAACATATGGTGATTAGCCTTATTCATCTGCTGTCCTACCTCTGTCTTACTCTTAATTTTTCAGTAATAACTCTACCATACACTTCCCAGGTATACTCAACAGACTTATTCCCCTATAACTTTGGCACTTTCTTTTGCCCCCTTTGCCTTTATACAAAGGAACTATGCATGCTCTCTGCCAAACCCTAGGTACCTTACCCCCTTCCATACTTTATTAAATAATTGCAAAAAACACTCCAAAGCTATATCCCCACTTGCTTTTAACATTTCTATCTTTAGCCATCAATCCAGCTGCCTTACCCCTTTAATTCTTACCCAATGCCTCATGAACTTCCCCACACTCCAAACTGGCTCTTCCTCACTCCTACGAGATGCTATTCCTTCTTGCCCTGTGTACAAAAATCACAGCTTCCCTATCAACAAAATTTAACAGTTCCTCAAAAATTCCCTTCATCTTCCCAATACATCTAACTCTCCACTTAAAAATCTTTCTCCTATTTTTTAATGTCAAATCCATTCGTTCCCTAGGCTTCCTCAACTTATTAATCTCACTCCAAAACTTTTTCTTTTTTTCAAAAAAATTTTGTTGATAAATCTACCCACTCTCTCTTTTTGCTCTCTTTTTACATTGCTTCACCCTTTTTTAACCTCTCTTTTTTCTCCTCCTATATCTTCCCTCCTTGCATATTTTTTTTGTAAAAACCAATACCCCTTTCTTCCCTCCTGCCCCCCATTTCCTGTGACCGCAAACTTCTGCTGAAAACACAAAACACTCTACATTCAAAAAACCCTGCCCCATCTTCTTCACCCCATTGCAATACTCATATAGCCCACTGTCCTCCAACAGCTGATGATACTTTCCCAAACTGCCTCCCTTTTATTTTTAAAAACCTTTCACCTCTCCTTTATTGCTGCTTCTTTTTTCCCTTGTATTCATTCCTTTCTTCCTGAGACAACAAAAATGATCTGATATCCCTACCTCTGACTTCGCCCTGCTCAACATACGTCCCTCAATTACGACCCTGCATCTGGCAGCTGGGTGGGCCCGCTGATTACACCGCTGTATATATTTGACAAAAATTGCAGCAGCAATGGGCCCCTGCAGGCAGCATCAGTTTTAAGTTACCCTGCCCATTCCAAACATATACTGCATTTAAATGTACTAACTGGACAGTAAATTTTTCCCCTGGCCCTGAGAGAAAGTCTGAATCTTGTACTGGAGATCATGGCAAGAAGGGAAAAAAAAGGGTCTTTTCTCGAACTTTCTTTTATTTGTTTTTTGTTTTACAAAACCTGTATACCCGTCTGTGTCTGTTTATTGTTTGCAAACTGTATGTCTTCCTGTATGTGTCCTTTTTGCGCTTGCTCTGTCTCAGAGCCCCCGAAAACAGGTATTACACACGAACAGAGTCGTCACTCTTCAAAGACCTAATATCACTCTTGGGTTTTTTTACATTTCAATTCACTGTGACATAATAAACAAAATAAATAAAATAAAAACCCGATATACACTCTAGCATGAATAAAATATGAACTTAACTGCTTTAAATTCACATCTTGACCTGTGTTGTGTTCAGTACACATTTAAAACATTAAGAGTGTGTTATTGGTCTTTTAAAATGCCCTATTAATAATGATAAATAATAACAATTAATACTGAGGGGGCCTGGTAAAGGGGTTAAATGTGTTAAAAAAATTAAAATAGACATTTTGCTTAATCCATCAATGATTTTTTCGATTAATAATAAAAAACGCTACGTAACGTTTAAAAAAAAATAAAATTTAAAATAAAAAGATGCTTTTCGGTCGGCTTGACAGAGTGAACAAAACCCTTTTGTCCGGGTGGTAACAACAACTATTTTTTTTTTTCAAAACTCGCGAACCTTCTACACTCCATTCTCATTTTTTCATTTCATCTTGTTTATCAACCCCTCATCTACATTAAGGCTACCCGATATTTTAAGGT
>NC_069417.1:50647968-50671736 GCF_026875155.1 Cherax quadricarinatus
GTCCAAAAAACATTGCTGGAAACCTATAACTTTTGTATATATTTCTAGACAATAGTATGTGACTAAGGTAGGTACAAAAGGTTCACCTGTCACTGTGTTTGTGACTATTTGAGTACTACTTCAGTACCTAATATTAGTGTCAGAACAAAGATTGGCTATGAAATCACAAAAACTACTACAAATTGTAATTATCAGAACATAAGAATTATGTAAATTAAAAAAAACAAGGAGAAAAAAGGTATATTGGCAACACTTCTGCAAGCATCAGCTCATGTTGCCATGAGGTGAGCAACAAGCACCGACTTTGCGCCCTTATACAATGGACCCTCGGTTATCGCCCATTCCGGTTTATCAGCCAATATTTTGCTCATCAGCCGTACTGGATGCATCCACCATCAGCTGCTCATAACGTTCCTGAGTCAGTGTGGCTGTATCTCTGGGCGAGTGAGGAAACTTCTGCTCATTCGTCCAAACATTTCGCTATAATTCATTGTTTTGGTGGTTATTGATTAAGTGCAACTGCGAAATAAGTAACCATGGCCCCAAAGAAAGTTCCTAGTAAAGTTCCTTTGGTAAAGAAAGTGAGAATCATGATAGAATTCAAGGCAGGCATAGAGGCAAGGAGTTTAGCAGGCATGCAGGGAGTGTAGCAATGTTTATATGCAATGTATGTTTAACAATAATCACTCTTGGGCACATTAAATGTCTTATTTTAGATTATTATAGACTTCATTAATCCATATGATATTTTCTTCAAAATTATTTAACCCTTTGACTGTTTCGTTCGTATATATACGTCTTACGAGGTACCGTGTTTGATGTATATATACTCATAAATTCTAGCGGCTTTAAATCAAGCAGGAGAAAGCTGGTAGGCCCACACGTGAGAGAATGGGTCTGTGTGATCAGTGTGCACCATACAATAAAAATCCTGGAGCACGCAGTGCATAATGAGAAAAAAAAACTCCAACCGTTGTTTTTTTTTATTATTAAATGCAGAATTTGTGGTCTATTTTTGTATAGTATTTATGGTTGTATTCTCATTTTCTTGGTCTCATTTGATAGAATGGAAAAACATATTGTAGAAATAGAGGTGATTTTGATTGGTTTTTACTATAAAAAAGAACCTGGAAATGGAGCTCAAAATAGGGAAAATGTTTGATTTTTTGCTGATGTTCAAAAGTAAACAAATGATGTCATTGTCCAGTAAATGTCCAACTAGCCATTCTAGTATGCAGTCATGAATGGGTTGACATTATTTGTACAATTATTACAGTATTGCAGTAGTCTGCATAACAGTAAATCTTCTATTTTTTATTTGAATAAAAATTCAAAATAGAAAGCAAGAGTAATATCAGATGGGCCTGGAGACGTGACTGATGAACAAAGAAAATGTTATTTTTGAGCCAGTAATGTCTGCATTTGTTCATTCTGGACCTTATTTTGAAATTGTCATATTTTTTAATTTTCGTGAAACTGGCCAAATTGCAAATTTCTGACCACGTTATTGGGTAGTTGAAATCGGTAAATGGGCAGTTTCTTGTACTCAATCGATAGAAAAAAACAGAGTTCTAAAGAAATAGCTATGAGTTTGGTTGACTGGAACAATGGAATTAGCCGAAAATAAGGCTCAAAGTGGGCGAAATTGCCGATTTGTAAATATTGCCGAGGTCGCTAACTTTGCAAGAGCGTAATTCCGTCAGTTTTCCATCAAATTTCGTTTTTTTGGTGTCATTACAATCGGGAAAAGATTCTTTATCATTTCATAAGAAAAAAATTATTATTTTTTTTAACCCTTTGACTGCCGCAGGCCCCTTTCTGAAACTCATTCTATGTCGCAAAATATTCGAAAAAAAAAAATTATTTTGTCTTATGAAAATGTTAAGATTATTTTTCTGAGTGTTTTAGTCCAAAAAAAAAATAATTTTGCCATCAGTACTTACCGAGATATAGAGACGTGAAATTTGCAGAAAATGAGCCGCGTATGGCAACAGCGGCGACTGCTGCTCACCAGGTAAACTTTGGTTTACTTGTTGTATTTGAAGGTTTGTTGTTTTTTCCACTATTTTATTTTTTCACATAACTTATGTGGCCTGTGAGACCAAAGTAAGGTGCAATGTACATATATACACTGGTTGTATACAGCACAATAAGCACACAAACATAATTATCAATATATTGTTTATAAAAACAAACAATACAAAAAATTGTTTATTACTATTGTTCTATAATATATATACCAATGTACAGTCACCGAACATATTCCTAGAAGTTCTGCAGCTTGTGGAATTCTTTGAAACATGTTTTCATACACAATGGTGTTTTACACTCACACATAAAACCAGTGTGTGTGCATTTTTGTGGACTTTTTTTTTTATGTGCAAAGACAAAACACCTCGTCTGAGCAGTTTTCTTCAAAGTATTAGCAGGCAGTTGTGTTATGTAGTTATCCTAGGTAAATGGTCGTGTCATCATTCCTTCCTTCCTACCTTCCTGCATTCCTTTCCTACATTCCTTCGTCTTTCCCTACTTTTTTCCTTTCTTTCATCTCTACCTTCCTGCATTCCTTTCCTACATTCCTTCGTCTTTCCCTACTTTTTTCCTTTCTTTCATCTCGTCCTTCCTTCTGGTTTCTATAATATATATACACATATGAAAGTATCTAGTGACTATATATAAGTGCTATTATCTCCATTCAGCAAGCTTGTCTTGTGTGGGAGTGTGTGGCTTATAATTGTTTTGAGTCTCATTACTCACTCCCCCTACCACCTGGCAAAACAGTGGGGTCGGATGCTGCTTCCCCTCCATTCTATCTAATTATCTTTCTCCCTCATTCTATCTCTTTCAATCTGTCTGTCTATCACTGTCTCACAGGTGCACATAAATACAAGTATACATAGTGTAAATTACTTAGGATAACCCAAAAAATCCAGACAAAGTGTTATACTCTGCTTGAAGATGTGAGTAAACATGATGACAGTCTTGTGGCTCTGAGACAGAGAGCTAGACAGGGAGCTTGGCAGACAGACAAATAGACAGACACAAATGTTTGTGTACCAGCAAAAACAAAGGGAGGGCGATGGTCATCTAATCTTTTCTTATCAGCTGCACCCTCCCCCACCCTCGTTTACGCTCATCAAACGTCAGCTCTTATCAGATGTTATCTCCCCTTATCTTGTCACTGTCATGGGGTGGACTTTTTTTTTTTCTTGCTTCAAGGGAACAATATTATTACATGAAAATAAATGGTATAAAATACCGACACAATGGAAATATAAACACATATGCATATGTTTGTTTCCAATATTATTACATCTTCTTCCTCCTCCTTTTCCTCCATTGCTTTTGGTCTCAAACTCCTGGAAATCATGAAATTGATCTTCACTGACACTTCTATCTGTGTTAGAGCATCACTTGAGAAGAGAAGAGTCCCAGATTTGCTGGGGAGTCACATATTTCTTACCGCTAAGCATCCTGAAAAAGGACCACTGAAATGGCATTCCCACAATGCACCACTGGCTCCCCGATTTTTTTTATATGGTGCACACTGACCATGGAGACGCTTTCTCCTGCTTGATTTGAAGCCGCTAGAATTTATGCGTATTAATACGTCAGAAACAGTGGTGCACAAGACGTATTTATATGGCGTAAACAGTCAAAGGGTTAAATTTTGCGACACCAGGAGACACCTCAGGATTGGGGGTTGCAATGTTTATGTTATCGAGTCGAGTGGAGAGTAAACATTACATTTTCTCTGATTCAGCGTTTGAGAAAACTGCAAATCTGGCATCTCGCCTAGTAACCGCCCATCGTGTGCATTTGTTTACAATTCTCAGCATGAATTATTCATTACTTCTTCCTTTGTTTATGATGGCATCTAAAGGTAGTTCTTAGAAACGATTAAACTCAGTGAACATGGTAATAATATGGCTGTGTAGTGTAGCCCGCGGGGGGGGTGGGGCTACATACGTGTACTGTACCTACATCTACCACTGCCTACACTGACTTCCTACAAATAAATACTACTCACCTCTTGCTCTACATTAAGACTACAAATATTTTAAGGTAAATAATGAATGTACTCATTGTTTTCTGTATGTAAAACTATAGTTAATCTTCAAAAAAAATGTATTTTTTGCTAATATTTTTGGATGTGTGAAACGAATTAATTGGATTTACATTAATTCTTATGGGAAATATTATTTCGGTTTTAGGCCAACCTTCTGGAATGCATTACGGCCGATAACCAAGGGGTCTACTGTATCTCCATAAGTACTGCCTCCAGTTATTTTTTTTTAAATATTTGGAATGCAGAGACTGTAGATCTACATTTGGACAGTTAAGGGGTTAATGTTAATGTCTGGAAGCTGTGCTGTATGACCTACATGGGCTTGCTGCATGATTTTAAATATAATAATATTGGGAAGAAATCATTGTGATTCAAAACATTGTTGTATTTCATACTAATATTATTAATTTAACAACTTTTACTATATAATGTAACAAGTTGTACATTTCCACTTGAAATCTTAGTTTATATATTGATTTACAGGTTTTATTTTTTTCAGGCTATACAGTTCTATGAGAACACTGAGGCAGAGTACAAGATGTGGAATAAAATGGAATTCTTCTGTTGAAATTGGCATCAGCTTTATATTTTCATTCAGTACAACCTCAGCCTCCCATCGTCTACAAATATCCTACGTTTGTGTCTTACTTTATCTTAAAAATTCAAACCAATTATTATGACATGGCATATACAATAATTGACTTTCTAGATACCCATAGTGTTTGTACATCGTGTTAAGTAATATCCGAGTTCATTCTTTTTGTTTAGAGTAAACAGGTTTCTTTTTTAGCAGAGTAGTGCAGACATCTTTATCTGTGCCAACAATGTAAGATTTCATTGTTACATCCATGAACAGGGTATTTTCTACTGTTTAACAAGTCCATACACTTGGATGTACTGTATTTCTATTCTCATATCTTATATGGTCATCTCATTATAGTGACGACTTCAGAATTTCTATATAAGAGGGGCTTAAAGAGTAGCAGTCTGGTTGGAAGGGGAGGGGGGGGGGTTAGGGAACTTATCTTGAAGCTACTTTATTGTTATTTGGAGTGGCTGATGGAGATTATGGAGGTGCTTGAGCCACCACCCTCTCCTCCCAGGCACAGTGACTGCACCCATATATATAGATGCATTGCAATATCTATGCATATACATACACATTAAGCTAGTATATATTTATTTGCCTTCCCTTTATAATTTCACAGTAAAATGAGAAGAAAACCACTATTCAAAAGAACCAGTGGTTCTTCATTAATTAGTGGTTTTTTCCATTACCTTCCATTAATTGAAAAATTATCTGTAAATAGTCATTTAAAACATTACATAAATTAGCGTAAAATAGAATAAGTTTTTGATAAATTTCTAAAAAAATAAAATTAGGGAATTTGACTTTATTAGTAACTATAACACTGTAAATACAATAACACACTTATAGCTTCAGTCACATTAAGCAAGTACTTCAATAAATAAATCAGTTCAACATCAAGGCCTTGCATAAATGTTTTTAATATAAAGTTTTACCTTAGAGTAGTGGGAACATTTGTTAATGGGTTATCTGGTGGGTGTTAATAGTAGCTGCACACCAATACAGACAAATCAGCTTCCCCATTTGACTGAACAGGTGTTCTCTTTTGGTTACCTTCATCTAGTCAATAATATGGTCTTTTCAAAAACCTATAATTGCTTGATGTAATGTATTGGCAATAAGATATTTTGATAAGAATGTTCCTTTGAAGTTTGTAATCTCATTCATTACAAGGTTTCAGTTGCAAAGTAAATTATTGTAGATATATTTTTGCCAGTAAGAGAAGGCTCACTTTTTTGAGCATTGACAAGTAGTTAACATTTTATAAAGATTTTGTGGCTCTGAAGAATCTACAATACATAATTAGGTGGTACTGCATTTGCATAATATTTAATTGAGCAGTGCTAGTTAAGTGTATAAAGTTTTTAACTTTATTTAGGAGAAGTGCTGAACCCGTATGGGTCATACAGCGCCTGGGTAAACAGGAGGCAATCAGGTTCAATCCAAGGATGGAGGAGATAAGTTGAATTCCTTGGATGAAGAGTCCCTCACCAGCATCACGCAACCTACCCTGATGGGACTCTCTTTATTCATAAGCATGCTTTGTATTTTTTAAATATGGTCCAAATATCACCAATGTCTGGATATGTTTGATTTTTTTCCACTTTCTGTACTATGTTATCTATTTCATTGATAATATTCACAATTATGCATTCCTCTTTTAAGGTTCAGCAAGTTTGCTTGATATGACTAGTTTGTTGGGAGTCTGGTGAAAATTGTATTAAAAGTTTAGCTATATATGTGTGTGTGTGTGTGTGTGTGTGTGTATATATATATATAATAATATATATATATATATAAATAATGTGTGTACATACAGTGGAACCTTGGTTTTCGTTTGCCCTGATTTTTTGTTGAATATGGTTTCAACTACTTTTTTCATCAAAATATTGTCCCAGTTTTCGTTCATCTTGCTTGTCATCCGCCATACTGAACGTGTCCGCTCACCCAACCTACACAAGCATCCCCTGCACACATTCTGAGTCAGCTGGCTTAATTTCTTGTCGTGTGAACATTACCCTGCTCATTCATACAAAACATTTCATAATATTGTTTTTTGTGCTCGTTTATCGCGTGCGACTGCTAAATAAGCCACCATGGGGCCAAAGAAAGTTCTGAGTGCCAGCCCTTTGATAAAGAAGGTGAGAAACAGTAGAATTCAAGAAAGAACTTGTACGAAAGTGGCATACATGTGGTCGATCTCGCCAGGATGTACAGGAAGTCCTCGTCAGCAATCAGTTGCATCCTGGTGAAGGAAGAAGAAATCAAGGAATCTGATGTTGCAAAAGGGGTAAGTGTGCTAACGAAACAGAAGTCACAAACAATGGAAGATGTTGAGTTGTTGTTGTTGGTGTGGATCGACGAAAAACAGTTAGCAGGAGAGTGTTGTGGAGGTGTTAATTTGCAAAAAGGCAAGGCAGTTGCATGTGGACTTTGTAAAGAATATGCTTGGAACGAGTGCTGCTGTTAGTGAATTTAAGGCCAGCAGAATCTGGTTCAACAACTTCAAGAAGCGATCTGGCATACACAATGTGTTGAGGCTGCAAGTTCGGACAAACAAGAGTCTTCAATAAAGGTAAAACTTATTTAAATGTTGATTTTTCCATTAATAGTAGTGCTTTATAGTTATTCTCTATCAAATGTATTTTTTGTTAATATTTTTGGGTGTCTGGAACGGATTAATTGGATTTACATTATTTCTTTTGGGAAATATTGCTTTAGTTTTTGTTGAATTTGGTTTTTATCAGACTCTCTGGAAAGAATTAAAAACAAAAACCGAGGTTCCACTGTATGTGTGTATGTATGTATATATATATGTATGTGTGTATATATATATATATAAAATACAGGTTGGCCATCACTGATCCAGCAATCAGTAATCCGGCACTAATTTTGGCTAGCATAATTTCAAATTTCTGGGGTTGCAACACTAAGCTGCCACTACTTTTGGTGGCATTACTTGCTGCATAAGTCATTCCATTTTCTATTTCTTCATTTATTGTTATAACCTGCTCACTTTTAGCCCTAGCCATGGTTCCAATGTACATTGTCCATAAAAGATAAGGTGGCCTGAAGCTACTGTCGGTCACCACGAGCTCAGTTCACTCAGATAAGCTATGACCGGTAAATTTGGGCTTACATATGAGAGAATAGGTCTGTGTGGTAAGTATGTCCTATATAGAAAAAAATCCTGCAGTACACAGTGCATAATGACAAAAATAGGCGACTGTGCTTTTGGTGTAAAAGGCAACTTTGTGGTGTATTCTCATTTTTTTTTTGGTGTCATTTGATAGAATGGAAGATATATTACAGAAATAGATATAATTTTGATTGGTTTGATGCTGGAAAGTACTTTAAAATTGAGCTCAAAGTAGCGAAAATGTTCAATTTTTGATGATGTTCAAGAGTAAACAGATGATATCACATGTCCAGCTGGCCAGTCTAATTCGCAGTCACGAATAGGTTGACATTACATGTATTTATACAATTATTACAATAATGCAGTAGTCTGCATAACAGTAAATCTTCTAATTTTTGTGTGAATAAAAATTAAAAATAGAACACAAGAGTAATATAAGAGGGGTCTGGAGATGTGACTAATGAACAGAGAAAAATGTTATTTTAGTGTTAGGAATGTCTGCATTGTTTATTCTGGACCCTATTTTGAAACTGGTATCTCTTGAAATTTGTGTGAAATTGACCAAATTACCAATTTCTGACCACTTTATTGGGTAGTTGAAATAGGTAAATGGGCGATTTCTTGTTCTCAGTCGACAAATAGAAGGAATACTAGTGAAATAGCTATGAGTTTGGTAGACTGGAAGAAAGGAATGGTAAAAAATAGGAAGTAAAGTGGTGGAAATCTCCATTGCATAAATATCGCCATTGGGTTAAGTGTATTCTAACCTAACCACTCTGTAATCTGGCACCCTACAGCTCTTAGTGATGGCCAACCTTTGTGTGTGTGTGTGTATATATATATAATATATATATATAATTTTATACACACATATATAGTTAATTCAAGTTATTGTGACTGCTAATAAAAACTGATCCAATTTTAGTTTTAGAAAGTATACATACATTGCTACTGATTCCTGTATGAAAGTGTACTGCATGTTAAATTTATTTGAAATATTTAATCATTGTGACAATGCTTATGAAAGTTGATCCAATTTTAGTTTTAAAAATATAGTGCTATTGATTTCCTGTATGAAAGAGTACTGTATGTAACCTCTAGTCTTGTTCTAGTCACTTTGATAAGAATTTATATTTAGATATTATAATATATACATACATATATATATTTATATATTCACTGCATATGTAAGATTGCTTCCTCTGTAGTGCCAAGTATTACTGTGAACATGAAAAATATTATTACAGAATCAATGAGTGTGATCCCATTGTCAGGTTATAATAAGGTCCAGATTACACCTGACAATACAAATATGAAAAGCCTTAACAGTGTGCTAACAGAGGGTCAGTTCAAGTGATTGCAGTATTTTTAAAGTCCACAGTAGCTTCTTAATAATTTAAATTGTTTTGTATTATCCAGTATTATCAAAGTAGGAAACTTATGATTGAAATTCATAGTTTAAATTTGATCACTTTAAAAGATGCCTTGTAGAGGCTATATGTGTCAGCAAAGCCTTGCTATATAAATATTAGTGTAATTCATGAATTCTAGTGCTGCAATTTCTATTGTATTTTATTTATACAAAATAGAGAAATAGTGGACTGCATTATTTTCACCAGTTAAGACTGTCTGTGTAGTGAAAGTGGCAGTTGTACGTGTTTGCAGGTTGTGAAACTTTTGAACTTCTGTAATCAAACTTTCACTAATACACAAGTCATGGACTTCAGAAATAGAAAAGTTTCACCTCAATACAAACACAAATATGTCTATGTATTGTGAACAGTATTTACCAATAGGCGATTTTGCCAACGTGCCAAAGAATCAAAGTCTCCATCCTCTTGGCGTAACGCCCCTGGGCCGCAGAGTCAGCCAGTATTTTTCTACCTTTGGATAATAATGAGGGTATTTTTATCATCAATGTTTAGATGGTGAATTACGTCCATTAATGGTATAGTAGATATTTGTTTTGAGTTATGTAGAAGAATGACAGCACTTTTAACCCTGGCAGAGTTTTGGCATAAATTAGGAATTATTTTGTAAAAGGAAAAAGTGATAATCTTTTTCTGACTGTTTATACAATGCTGGCATTTATGCATGTGTTTGCCAGTATGTACAGGGGTGCAGTAGTCATGGCGAGACCATTTACATTCAATATGTGCCTATAATAACTTTCCATCTTTCAGATCTCTGTACTACACAACATCCTGTGCTTTACTTATTCCAGTATTACACACAATATGGTTATTTCTTGAAATAGACAAGTTGGTGGAAAAAATTAATATTTGATATGGGGATGCAGTATTATATTTTTTTGCCATTTGATCGTCAATATAATTAATGACATACAGCATTGTTAGAGTGGTTTTAAATTAGTGTTTATTTTTTTAATGAAAATTTTGAATCGTACTAAACTGGATTTTGAAATTGCTAAGATGTGTAAAACCTATTATTAAAGATAAGTATATTTTTATGAAAATTAATTTTAGGCAAACCAGGTGGTCATGTATGACTGTAGAAGCTAATAAGTTGTCTCTGCATTGCTCCCCATCCCCTCCTCTTTCACTGACAAAGTTTCTCATTGGTCACATTTATGCTTAAAGCCTTGCACAGTGGTTCCCACAAATTTCTAAACCCATATGTTCTTCAAGTATTGCCCTCATTTTACACTTCATTTAACATTCTCATAAATGTTTGTCTCTCACTTACATTTGTTAAAAAAAAAATAATTTCATATGCTATATTCTATTTTACTAATGTTAACAAATGGAGCCTGTTTGACTTTTGTAAAATTCTTTACCAAATATTTTGAGATATATTGTTGGGTCCAATGACTGGGGGAAGATTTTTGCATATCCACCCTGTAGTGAGTCAGACAAATTAAAGGTAACTATAAAGGAGATCTTTGTATAAACTATTATTATAAATTGGTAGTGGGCAGTCTGCTCAAATTCTGTGAGAACTGAAATGAGTATCTACATAAGCTTTAAAAAAAAAATAAAATTGGTTACATAGTCACTATAATGTATATTTTTAATCTTTGGTAACTTCTTGAGCATCAGTTAAATTACAGAAAAAACTTCCTTAATTTTGAAGATGAATACAATAAATTACGAACTTGCTTTGGATGCAAGTTTACATAAGAGTAACTCAGCATTCACTTAAGCCATATTAATGTCTTCAAAGAAATGTAGAGGATTTCTGCTGAACTTGTGGGTAATAATGTAATACTGGAAAATCTTCCTCCAGCTTTATACAGTTTTAAAGGTTAAAAATATAAAATTTATAGAAAAGATATACCATAATGGATGAAAGGAATATTGTCCTTTATAATAATAATTCAACCTGCAAAATTACTCTATTACTAATTAAAAATATGACCAGCTGATGACTTTTGTATGTGCAAGCCACAAGGAACTACCTTACTTGTTGTAACAAGAAGAAAGAATATCTACCAGGTGTATGATCTTGCCTTGATGCTGTACATGACTAAGCCCAAAAGAAATAGGTCTTGGTAGTCCATCTGTCCAGGCCTATAATAAAGTGCAGGCAAGTCACAATCACCAGAATGAATCATGTATATTGTTATTCTTGTGTATTATATCCCTGAAGACCATCTGTTTATTCCACTTTGATTGCATCACTGTGAGATGCCATTTTAAATAATAGTTTTTTTTTTTTATTAACACTTCAGCCTATTCCCACCAAGGCAGGGTGGCCCAAAAAAGAAAAAAATTCATCATTCACTCCATCACTGTCTTGCCAGAGGCATCCTTATGCTATAAAACTGCAACATTAACACCCATCCTTCAGAGTGCAGACACTGTACTTCCCATCTCCAGGACTCAAGTCCGGCCTGCCGGTTTTTCCGGAATTCCTTCATAAATGTTACTTTGCTCATACTCCAACAGCTCGTCAAGTACTAAAAATCATTTGTCTCCATTCACTAATAACAAATATGCTCACGCATGCTTTGTAGATGAATGGTTCAAAGAACTGACACGTTGATAAATTAGACATATGCAACTCTTGGGTATCTTTATTGAGGAAACGTTTTGCCACACAGTGGCTTCTTCAGTCCATACAAAGGAGAAACGTGAAGAACAGGAGGAGAATGAGGTAATTAGTCCATCAATCTTGAATGGACTGACCACATCGACTCAAGATTGAGGGACTGATTACCTCATTCTCCTCCTGTTCTTCACGTTTCTCCTTTATATGGACTGATGAAGCCACTGTGTAGCAAAACGTTTCCTCAATAAAGATACCCAAGAGTTGCACATGTGTCTAATTTATCACATATGCTTGTTGGAAGTCCAAGCCCCTCGCACACAAAACCTCCTTTCCTAAGCTGACCCCCTACAGATTTATACAATCTGTCATTCTATTTTGTTCCATCATCTCTACATGTCCAAACCACCTCAACAACCTCCTCCTAATTTCCAAACTACAAATTATCTGCATTATAGTCACACCACACATTGCCCTCAGACATGACATCTCCACTGCCTCCAGCCTTTTTCTTGTTGCAATATTCACACCCATATAAGAGTGTTGGTATAACTAGACTCATACATTCCCCTCTTTGCTACCACGGACAAAGTTCTTTGTCTCCACAGACTCCTAAGTGCGCCACTCACCCTTTTCCCCTGATCATTTCTACGATTCACCTCATTCTTCATAGACACATCCCCTCCTAAATATCTGAATACATTCACCTCCTCCATATTCTCCCTCCAATGATATCCAATCTTTCGTCGCCTAATGTTTTTGTTATCCTCATCACCTTACTCTGTCCTATATATCATTTTTAATTTTCTTCTCTTATATACTCTACCAAATTCATCCACCAACCTCTGCAACTTCTCTTCAGAATCTCCCAAAAGCAGTGTCATCAACAAAGAGCAACTGTGACAACTCCCACTTTGTGTTAGATTCTTTATCTTTTAATCCCACACCTCTTGCCAAGACCTACACATTCACTTCTCTTACAACCCCAGTGACATCACACATCCTTTGTCTAAGGCCTACTTTTACTGGGAAATAATCTCCCTTTCTCCTATATACTCTAACCTGTGCCTCACTATCCTCGTAAAAACTCTTCACTGCTTTCAGTGACCTATCTCCTACCTGCAACATCTGCCACATTGCCCCTCTATCCACCCTGTCATATGCCTTTACCAAATCCATAAATGCCACAAAAACCTCTTTATCCTTTATCTAAACACTGTTCACCTATATGTTTCACTGTAAACATATAGGTGAATAGCCTTATTCATCTGCTGTCCTACTCTCTGTCTTACTCTTAATTTTTTCAGTAATAACTCTACCATACACTTTACCAGGTATACTCAACAGACTTATTCCCCTATAACTTTGGCACTTTCTTTTGTCCCCTTTGCCTTTATACAAAGGAACTATGCATGCTCTCTGCCAATCCCTAGGTACCTTACCCTCTTCCATACATTTATTAAATAATAGCAACAACCACTCCAAAGCTATATCCCCACTTGCTTTTAACATTTCTATCTTTAGCCCATCAATCCAGCTGCCTTACCCCCTTTAATTCTACCCAATGCCTCATGAACTTCCCCCACACTCACAACTGGCTCTTCCTCACTCCTACGAGATGCTATTCCTTCTTGCCCTGTGTACAAAAATCACAGCTTCCCTATCAACAAAATTTAACAGTTCCTCAAAATATTCCCTTCATCTTCCCAATACATCTAACTCTCCACTTAATAACTCTTCTCTCCTATTTTTAACTGTCAAATCCATTCGTTCCCTAGGCTTCCTCAACTTATTAATCTCACTCCAAAACTTTTTCTTATTTTCAACAAAATTTGTTGATAACATCTCACCCACTCTCTCATTTGCTCTCTTTTTACATTGCTTCACCACTTTTTTAACCTCTCTTTTTCTCTCTCCATATACTCTTCCCTCCTTGCATCACTTCTTTGTAAAAACCAATAATCGCTCTTCTTCCCTCCTGCACCCACTTTCCTGTGACCGCAAACTTCTGCTGAAAACACTAACACTACATACATTCTTAAACCTGCCCCATACATCTTCGACCCCATTGCCAATACTCATACTAGCCCATCTGTCCTCCAACAGCTGATGATATCTTTCCCTAACTGCCTCCTCTTTTAGTTTATAAACCTTCACCTCTCTCTTACTTGCTGCTTCTATTTTCCTTGTATCTCATCTACCTTTTACTCTCACTGTAGCTACAACTAAAAAGTGATCTGATATACACCTACCATCTGACTTACGACCTGCTCAACATACGTCCACTCAACTTACGACCGTGCATCTGGCAGCTGGGCTGGGCCAGCTGATGTACACCGCTGTACTATATTTGACAATACTTGCAGCAGCAATGGGCCATGCAGGCAGCATCAGTTCAAGTTACCCTGCCCTATTCAGCAGCATCATACTGCATTAACTGTACTAACTGGACAGTAAATTTCACCATGGCCCCTGAGAGAAAGTCTGAATCTTGTACTGGAGATCATGGCAAGAAGGCAAAAAAGGCTCTTACTCTCGAACTTTCTTTATTTGTTTTCACTGTTGCACATAAACCTGTATACCTGTCTGTGTCTGTTTATCTGTTTGCATATCTGTATGTCTTCCTGTATGTGTCTTTCTGTCTGCTTGTCTCTGTCTCAGAGCCGCTCATGAACCAACAGGTATTACACACGAAGCAGAGTCGTCACATCTTCAATATGACGCTAATATCAGCTCTATGGCTTATTTATCTATTGCAATTCATCTGTGACATAATAAACAATATAAATAACATAAAAACCTGATATACACTCTAGCATGAATAAAATATGAACTTAACTGCTTTAAATTCCACATCTTGCACCTGTGCTTGTGTGCAGGTACACATTAAAATCATTAAGAGTGTGTTATTGGTCTTGAAGATGCCATATTAATAATGATAATAATAACAATAATAATCACTGAGGTGGCCTGGTAAAGGGTTAAATGTGTATAAAACATTAATATAGACATTTTGCTTAATCCATCAATGATTTTTTCAAGATTATATAATAAACACGCTACGTAACGTTTATATAAACATAAATTAACATAAATACGAGATGCTTTTCCGGTCGGCTTGACAGAGTGAACAAAGACCATTCATGTCCGGGCTGGTAACAACAACTAGTTTTTTTTTACAAAACTCGCGAACCTTCTACACTCACATTCTCATTTATTCATTTCATCTTGTTTACTCACCTCTCACTCTACATTAAGGCTACAGATATTTTAAGGTAAGTAATGAGTGAACACTATTATTATATTTTAATATTACAGTGGACCCCCGCATAACGATATTATTTCAATCCAGAAGTCTGTTTGGGTGCCGTTATAGACCGAATTTGTTCCCATAAGAAATATTGTGAATTAGATTAGTCCATTTCAGACCCCTAAAAATACACCTACAAAAAGCACTTACAAAAATAAACTTACATAATTGGTCGAGTTGGGAGCTGATCGTTATGCGGGGGTCCACTGTATTATTAATATTAGTACATACGTATTGTAATAATAATAATTAATATTATAATTAATTTAGGGAACTGGAGCACAGATCCACTGTACAGCACTTTGTCTGGATTTTTTGGGTTATCCTAGGTAATTTACACTATGATAGCTTTACTTATGTGTACCTGTGAGAAAGACAGATACAGATGGAGAGAGAGCCAAATTCAGTCAGCCAGGCAGCCAACCACCCACCCACCCGGCCGGCCTACTAGCCAGCCAGCCAAATACGTATTACACATGTTCCAGAGTCGTTTCTCTTTGTTTAGGGCATAGGTTATAGAACATTCTGTCAGGATGACACCACCAGTGGTATTCTCCCATTCCACTGTGTCAACAACACTTTAAGATAACAGTAACATATGATACTGTATGAGATGTAAAATTTACAATACAGTCCACTACCATGTATGGTATACAGTACATAAATGATTAAAATATAACTGTACATTACAGTACTATGTAGGTAGTTTATATAGCTAAGGTTTAACATTATGCCCTACCCAGTATATCAGCAATTTTCAAAGGTTCGACTTACACCATTTTGACTTACAACCAGTTGGTTGGAACCAAGCTCAGTTGAAAGTCAGATGGTACTTGTATCTGTGGCCCCTCTATAAACATGTACATCCTGAAGTCTACTCAACAGTCTTTTATCTACGAATATGTAGTCCAACAGACTACTGTCATTATGCCATACATCGTATCTTGTATACAGTGGACCCTCAGATTTCGTAGTCGTTGGATATTCGGAAATAGTAATGTTTTTTTCATCAAAATATTGGCTTGGTGATCGTCATTTAGCTCGGTAATAGTCATTCATCCCGAACATGTCCTAGTGGCCCGACACCATTTACAGTCAGTGTGTCATTGTTAATCAGCCAGTGAGCACTATCCTACGCATTCGTACGATACACTTCATAATAATCCATTAGTTTTAGTACTTGCAACTGCTAAATAATCCACCATGGCCAAAAGAAAGCTACTAGTGCCAGCCCTTTAGTATTATTATTATTATTATTATTATATTATTATTATAATAAAAAAGAAGCACTAAGAGCCCTTTAGTAAAGAAAGCAATAAACACGATAGAATTCAAGAAGGAACACACCAGCCAGGGTACTTCCCCCCACACACGATTTGATTTGAGTGGGAACTATCAAAGCTTATTGCTTGGGAATAATTGAAAATTGGGTTTTGTGTATACGATTCTGTTAGTGGGATGGTTTGTGAAGGGAAACCCTGCCTAGAAATGGCCCAAAACGGTCGCTGCAGTTTTCCCTTTCCTTTCTTGTTTAAACAACCCGGGGTATTTCCCACCAATGATTTGATTGAGGGGGACTTGAAACATAAAAGTAAAATAGAATTATAAAAGTTTATTTTTTGGGAAGCTTTAAAAAATTTGGGGTTTTGGGCAAATACGTTTCTTTTAAATTTGGGTGGTTTTTTTAAAGGGCCCCTGCCTAGTATGGGTCAACGGGCCCTGCTGCAGTTTTCCCCTGCTTTCTTATGTTTGTCACCACTGAGGAAAATTGCTTCAAAAGGAGGAGAGAGGGGGGAAAGGTGCCTTCTTCGAAATTAAGGACATTTGGCAAATGGACTGAGGGCAAACATTTGGGGGAGGAAACATCCCCCCAAAACCTCTCCCCCCCCCTCCCAAAAAGGCAAGTGTGTTTTTGTTTTATACCCCAAATTTCTCATTTTTTTTCCCTGTATTTTTTTTTTTAATTATACACTGGCCGATTCCCCCCAAAAGGCAGGGGGGGCCCGAAAAAGAAAAACTTTACCATCTTTCACTCCTTCACTGTCTTGCCAGGGGGGGGCCCTTTCCCAATACGTTTTTTAAACTGCAACATTAACACCCCCCTTCAGAGTGGGCACTGAAATTTCCCCATCTCCAGGACTCAAGTCCGGCCTCCCGGGTTTTCCCCGAACCCCTTAAAAATTGTTACTTTGCTCACACTCCAACACCACGTAAAGTTTTTTAAAAAAAATTTGTCCCCTTTCACCCCTTTATCAAACACGCTCACGCATCTGTTTGGAAGTAAAAGCCCCCCCCCCAAAACCCTCCTTTCCCCCCTCCCCCCAAACCCTTTTCCTAGGCCGCCCCTACCCCCCCTTTCCCCTTCCACTACAGCTGAAAACACTTTTTGAAGTCTTTCTGTTTGGGCCCCCAAATTTCTTCTCGGGTCCGAACCACCTAAAACAACCCTTCCTCGCTTTTTTGGAAACATTTTTGGGTTTAATCCCGCACCCCTCCTAATTTCCAAAAATACGAATTCTCTGCATTATATTCACACCACACATTGCCCCCCAACATGCCCTTCCCCACGCCTCCAGCCTTCTCCTCGCTGCAACAATCACACCCATGCTTCCCCCCCCATATAAGACGTTGGTAAAACTATACTTTAACCATTCCCCTCTTTCCCTCCAAGGACAAAGTTTTTGTCCCCACAACTCCTAAGTGCCCCAAATCACTTTTTTTTCCCTTCAATTCTAGGGATTAAACCCTCATCTTTCTGAAATGTAAATCTTTTTTTTAATCAAAAAAAAAAAAAAAATTTTTAAATACTTTTGGGTTTTCGGAACAGTTTAAACCCCTTCAGGGTCCAAGGCCAAAATCGAATGGTGCTCCAGTGCCCCAAAAAATTTTTTGAAAAACAAAAAAATTATTTTTTTTTTACAAAATTTAAAAGAGCATATTTTGTGAAGGTAAAAACAAAAAAAAAAAAAAAAAAAAAAAAAAAAAAAATTCTGTCGTACTTCCCGAATAAAAGTCCCAAGAATTTTTTGTAAAAAAATGAGTGTTTGGGGGAAAACACGACGAATTCCACATACGGCATTACATTTTTTTACCGGTTTTTTTATTTTTTTTTCCCCTTTTTTTTTCCAAATTTTTTTTTTTTTTTTTTTTTTTTTTTTTTTTTTTTCCCTACTAACAGGGGGGCCCTTTGGAGGACCAATACTGTATATAATGTATATATATAAATCACTGAAAATTGAACACAATAACCGCATTTGAAGTTATTATCATTTTGTTTACCAAATGTTGTTTTTTTACAAAAAACATGCAAAAATTTTGGGTATAAAAATAATGTTCTATTTTATTTTTCCTGTAAAATTTTCCCCCGGTTTACCCGTTTCCCCCTTTGGATTATAATAAAAATAATCAATCATTTTTTACATTTTACAATCACTGGACATGGTTTAAGACTGCTGGAGCTTGTGGAACCCCTTTGAAACAAAGCACCTTTCACAGGGCACCTTACATTCCCAAAAAAAACCCGGGGTGTTTTTGGGGTTTTTGTTGCCGTCGTTTTTTTTTGTGCACAGCCCGGTTTTCTCTTTAAAGCAAATTTTTTCCCCTGGTTAAAAGGAAGCTGTTTTATAAAAATGTTCCCCTTTTCCTCCTCAAATGTTTGGGGTTACCCTTTGGTAATTCGAGGACCTTTTTGTATAGCGGGTTTTTTCTTCCCTTTGGTATTTAAATTAGGGGATTTGGGTCTGAAAAACAGACAAACAAAATTCACCATACGGTGGTCTGTTGCCAGTTTTTTATTTGGTACATATTATATGCATTGAGCTTTAAAATTCCTTTGAAAATGGAAAAAAATTTTTCCATGTACCACTTGTAACTCTTACGAACACAGTAAAAAACCCAATCTGGGGGTGTAACATTTTAAACCCAAGCGCAGGGTTTTGGTATAATCAATCATTTGTCACCTGGTTTTCGAATTTTTTTCATTAGTCATCGATCAACTTTCCCATTTGTCTTGCATTTCTTTAACGGGGGAAATGGTTGTCAACAATGTGACTTTGGGGGTTTGTCATGCCACCGTAATGCCAGATGTCTTTGGCAGAAAAACCCTGACGTCATCACCTGAGGCCCTTTTTTGACCCGGGGCAAATTTTACGATTAAAACGCACTGTCCCAAAACACATCTGTCTTGTTCTCGCATGAAATCACTGAGTAATTTGGGGTTGTGTACCAGTTATCGGTATATAATGTATGCCCCTTACCAAAGGTTTGGTGCCATCATGTTTTTCCCCTACGTCACCTGAGATACCCAATAAAATCTTGGTATCTTTCAATGTTTTACTTCCCGTTTTTTTTACAAAAATTTTCCAACCCAGGGCCCCTGTCACGGGCAAAGGGTACAAACGTTTTTACCAAAGCGTTTCCCCCTTGCTCGGTTTTTTAAAACTGCTTGAATGACATCTAACCCCTTTTAAAAAAACAAAGGGCTACAATTTCAACTTCTTGAATGGATAAAAGTACTTTCTGAACTTTTTTTTTTCAGATACATGAAAAAATTTTCTAATCTTAAAAAACCTGTCCCCTTTGGTTTAGGGGCCCGGTTTTGTCGAGAATGAACTTACAAAGAAATAAAAATAAACCTGTTCACTGGGTGCTTTCAAATGAAGAACCGGGGTTTGAAATTTGCCACTTTTGGACCGTATCTTTTATATTATCTTTTAACATGAGGGGAAAAAGCAAATATTGTTTGCAAAAAAACAAATACATTTCTGCAACAGTCCTTTTCCCTTTTCCCCCTGTGTAGTTTGACTGTGGGGATATGATTTGGGCCCCGGTGTCTCAAAATATTATTACTTCCCTGACAATTTAAATTTTCCCTCAATGGCTGGGCAAGAATTTTAAATTTAAAAAATTCCAGTTCCCTTGGGCCTTGTGGTTCCAAGGGAACAAGTAGGTAGAATTTTCCCCTTTGGGGGTCATAAAGTGGGAGGCTTGGGGGAAAAAAATTGGGATTTTTCTGCCAATTTCCCCCATACGGTTTTCTGGGGGGGATTTCTGGGGCAACTGGCTGGTTGTGCGGGGGGTTTTGGTTTGGGGTTGGGGGCGGGACTCCGCTTTGTCTTTGGGAAAATGAGTCAGCAGCGTGGGGGCCCAGCGTGGGGGTGGTGGGGCACGCCCGGCGGTGCCACTACCATACCAATACCACCCCTCCACTTATGGCGGTTTGGGTTTTCCATGCCAAGTGTAGCCACATCATCCCCAAATTTTTTTCATACCTAAAACGGTGTAAAGGGCCCTTTGGGGGTTTCTCCCGGGGAATTTCTCCCTCCCCTGGGCCCCGCATAGGGTTTCCCAAACTTTAGGCAAAAGCGGCGGCGAACATACCGACGCTTTAATGGTGAATTTTAATTTTCCCCACTACACTACTCCAATTGATCGGGGAAACGCAAAAAAATCAAAAATCCACGTCACTTCATTTTTATGAAGCAAAAGGCCTGGCCACACGAAAGTATTAGTTTTCTCTTGCGTTGAAAGGGAAAAACCGACCAAAGAGTCCCCGAAATGCCCACACCAGAGGTTGAAGGGTTTAGGATCGTCCCGGGTTTTCTGCATATTATCGATTCCTGGTCATTCCCTTTCCCGGGCACTAAAGATCAAAAAAGTAGAATTCGCTTCTTTTCCCCTTCCATCAGTGTCAGAACTATCAGTAGGAAGAGGAGGGCCCTTTCTCCGGGGGGGATAGCTGACTTGCGACAAGGCATGGGGAACAAGGGTAATGAGCCGGGGTTCCCCCAAAGCTTTCGGGTGCCTAGATTTTTTGTTTTGGCGCACACCCCCCGCAACCCGTTCCCCCTTTACATGTAGGCGTATGAGGCTTTCGCGCTAAATTTGATGGCGCTTTTGAATTTTGGCGTTTGATTACGGGACAGACCCCGGGAAAGGGGTTTAATTTTGGGTTTTTCGTTTTTCTTTTGGGAAAAAAAAAAATTCCAAATCATCAGATTCGGGGTTTGTCACTCTTCTGGAAGGACTGATTATGATAACCGGGGTCCACGTTTCTTTTTTTGTCCTCTTTTTTTTAAAAAATGTATTTCCTATAAAAAAAAACCCCTTTTTTATACAAAGTCTATTTTAAAAGGGTCCCCTTGTCTTTTTCACCTGGCCCCCCCAAAATTCCCCACCCCTCCTCTCTTTAAAGGGTTTCCTTCTTTAGCATTTTGGGGCCCCTACAACAATTACTCCCCTTTTTGGGTTTAAAAATTCTATACTTGCTTAACATCTTTCCAAAATCATTTTCTCTCTCCTTACACTCCTCCCCCTTTCTCCAGGGCATAAATGCATATTATGAAACCCCTTTTTTCATCCAACCCTTATTTTAAAATTCCCCATAAAAACCCTTTAATATATAATTTATTTTCTTCCTTTTTCCCCCCCGGAATTGATTTTTTCAACATACTGCTACCCCTTCCTTAGTTTTAACCTTTCAGATAAAAACTTTTATTTAATCCCATTTATTTTTCCCCCCCTGAAAAATCACTACCCCTTTAAACTTTTTTTTTTAGGGCCAGGACATCCAACCTTTTGTTCAAACATCAGAAAATGATCTCTTTTTTACCCCCTGCACTACATCCATCACTTTCCCCCAATCCCAGTTTTATAAAGCTTTTCTTCTCTATTTTTTTGTACTGATACAGGAAAAGGGGTTACTCCGGCTCCGGGTTTTAAATTCCCTCTAGACCACAGGGCTTACGGAAGCAAGATTTTTTCCCCACTTCCCATGGGAATAGGGAAATAAGAGAACAAGAGCTGTTAAGAAAAGAAAAAAAAACCTAGATGTGTGTAGTTTTATTGCATATTTTAAATTTATATGCATGTCATGCCTGGTAGTGAAACCCAAAAGGAAAAAAAAGTAGCAAGAGTACTTTAACATGTACATTTTTATGAACAGAAAAAGAAAACGCAATATACCACATGTAAAACAGTTAAAGGTTTCTGTTTTACACTCCTTGGGAGGAGGTAGTACCTCCTGGGGGTTGCTGTTTCAACCTTTTTTATTTGGATGTGACAACATGACATTATTTGTGATTTTAGGGACCCTTTTTATGCGTGGTTAGCATTAATGTTGGGCATTTTGGGGGAATTATTATTATAATCAAAAAAAAGGCCAAGCCACAAGGGCTAACAGCGCGCGGGTAGGGAAGGAAAGGGGGGTATTTGGGGGGAGAAAGGGGGGGGGATGATCATAGGTTCAGAAAACGTGGGGAGGGGATAGTGCAGGGGGGAAGGGCAGCAAGAGAAGGGTGAAAGGGGTGAAGGGATCAGAGTTTGTGAAGTAAATCATTGTTGTCAAAAAGTCAAGAGGAGTCTGGGTGAAAGGGGGTCCACGCAAAAAAGAAAGGTAAAAAGAGAGCAGCGGGGTGAAACGATTGGAGGTATATTTTTTGTGCTCGTTTATAAATGGGCAGTCTAAAGAATGTGGCTAAAATAATGGAATGACAATTTACGAGGGAGCAGGGCCTTCCCGAGATAACATGGTTAAAACGGTATGGCCCAAAGCAAGAGGGGAGAGTAGTCCCCCAAACCTCGAACTGGTGAAAGAAGACGGCCGTCCCCATATCGGTTTAATAGTTTGAAGTTTGTTACCGAGCAAGTAGACCAACGTTTTTTGAAAACGGGTGTGAAGGGGGGTAGTATTGCAGCAAAAATGTGAAAATGGGCACCTCATATGAACGGGTGGGTCATGTACTGCTGCCCACAGCAGTGTGTGCCTGTTCTTTGCCCTGTACTCAACTGACAAGGGGACAACAAAAATCAATATCTTTTGTTTGGGAAAGGTTGCGGCTGAAAAAGTTGGATACGGGGGATAAGGGGTGAGGGTATAAATTTCTGTAACTTGTTAAAACACTAAGGGAGTCTGAAACAAACCCCAAATTGACATTGGCATAGAGCAATAGGATAAGGCTGCAAGAATGGATCAATTCCAGTAAAGATATACCAAGATAGAAATCCCTCGTACTTGCTGTCCGGAAACATGCTGCGAATCCCACGCCGTCAGAAGACTTAGGCCATCTGGTACCTGCAAAGGATGAGAAAGAGAGTGGAAGTGGTCAAAAAAAAGAGAGCGGGAAGCTATTAGGGCGTTTGGGGTTTCGAAAAAGGGGGGGAAAAGAACAGACTCAAACAGCTGGAACCCCCCAGGGGGGTAGGGGGAAAATGAGATGCTCATGAACAAGAAAGGTGGTAATTTAAGAGAAGACAAAGAAATTAGCGAAGGGAAAGGGGGCAGAGCAAACAGGGGGGCGAACAAATAAAGAATGTCTACAATATCAGTGACCATTCTATAAATGGAAGGTTTCGGAGATCATAAGAGGTAAAAGTGGAAGGCAATGGGGTCATGGCGATCGGATAACGATGGAACGTTCGCTTCTGCTAGAGGCTTCAACGGGGGGGGAGCGAAAAGCACCAAGGCTAAAGTAATCCTTGGTGTGAAAGGGGTTAAGGCTAGAAGATGCGGAAAGGGGTGAATGATTTTGGGCACCCCTAATCAAGTTTGAAAAAGAGGGCGGAAAGTGGCGAAGAAGAGTTCGGCAATCAGCTCCCCATGAAAGAGAGCAAAAGGGTTTTAAGAAGGTTCAGCCGGCTGTACAAATTTCCCTTT
>NC_069417.1:50674736-50691513 GCF_026875155.1 Cherax quadricarinatus
GCGCATTCCGACATCTTAATAAGGATTCGTTCAGGGACCCTGTACACCGTGTAGTTGGCCATATTGGAGTATGCTTGGACCAGTTTGGGAAACCCACACCTAGCCAAGCACGTAATGAAACTAGAGAATGTTGCAAGGTTTTGCCAACAAGACTAGTCCCAGAGGCTAAGAGGATGTCTACGAGGAGAGGTTAAGGGAATCAACCTGACGACACGGGGAGGGACCCAGGAGAGATAATGGGGACATGACGATAACGAGTCATACAAAAATATGAGAGGAGATTGACAAGTGGACCAAAGACTGGATGTTTCCAGAGTTTGGACAAGTAATCACGGGGACACAGTTTGGAAGTTGAAGACACAGATGATCACAGGGATGTTGGAAGTTTTTCTTCAGCACAGAGTTGTCAGTAAGTGGAATAGTTTGGGTAAGGGATGTATGGAGGTCAGGATCCATCTTAGTTTTTTAAGCAGAGGTATGATAAAGCTCACGGCCAGGGAGGGTGTCCTAGTAGCGATCAGTGAAGAGCGGGGCAGGAGCTCGGAACCTCGACCCCGCACTCATAGAGTGAGTAAATACATCACCCCCCCTCAACCACCCCACACCCACACATCACCCACACACACACATACACACAAACACACACACACATACACAACACACAAACACACACACATACATACCACACAAACACTCACACAACCACTCATACCACACAAACACACACACACACATTAAACACACAACACACACACAACACGCTATACACACAACACACACACACACCACACACATGCACACTCACATATTCAACACACACGACTACACCCACCACACACAATTACACACACAAACACACACACACACATACACATCATTACAAGGCAATTCTTCGCTTTCAGTCATGCCTACAGTGAAAACTTTGTTTCACATCTTCTACGATGGCCATGGACTCTTGTTTACATGAATCAGGCTGATTGTCAAGTGGTCAGCTGATTGACAAATGGATCAGACTGACAGAATGACTGTGATTGTGGTCGGGTTTCACAACAGTACTTCACATCAACATCTAGGCTTGCAATAGTTCAGAAAAATCTTTCAAATATCTTTTCTGACCATAATCTATGTAACTTGAAAAAGGTTTTAACAGGGAAATACGTACGGAGGGATTTCAAAATCCTTGATAACTCACGGTAGAGAATAGACGATAGTTCTTAATCTAGATAGTAGTTAAACAGTTTTTCCTAGGCTTCAGTCTGCGATTTCCTAAATGTCCTGTGTTGCTGTCGTCACAGTGACTACAAGTACTCCCAAGTAACTCATGTACTCTCTTTCTCTACTCTCTCTCTCTCTCTCTCTCTCTCTCTCTCTCCTCTCTCTCTCCTCTCTCTCTCTCTCTCTCTCTCTCTCTCTCTTCTCTCTCTCTCTCTATTCTTCTCTCTCTTCTCTCTGCTCTCCTCTCTCCTCTTTTTTTTTTCTTTTTTTTTTTTTTTTTTTTTTTTTTTTTTTTTTTTTTTTTTTTTTTTTTTTTTTTTTTTTTTACACAGGGTTTTTTGACAAGGTTAAGGATCCTAGCTTTATTTGAAGCTATTTTCAGGTTAAGGATTCCTAACTCTCTCTCTTCTCTCTCTCTCTCTTCCTCTCTTTCTCTTCTCTCTCTGTCTCTGGTCTCTGTCTCTGTAGTCTGTCTGCTGTCTGTCTGTCTGGTCTGTCTGTCTGTCTACTGTCTCTCTCTCTCTTCGTCTCTCCTCTCTCTCTCTATCTTCTCTCTCTTCACTTCTCTCTCTCTGCTCTCTTTCTCGTCTTCTCTCTCCTCGCTCTCTTCTCTCTCTCTCTTCTCTCTATCTCTCTCCTCTCTTTCTCTCTCTCTCTGTCTTCTGTTCAGGTCTCTGTCTGTCTGTCTGTCTGTGTGTCTGTCTATGTCTGTCTGTCTGTCGTCTCTCTCCTCTCTCTCTCTTCTCTTCTCTCTCTCTCGCTCTCTCCCTCTCTCTCTTCTCTCATCTTTCTCTCTCTCTCTCTCTCTCCTCTCTCTCTCTCTCTCTCTCTCTCTCTGCTTCTCTATCTCGTCTCTCTCTCTCTCTTTCTCTCTCTCTCTCTCTCTTCTCTCTTTTTCTCTCTCTCTGTTTCTCTCTTTCTACCTCGTTATTTTTCTGGACCGACTGACTGGCCCCTAACTCACTTTGTCCATCATCTTTACCCTTTCTGCCTTTACAAACATTACCTTATCCCCCTGTTCTCTGGTTCCCCCCTCCTTCCTCTGGTCCACCTCCCGTTCCTTTGGTCCATCCCCCTACCCTTTCGCCGTAGAGAGGGTGTATGTCTCTAGACAGCAACTTTCTCCGCCCAGACTGTCGGTCTACACTAGATGTCCGTTTGTTCAGTGCGAAATTGCCTGGTCACAATAACGCCCTAATATGCCCGCTTATTGCTCCACCACTACACCAGCCTGCTATCACCAAGTCTCTTTACGATATCACTCTGCTACGCCACCACTACCAACCTGCTGCTTTCACCTCCAGTCTCTTACGAACGCCTCTGCTACCACCTATACCACCAGCTCTGCTATCACCGCAGTCTCATACGAAACACTCTCTGCTACCACCACTACCACCGCCTCGATATCACCAGTCTCTTACGAACACTCTGACTACCACTACTACACCAGCCGGCTAATCACCCAGTCTGTTACCCTACCACTCTGCTACCAATCATCCACCAAGCCGGCTATTCGACCAGTCTATTACGAACACTCTGATACCATATAGTACCACCAGCTAGACTATCCAGTCTGTTACCAACACTTGTACCATCAATACAACTGCCTGCTATCACCAGCCTGTACCAACACTCTGATACCCCCACTCACCACCAGCCTGCTATCACCATGTCTGTTAGCAACACTCTGTTACCGATACTACCACCTGCCTTGCTATCACCAGTCTCTACGATAGACACTTCTGTACCACCACTACCACCAGCCTGCTATCACCGCCTGTTACCAACCTCTCTGCCTAACACCACTACTCCACCAGCCTGCTATCACCAGTTCTGTTACCACACTCTGCTTACACACTGCCACCGGCTGTATCCACAGCTCGTCCGTTACCAACACTCTGCTACTCCACTGGCACCAGCCTGTATCACCAGCCTGTTACCAACACAATGCTACCACACTACCATTCAGCTGCTCATCACCAGTCTCTTACGATCACTGTACCAATGCTACCCACCAGCTTGCTATCACAGTATGTTACCAACACTTGCTACCATCACTTCCACCGGCCTGCTATCACAGCTTGTTTTACCAACCACTCTGCTCTATCCACCACTGCAACAGCCCTGCTATCACAGCCTGGTACCATCATCTGCTACCACCGCCACCACCAGCCTGCCATCACAGCCTGTACCAACAGTTGCTACCACCATTACCATAAGCCTGCTATCATCCAGCCTGTTACCAACACTCTGCTACCACCATTACATAAGCCTGCATATCGCAGGGCCTGGTTGTTACAACACTTGCTACCTCCGTTACCCAGCCTGCCATCTCCAGTATGTGTACCCAACATAGGCTACACACTACACCACTACACCGGCTGCTATCACCAGCCTGTTGCCAACACTCGGCTACCACCATTACTACCAGCTCCTGCCCATCACCAGCCTGGTACCAACACTCTGCTACACCATTACCATAAAGCCTGTATCACCTGCCTGTTTTATCCATACACTGCTAACTCCACTACAACCTTGGTACCAACAGCTGCAACCACTTGCGCCCCTTAATTATGACTATTAAAGGCGCTATCATGGCTGACAGCTCAAGTCCCTGTCAGCCTCGATATCTGTTCTCTCAGTTCGACCACCGGGCTGTAAGAGGGCGATTATAACAGGGTTAATCCTCTCCCTGAGGACCAATGTTATCCAGTTTTGCAAGTATGGTCCGTGGTTCGATCCCCGGTCGGCTGGCAACTTTAGACTAGCGTGTTTCTTTAAGGACAGTGCTGTGACGTTTTACCTAGCAGTTTTTAAAATAGGTATTTGGGTGTTAGTTGATGGTAGTGGGGTGGCATGCGCTGGGACAAAATTAACCTAATTTGCGGGAAACTGTAGATAACAATGGACTTTTCGATATAGTAGTATGTCATTGATGTCAGCTGTGTTCTGTAAAGTTGTATCTGTACTGGTAGATTCCGTGTGTGTCAGCCTGAGCTGTAGGAGACTTCAACTATACTAACTATACTACTACTGCTACTATATGCTACAACTTCTGCTTATACTTGTCTATATGACTACTACTACTATAACTACTTACTGCTTCTACTTCTGCTACTAAGTGCTACTACTGCTAATACTGCTATACTGGCTCTACTTCTGCTACTAACTGCTTCTACTGCTCTATAATACTACTACTACTAGACTACTGCTACTACTTCTGTTACTACTGCTACTAATGCGTACTCTGCTACTACTGCTACTTACTGCTACTTCTGCTACTACTTGTCTTCTGCTCACTACTACTGCTACTATGCTACTGCTTCTGCTACTACTGCTACTACTGCTTCTATGCTACTGCTCTGTACTCGGTACTACTGCCTATACTGCTACATAACTGCCTACTACTGCTACTAATTGCTACTACGTTCTGCTACTACTGCTACTACTGCGTTACTTCTGCTCACTACTGTCTACTACTGTAATACTGCTACTACTGTACTAATGCAACCTACTGCTACTACTGGTACTACTGCTACTACTAACTGCTATACTGCTACTGCTACTGCTTCTATGCTACTACTGCTTCGACTGCTACTACTTTGCTACTACTGCTACTATGCTACTATCTGCTACTGCTGCTAACTACTGCTACTACGCCTACCTACTGCTCACTACTGCTACTACTGCTACTACTACTTCTTCTTCTTGCTATGCTACTGCTACTACTGCTACTACTGACTACTACTCTACTGCCTACGGAAACTACTTGCGCTACGATGCTACTTACTGTTACTACTTGCTACTTCTGCTACTGCACTACTACTGCTGACTACTGCTACTGCTACTGGGTACTTGTGCCTCTGCTTCTTCCACGATAAAACAGGCTGTGGTTGACAGCTGCCTGTCTGAGGAAACAGCTGTCTGTCTCGACACTGGTTGCAGGACATTCGTGCAGGGATATCGCACCACTTGTTACTTACCTATTTGTGGTTGCAGGGGGTCGAGCCACTGCCTTGGCTCTATTCTTTTTGCTGGGCTCTACTCGCTTCTTCTCCCTGCCTCCCATGAGCTTTATCATACCCTATTTTTGAAGCTATGTATGGGATCTGCCTCCACTACATTCACTCTCCAGATTGTTCCACTTCTGACAAACTCTTGTGACTGAAGAACTACTTGCCAACATCCTTGTGACTCATCTGAGGTCTTCAGTTTCCAGTTGTGTCCCCTTGTTGCTGTGTCTCCCTTGTTGCTGTGTTCCCTTAGTTGCTGTGTCCCTTGGTTGATGTGTCCCCTTTTTGTTGTGTCCCCTTGTTGTGTGTCCCCTTGTTGCTGTGTCCCTGTTGCTGTGTCCCCTTGTTGCGGTGTCCACTGTTGATGTGGTCCCCTTGTTGTTGATGTCCCCTTGTTGCTGTGTCCCCTGGTTGTTGTGTCCCCTTGTTGTTGGTCCCCTTGTTGCTGTGTCCTTGTTGTTGTGTCCCCTAGTTGTTTGTGTTCCCCTTGTTGCTGTGTCCCCTTGTTGTTGTGTCCTCCTTGTTGTTGTGTTCCCCTTGTTGCTGTGTCTCTTGTTGTTGTGGTCCCCTTGTTGCTGTGTCCTTGTTGTTGTGTCCCTTGTTGTTGTGTCCCCTTGTTGCTGTGTCCCTTGTTGTTGTGTCCCTTGTTGTTGTGTCCTTGTTGTTTGTGTCCCTTGTTGCTGTTGTCCTCTTGTTGTTGTGTTCCCCGTGTTGCTGTGTCCCCTTGTTGATGTGTCCCCTTGTTGTTTGTCCCCTTGTTGCTGTGCCTCTTGTTGTTTCGGTGTCCCTTGTTGTTGTGTCCTCTTGTTGTTGTGTCCCTTGTTGTTGTGTCCCCTTGGTGCTGTGTCCCTTGATCTGTTGTGTCCCCTTGTGTTGTGTTCCTCTGGTTGTTGTGTCCCTTGTTGTTGTGTCCCCTTGTTGTTGTGTCCCTTTTGTTGCTGTGTCCTCTTGTTGTTAGTGTACCTTGTTGCTGTGTCCCTTGTGTTTGTGTCCCCTTGTTGCTGTGTCCCCTTGTTGTTGTGACCCCTTTGTTTGTTGTGTCCCCTTGTTGTTGTGTCCCTTGTTGTTGTGTCCCCTTGTGTGTTGTGTCCTTGTTGTTGTGTCCATTGTTGTGTGTCCCTCTGTTGTGTGTCCCCTTGTTGCTGTGTCCTTGTCCTCTTGTTGTTTGTTTTGGTGGTCCCTTGTTGTTGGTCCTCTTGTTTGTTTGTGTCCCTTGTTGTGTGTCCCTTGTTGTTGTGTCCCCTTGTTGTTGTGACCTTTGTTGCTGTGGCCTCTTGTTGTGTGTCCCCTTTGTTGCTGTGTCCCTTTTTGTTGTGTCCCTTGTTGTTACACACACACCTTGAGTCCTCTTGTTGTTGTGTACCTTGTTGTTGTGTCCCCTTGTTGCTGTGTCCCCTTGTAGTTGTGTGTCCCCTTGTTGTTGTGTCCCGTGTTGTGTGTGTCCCCCTAGTTGCTGTGTCCTCTTGTTGTTGTGTCCCCTTGTTGTTGTATCCCCTTGTTGTTGGTGTCCCCTTGTTGGGTGTCCTCTCTTGTTGTTGTGTTCCCTTGTGTGGTGTCCCCTTGTTTGTTGGTCCCTTGTTGTTGTGTCCCTTGTTGTTGTGTCCCCTAGTGCTTTGTCCTTCC
Organism: Cherax quadricarinatus; assembly: GCF_026875155.1. NCBI lineage: Eukaryota > Metazoa > Arthropoda > Malacostraca > Decapoda > Parastacidae > Cherax > Cherax quadricarinatus. Next base: position 50,681,588 of record NC_069417.1, read on the forward strand.
CCTTTGTTTCTGTGTCCTTTGTTGCTGTGTCCCCTTTTTGTTGTGTCCCCTTGTTTCTGTGTCCTCTTGTTGTTGTGTCCCCTTTTTTTGCTGTGTCCTCTTGTTGTTGTGACCCCTGTTGTGGTGTCCCCTGTTTGCTGTGTCCTCTTGTTGTTGGTGTCCCCTTGTTGCTGTGTCCTCTTGTTTGTAGTGACCTTGTTGTTGTGTCCCCTTGTTGCTGGTGTCCCCTTGTTGTGTGTCCCCTCTGTTGTTGTGTTCCCCTTGTTGCTGTTGTCCCTTGTTGCTGTATCTTTTGTTGTTGTGTCCTTGTTGTTGTGTTCCTTGAGTGTTGTGTCTCTGGTTGTTGTGTCCCCTTGTGTGTGTCCTCTGTTGTTGTGTCCCCTTGTTGTTGTGTCCCCTTGTTGCTGTGTCCTCTTGTTGTTGTGTCCCCTTGTTGCTGTGTCCCTCCTTGTTGCTGTGTCCTCTTTGTTGTTGTGTCCCCTTTGTTGTTGTGTCCCTTGTTGTTGTGTCCTCTTGGTTGTTGTGTCCCTGTTGTGTGTCCCCTTGTTGCTGTGCTCCTCTTGTTGTGGTGTCCCTTGTTGTTGTGTCCCCTTGTTCGTTGTGTCCCCTAGTTGCTGTGTCTCTTGTTGTTGTGTTCCCTTGTTGTTGTGTCCCCTTTGTTGTTGAGTCCCTTGTTGCTGTGTCCTCTTGTTGTTGTGTTGTCCCCTTGGTTGTTGTGTCCCCTGTTGTTGTGTCCCCTTGTTGTGTGGTCCCCTTGTTGCTGTGTCCTCTTGTTGTTGTGTCCCCTTTGTTGTTGTGTCCCTTGTGTTGTGTCCCCTTGTTGTTGTGTCCCTTGTTGGTGTGTTCTTGAGTGTTGGTTTTGGTTTTTTTCCCCTTTTTGGTTGTGTCCCCTTGTTGTTGTGTCCCTTGTTGTTGTGTCCCTTGTTGCCTGTGTCCTCTGTTGTTGTGACCCCTGTTGTTGTGTCCCCTTGTTTGCTGTGTCCTCTTGTTTGTTGTGTCCCCTTGTTGTTGTGTCCGTTTGTTGTTGTGTGTCCCTTGTTGTTGTGTTCCCCTTGTTGTTGTGTCCCCTTGTTGCTGTGTCCCTCTTGTTGCTGTGTCCCCTTGTTGTGTTTACCCTTGTTGTTGTGTCCCTTGTTGTTGTGTGTCCCCTTGTTGTTGTATCCGTTCTGTCCCACTTGTTGTTGTGTCCTTTGTTGTTGTGTACCCTTGTTGTTGTTGTACCCTTGTTGTTGTGTCCTCTTGTGGTTGTGTCCCCTTGTTGTTGTGTCCCCTTGTTGCGGTGTCTCCCTTGTTTGGTTGTGTCCCATTGTTGTATGTGTCCCCTTGTTGCTGTGTCCCCTTGTTGTTGTGTACCCGCTTGTTGTTGTGTTACCTTGTTGCTGTGTCCCCTCTTGTTGTTGGTGTTACCCTTTTTGCTGTGTTCCCCGTGTTGTGTGTCCGCCTTGTTGCTGTGTCCCCTTGTTGTTGTTTACCCTTGTTGCTGTGTCCCTTGTTGTAGTGTTACCCTTGTTGCTGTGTCCCCTTGTTGTTGTGTTACCCTTGTTGCTGTGTCCCCTTGTTGTTGTGTCTGCTTGGTGACTGTTTTGTACCTTGTTGTTGTGTCCCCTTGTTGTTGTGTCCCCTTGTTGATTGTGTCCCTTTGTGTTGTGTATAGCCTGTGTTGTTGTGTTACCCTTGGTGTTGTGTCCTCTTGTTGTTGTGTCCCCTTGTTGTTGTGTTCCCCTTGTTGATGTGTCCCCTTGTTGTTGTTGTCCCCTTGTTGTTGTGTCCCCTAGTTGCTGTGTCCCCTTGTTGTTGTGTACCCTTGTTGTTGTGTACCTTGTTGCTGTGTCCCTTGTTGTTGTGTACACTTGTAGCTGTGTCCCCTTGTTGTTGTGTCCCCTTGTTGCTGTGTCGCCCTTGTTGTTGTGTACCCTTGTTGCTGTGTCCCCTTGTTGTTGTGTATCTCTGTTGCTGTGTCCCTTGTTGTTGTGCTACCCTTGTGGCTGTGTCCCCTTGTTGTTGATGTGTCCCCTTGGTGCTGTGTTTCCCCTTGTTGTTGTGGTCCCTTGGTTGCTGTGATCCCCTTGATTGTTGTGTCCCGCCTTGTTGTTTTGTGTCCCCTTGTTGCTGTTCCCCTTGTTGTTGTGTCCCTTGTTGTTAGTGTCCCCTTGTTGCTGTTGTCCCCTTGTGTTGTGTACCCTTGTTGCTTTGTGACCCTTGGTTGTTGTGTTACCCTGTTGTTGTGACCCTGTGTTGTTGTTTACCCTGTTGGTTGTGTCCCCTTGTTGCTGTGGTCCCCTGTTGTTGTGTCCCGTTGTTGCTGGTCCTCTTTGTTGTTGTGTCCCTTGGTTGTTGTGGACCCCTTGTTGTTGTCTTTGTCTGTTTTGGTTTTTTTTTGTTTTGGTGTCCCTCCCTTGTTGCCCGGTGTATCTTCTTGTTGGGTGAGACGTTACTGTTGCTCTTTCCTCCTCCGCCCTATTCCTTTCCCCCTTCTATCAGAACCCATGTCTTTCCCTTCCCGTCCTCTTTCACCTTGTGTTGTTGCCTTGCCCTTTGTTGCTGTGTCCTCTTGGTTGTTGTTTTGGTCCTCTTGCCACCCCCCTTGTTGTTGTTTGTTTGATTCCCTTTGTTGTTGTTTGTTCCCGCCCTCCTGGTTGGCTTGTTATTGTTGCTCTGATGGTCTCTTGTTGATTGTTGTCCCCTTGTTGCTGTGTCTCTTTGTCTGTCTTCTGTGACCCCTTGTTTGTTGTGGTCCACTTGTTGCTGTCTGTGTCCTGCTTGTTTGTTGCTGTCCCCTTGTTGTTGTGTCCCCTTGTTGCTGTTTGTCCCCTGGTTGTTGTGTGTTCCCCGTTGTTTGCTGTGTCCCTCTTGTTGTTGTGTCACCTTGGTGTTTGTGTCCTTGTTATTGATGTGTCCCCTTGTTGCTTTTCTGTGTCCCTTTGTTGCGCAGGTTGTCCATTGTCTTTCTGTCACATCTCCTGAAACAATCCCGTCCCACGTGCACCCATATCAGTTCCTTTCAGTATTTTTACCCGTTATCATGTCCCTCCTGTTCCTCCAGTGTTGTCAATTGATTTTCCCTTGAACCTCTCCTCTCGTAGGGACATTTCCCCTTAGCTCCGGACTAGGTCTAGTTTCAAAGCCTCTGCCTTTCTCTAATTTTTGATATGCTTGACAGGTGGCTGGTTTCCATTCTGTGTGCATACTCCAATATGGGGACCTGTGAGTACTACGGTTGGTACAGGTTTCTTGAATGACTCACTTACTGAAGGATGTCGGAATTCGTTCGTAGTTAGGCTTGTAGCGTTGCCCATATGCTGCAACTGTTATTTGGTTGATGTGCGGCTCGGAGATTTGTGTTGGGTGTTATACTCCACCCAATGATGCTTTTCCTTGAGTGAGGTCTGTGTGTATGAGGGTGTAGTGTAAGTGTTGTGTGTGTGTGTGTGTGATGTGTGCGCTGTGTGTGTGTCTGGGTGTTGTGATGTGTCCGTTGGTGTGTGTGTGCTGTGTGTTTGTGTGGTCTGGTCTGTGTGTGTGTGCCTGTTTTGTGTTTTTGTGTTGTGTGTGTGTGTGTGTGTGTGTGTGGGTGTGTGTGTGTGTGTGTGTGTGTGTGTGTGAGTACTCACTCTAGTTGTATTACACCTAGCTGAGGTTGCTGGGGTCGAGCCCAAGCTCTGGCCCGGCCTTCTTCATGTCGCTACTAGGTCCCTCTCCCTGTAGCGTGAGCTTTATCATACCTCTGCTTAAAGCTATGTATGGATCCTGCCATCACTACTTCGCTTCCCTATCTATTGCCACTTCTGTGACTTCTCTGTTGTGTGTGTGTGGTACTCACCTATTTGTGGTTTGCAAGGGTTCGATTCTATAGCTCCCTGGGCCCCCGCTTCTTCACTGATTGCCTCTAGGTCCTCTCTTCCCGTGCTCCATGAGCTTTATCATACCTCGCCATAAAACTATGTATGGTTCCGTCCTACCACTACTACACTTTCTAGACTATTCCAACGACTTGACTACTCTATGACTGAAAGGAATACTTCCTAACTTCCCTTTGATTAATCTTGAGTCTTCAAACTTCCAATTGTGAACTCTTGTGTATGGGTCCCATCTCTGGATACATCTGTCTTTGTCCACCGTGTCCATCTTGACGCAGTATTTATATGTCGTTATCATGTCTCACCTCTCCCCTGTCCCTTCCTGGCCTCCAGTGTCGTCAGGCCTCGATTTCCCTCAACCTTTCTTTCGTACGACATCCCGTAGCTCTGGGACTGTCTTGTTGCAACCTTTGCACTTTCTCTAATTGCTCGACGTGCTTGGACTAGGTGTGGCATTCCTATAACTGGTGTGAATACTCCAGTATGGGGCCTGACGTTAAATGGTTTACAGTGTCTTGTACGACTCCTTATTGATGGTATCGGATAGCTATCCGTAGGTTTGCAGGCGCCCGTATGCTGCAGCTAGTTATTGATTTATGTGCGCTCCGGAGATCATGCTCGGTGTTATACTCACCACCAGATCTTTTTTCCTTGAGTGAGGTGTTTGCAGTCTTTGGCCATCTAAACTATAGTTTGTGTCTGCGGTCTTCTTTGCCCTTCCCCTCTATCTTCATGACTTTTGCATTTTGGCAGGGTTAAAATTCATGGAGCCAGTTTTCTGGACAGGCTTGTAGCCAGTTCCAGGTTTCTTTGTAGTCCTGCCTGATCTCATCGGATTTGATTCTTCTACATTATACTTCACATCATCTGCAAAACTAGGACACTTCTGTGTCTTTCCTTCTGTTAATGTCGTTCACTTATACCAGAACAGCACAAGGTCCTAGGACTGACCCCTGTGGAACCCCGCTTGTCCACAAGCGCCCACTTGCACCTCGTCCAGTTACTATGACTTCGTTGTTGCCTCCTGTAGGTATTCTCTGATCACATTGCAGTGCCTTTCCTGTTATGTGTGCTGATCTTCTAGTTTTTCAGTACTCCTCCTTGTGAGGAACTGTGTCGAAGGCCTTTTTGCAGTCAAAAAAAATGCAGTCGATCACCCCTCTCTCTCTTGTCTTATTCGTTACCTTGTCATAAAACTCTAGTAGGTTTGTGGACACAGATTTCTTCCTGAAACCTGCTGTTGTCCAATTATATCACTTGTGTGTGTGTGTGTGTGTGTGTGTGTGTGTGTTCTCTACCTATTGTACTCACCTAATTGTGGTTGCAGGGGTCGAGACTCAGCTCCTGGCCGCCTCTTCACTGATCGCTACTGGGTCTCTCTCTCTGCTTTCCTGAGCTTTGTCATACCTCTTCTTAAAACTATGTATGGTTCCTGCCTCCACTATCACTTGCTAGGCTATTCACTTGCTGACAACTCTATGACTGAAGAAATACTTCCTAACAGTTCCTGTGACTCGTCTGAGTCATCAGACTTCCAGGTTGTGTCCCTTGTTTCTGTGTCCCCTTCTGGAACATCTATCTTGTCCACCTTGTGTATTCCCGCGTATCTTTAGGTGCGTTATCATGTCTCCCCTGACACCTTCTGTCCTCAGTGTCGTCAGTCGATTTCCCTCAACTTTCCTCGTACGACATTCCCTGAGCTCTGGATAGCCTTGTTGCAAACCTTTGTACTTTCTCTAACTTCTTGACGTGCTTGACCAGGTGTGGGTTCCAGACTGGTGCTGCATACTCCAGTATGGGCCTACATACACAGTGTACAGTGTCTTGAACGATCTTATTAAGGTGTGTGTGTGTGTGTGTGTGTGTGTGTGTGTGTGTGTGTGTGTGTGTTGGTGTTTGTGTGTGTGTGTGTGTGTGGTGTGTGTGTGTGTGTGTGTGTGTGTGTGTGTGTGTGTGTGTGTGTGTGTTGTGTGTGTGTGTGTGTGTGTGTGTGTGTGTGTGTGTGTGTGTGTGTGTGTGTGAGTGTGTGTGTGTGTGTGTGTGAGTGTGTTGTGTGTGTATACTCACCTATTTGTAATCACTATTTGTGGTTGCAGGGGTCGAGTCCTAGCTCCTGGCCCCGCCTCTTCACCGGTTGCTTACTAGACCACTCTCTCTCCCGCTCCATGAGCTTTATCAAACCTCGTCTTAAAAACTGTGTATGGTTCCTGCCTCCACTACGTCATTTTCTAGGCTATTCCACTGCCTTACAACTCTATGACTGAAAGAAATACTTCCTACTATCTCTCTGACTCATTTGTGTCTTCAACTTCCAATTGTGGCCTCTTGTTTCTGTGTCCCCTCCCTGGAAACATCCTGTCCTTGTCCACCTTGTCTATTCCACGCAGTATTTTATATGTCGTTATCATGTCTCCCCTGACCCTCCTGTCTCCAGTGTCGTCAGGCCGATTTCCCTTAATCTTTCTTCATAGGACATTCCCCTTAGCTCTGGAACTAACCTTGTTGCAAACCTTTGTACTTTCTCTAGTTTCTTGACGTGCTTTATCAAGTGCGGGTTCCAAACAGGTGCTGCATACTCCAGTATGGGCCTGACATACACGGTGTACAGTGTCTTGAATGATTCCTTACTAAGGTGTCGGAATGCTGTTCTCAGGTTTGCCAGGCGCCCATATGCTGCAGCAGTTATCTGATTGATGTGTGCTTCCGGAGACATGCTACGGTGTTATACACACCCCAAGATCTTTCTCCTTGAGTGAGGTTTGCAGTCTTTGGCCACCTAGCCTATACTCTGTCTGTGGTCTTCTGTGCCTTCCCTATCTTCATGACTTTGCATTTGGCAGGATTAAATTCGAGAGAAGCCATTTGCTGGACCAGGTGTCCAGTCTGTCCAGGTCTCTTTGAAGTCCTGCCTGGTCCTCATCAGATTTAATTCTCCTCATTAACTTCACATCATCTGCAAACAGGGACACTTCTGAGTCTAACCTTCCGTCATGTCGTTCACATATACCAAAATAGCACTGGTCCTAGGACCCGACCCCTGTGGGACCCCGCTCGTCACAGGTGCCCACTGTGATACATCATTACGTACATGACTCGTTGTTGCCTCCCTGTCAGGTATTCTCTGATCCATTGCAGTGCCCTTCCTGTTATATGCGCCTGATGCTCTAGCTTCTGCACTAATCTCTTGTGAGGAACTGTGTCAAAAGCTTCTTGCAGTCCAAGAAGATGCAATCAACCCACCCCTCTCTTCTTGTCTTACTTCTGTTATTTTATCATAAAACTCCAGAAGGTTTGTGACACAGGATTTGCCTTCCGTGAATCCGTGCTGGTTGGCATTTATACTCCTGTTCCGTTCCAGGTGCTCCACCACTCTCCTCCTGATAATCTTCTCCATAATTTTGCATACTATACACGTCAATGACACAGGTCTATAGTTTAGTGTGTGTGTGTGTGTGTGTGTGTGTGTGTGTGTGTGTGTGTGTGTGTGTGTGTACACAAGGATTCCGTATACATCTTCACTTTCTCCAGCACTCCCTATATTCCTTCCAGTCCCAATACTGAGCACTACACATCACCAGTACTGAGTACCACCAGTGTCAGGAGGCAGTTTACTAGCTAATCAGCAGTGTCAGGAGGCAGTTTACTAATCAGCAGTGTCAGGAGGCAGTTTTCAAACAAGATAGCAGTGTCAGGAGGCAGTTTACTAACTAATCAGCAGTGTCAGGAGGCAGTTTACTAACTAATCAGCAGTGTCAGGAGGCAGTTTACTAGCTAATCAGCAGTGTCAGGAGGCAGTTTTACTAACAAGTCAGCAGTGTCAGGAGGCAGTTTACTAACAAGTCAGCAGTGTCAGGAGGCAGTTTACTAACAAGTCAGCAGTGTGTCAGGAGGCAGTTTACTAACTAATCAGCAGTGTCAGGAGGCAGTTTACTAGCTAATCAGCAGTGTCAGGAGGCAGTTTACTAACAAGTCAGCAGTGTCAGGAGACAGTTTACTAACAAGTCAGCAGTGTCAGGAGGCAGTTTACTAACAAGTCAGCAGTGTCAGGAGGCAGTTTACTAACAAGTCAGCAGTGTCAGGAGGCAGTTTACTAACAAGTCAGCAGTGTCAGGAGGCAGTTTACTAACAAGTCAGCAGTGTCAGGAGGCAGTTTACTAACACGTCAGCAGTGTCAGGAGGCAGTTTACTAAAAAGTCAGCAGTGTCAGGAGGCAGTTTACTAACAAGTCAGCAGTGTCAGGAGGGCAGTTTACTAACAAGTCAGCAGTGTCAGGAGCAGTTTTACTAACAAGTCAGCAGTGTCAGGAGCAGTTTACTAACAAGTCAGCAGTGTCAGGAGGCAGTTTACTAACAAGTCAGCAGTGTCAGGAGGCAGTTTACTAACACGTCAGCAGTGTCAGGAGGCAGTTTACTAACAAGTCAGCAGTGTCAGGAGGCAGTTTACTAACAAGTCAGCAGTGTCAGGAGGCAGTTTACTAACAAGTCAGCAGTGTCAGGAGGCAGTTTACTAACAAGTCAGCAGTGTCAGGAGGCAATTTTACTAACAAGTCAGCAGTGTCAGGAGGCAGTTTACTAACAAGTCAGCCAGTGTCAGGAGGCAGTTTACTAAACAAGTCAGCAGTGTCAGGAGGCAGTTTACTAACAAGTCAGCAGTGTCAGGAGGCAGTTACTAACAAGTCAGCAGTGTCAGGAGGCAATTTACTAACAAGTCAGCAGTGTCAGGAGGCAGTTTACTAACAAGTCAGCAGTGTCAGGAGGCAGTTTACTAACAAGTCAGCAGTGTCAGGAGGCAGTTTACTAAGAAGTCAGCAGTGTCAGGAGGCAGTTTACTAACACGTCAGCAGTGTCAGGAGGCAGTTTACTAACAAGTCAGCAGTGTCAGGAGGCAGTTTACTAACAAGTCAGCAGTGTCAGGAGGCAGTTTAATAACAAGTCAGCAGTGTCAGGAGGCAGTTTACTAACACAACGTCATCAGTGTCAGGAGGCAGTTTACTAACAAGTCAGCAGTGTCAGGAGGCAGTTTACTAACAAGTCAGCAGTGTCAGGAGGCAGTTTTACTAACAAGTCAGCAGTGTCAGGAGGCAGTTTATAACAAGTCAGCAGTGTCAGGAGGCAGTTTACTAACAAGTCAGCAGTGTCAGGAGGCGTTTACTAACAAGTCAGCAGTGTCGGAGGCAGTTTACTAACAAGTCAGCAGTGTCAGGAGGCAATTTACTAACAAGTCAGCAGTGTCAGGAGGCAGTTTACTACAAGTCAGCAGTGTCAGGAGGCAGTTTACTAACAAGTCAGCAGTGTCAGGAGGCAGTTTACTAACAAGTCAGCAGTGTCAGGAGGCAGTTTACTAACAAGTCAGCAGTGTCAGGAGGCAGTTTACTAACAATGTCAGCAGTGTCAGGAGGCAGTTACTAACAAGTCAGCAGTGTCAGGAGGCAGTTTACTAACAAGTCAGCAGTGTCAGGAGGCAGTTTACTAACAAGTCAGCAGTGTCAGGAGGCAGTTTACTACAAGTCAGCAGTGTCAGGAGGCAGTTTACTAACAAGTCAGCAGTGTCAGGAGGCAGTTTTACTAACAAGTCAGCAGTGTCAGGAGGCAGTTTTACTAACAAGTCAGCAGTGTCAGGAGGGCAGTTTACTAACAAGTCAGCAGTGTCAGGAGGTAGTTTACTAACAAGTCAGCAGTGTCAGGAGGCAGTTTACTAACAAGTCAGCAGTGTCAGGAGGCAGTTTACACCGCACATCTGTGCCGCACGCTAATGCTAGAGAAAGTTGTCCTCTGCAGCGCAGTTCTTCTCCTTAAGTATGATAAATCCATTACTGTGGTGAGACACCGCTGAACTAGTTTACAACTAACGTGTTCGGCTCACAACCAGAATGACCTGAGTTCGATTACCGGGCGAAATGTAGAGGCTAAGTTATTGTTATTCACAACAGTCACCTAAAACCCAGGTACCTATTTACTGCTAGGTGAACAGTGGCAGCAGGTGAAAGCTAACATTATTATTATTATTATTATTATTATTATTATTATTATTATTATTATATTATTATTAGTATAGTAGTAGTGAGGGAGT
>NC_069417.1:50692013-50802013 GCF_026875155.1 Cherax quadricarinatus
GTCCCTTACATTTTTTTCCCGCTATTGTAGGGCCAGTAGTATATACTCTTTCTAGTTATTACCCCCTCCATTTTCCCCCAAAAGGGGGAAAAGTAGGGAATTTGTCCTCATTGAACCATTTTTTACCGTTGCCCACTGGAAAAACTTTGTTTAATCTTCTTGGAGGTTAACCGCGCCCAGCAATGACACCTCAGCAATCCTAGTATCATCCGAAAAAGGATGAACGGGCTGGGGTGTATATCTTTTATTTTATAAGAGGTTTGGAATAAGAGGGGGGCGAGTACTGTGCCTTGGGGAACAAGCTCTTCACTATGGCAGCCCGTTTTTAACTCTGTTGCCACAAATTTTTGTGTTCGATTTGTTAGGAAGTGAAGTCCTCCCCCACTTTCCCGTTATTTTTTAGCAGTATTTTATGGGCTATTTCCCCTGATCGCTTGTCAAATGTTTTTGCAAAGTCTTGGTTATTAATCGCATTCGATTTTTTCAGTATCCAAAGGGCAGTAAAGTGATCCAGTATTGTGAAGGCAGGAGCGACCTGCCCTGAACCCATGTTGCCCTGGATTGTGAAGTTTTTGGAATCCAGGTGATTTGCAATCCTGCTTCTTAGCACTCTTTCAAAGATTTTTATGATGGGGGGATGTCAGAGCTATTGGTCTTTTGTTCTTAGCTAATGTTTTGCTACCCCCCTTTATGGAGTGGGGCTATATCCGTTGTTTTAAGTGGACTGTGGAATTTCACCCATGTCCAAGCTCCTCCCCCATAGTGTACTTGGGGCACCGGAGAGGGGGTTTCTTGCAGTTCTTAATGAAAAAAAAGAGTTCCACGAGTCTGGGCCCGGGGCTGAGTGCTTTGGCATGTTGTCAATGGCTTTTTCGAAATCTATCGGAGTTAGGGTAATGTCGGAAATTGGCATACATTTAGGAGTTTTGAGGCTCATTCATAAAAAAAATCATTTGGGTCGTCGATCCTCAGACCGATTAGTGGTTCACTAAACACAGAGTCGTACTGGGATTTCAATATTTCACTCATTTCTTTTTTGTCGTCTGTGTAAAATCCCATCCTGTCTGAGTAAGGGCCCGATACTAGATGTGGTATTTGCCTTGTTTTTGGCATATGAAAAGAAATATTTTGAATTTCTTTCAATTTCACTAATAGCTTTAAGCTCCTCCTGCCTCTTCTGGTTCCTGTAAGAGTCATTTAGCTTAAGTTCGATAGTTTCCACTTCCCTGGTCAGCGCCTCCCTTCGTGTATCAGATATTCTAGCACTCCTGAGGAGCTCAGTGACTCTTCGTCGTCTTCTGTAGAGGGAGCGTCTTTTTCTCTACAGTTTACTCCTGCTCTTCTTCTTTCTTAGGGGAATATGCCTAGAGCATGCTTCGGCTACCAGGCAGTTGATCCTTTCAAGGCACTGGTTTGGGTCCATGTCATTTAAGACATCTTCCCAACATGTTTCGTTTAGGACATGGATGGATAATGAGAATCTTCAAAATTAGGGATGCCAAGCCCATGATGACACTCATCACGTCGCCTGTTCTATTTAGGCTGGAATATTGCTGCACTCTAACAGCACTTTTCAAAGCAGGTGAAATTGCTGACCTAGAAAATGTACAGAGAACCTTCACGGTACACATAACTGCGATAAAACACCTCAATTACTGGGAACGCTTGAAGTTCCTGTGTGATGTAGTCCAGCTGGGCTTGTGAGGTCTCTGGGGAGACCTAATTTAACCAATTATATGGTCACACCTTGCCTTGGCAAACGTCTGTAGCCACGCCGCCCACGTCTGAGGTCTTTTGTTCTTGACGCCTCAGACCTAGGCGTCAGGTCGTACACGTGGTTGTGGAGGGTGCTTGGACCACCATAAAAGCCCAAGGAAGAGCATGATCAGGAGATTCGAGCGGAGCTGCTGCTGGGGCGCAGAGCTCCTGAGCAGAAGGTTCGAGCGGAGCTGCTGCTGGGGTGCAGGGCTCGGGAGAAGGCTGCTGAAGTCTCTGGAGAAGACTGTTGGAGGCATTGGGCAGAGTACTGGCTTGGCGCCGTACTCGTGCTGTGTAGGTCTTGGGACCTGTGGCTTAGTTCCTGTGATGAACTGCCCTCTGAACTACATTGTAAGTTATATTCTGTTTCGCCAAGCTAATTGTATTCCCTGTCTCACTGCTTATGTGTACCACCCCATTTGTCAAACCACAATAATGTTCTGTTCCCAAATATATTATGGTACAAAGACGTAATAATAAACTGTGTTTGAGTAGAATAGTAATATTCACTTTCCCCGTTATTTTCTCCATTTATTTATGTTTAGTTAAAGTAGTGAGAGGGTGAGTAGTGTAGTGTGGCGGGTAGAGTAATGAGAGGTGAAGGTGTAGTCACCAGTGACCTCACATTACCTACCTACCTACCTCCGCACAAATACCACCTCGCCTGCCTCTCCCCTCCCTACATAATCCCTTACTCCCATATTCCCCTAATCATTGCCCCCCTACATGACATGGTGTCTAAGCGGTGGTGGTTCTTCTTATTTTTATAGTAGGAACCAGTCCCATGTGCCTTATTTTTGACTGCTCGGTTATACTTATGCTACCATTTGCTACCATTTGATTTTGTGTGTTATTATAATATTATAATCCTAGTGACCTTAACTGACCTTTTCTTGACAGTGGGTCTGAATAATTGTTTGGTTGTATTATTATATTTGGTGGAGTTGGTTGTTGGTTTGAGATAAATGGTGGAGAATATCAGTGTTGGGTGAATTTTGGGGGGGAAGCAATTACTGGCCGAAATTGAATATTTACAGAGGAATGAGAAGTCACCCAGCCCACCTTGGAAGACTAGCCCACAATTGTCACCCGCTGAAGAGATGCCTATGATTATTATCCACCTGATGTGCCCAGTCACCCAGCTGATGTGCCCCAGTAGATGTATTGCTGCCCTGGTCTGTCATCCAGTGTAGTGGGTGTCTGTCTGCGTCACCCAGCCTCTGTGACCATCACCCACGGACCGCCAGTTACCCGCAGTTGCCAGGGATGGGTGACCGCACCTACTGTTGATGACCTGAAGTGACCTCACCTCACCCCGAGCAACTGACCATTGCCTGCTACTGCTGATGTCGGCTGCTGTGATGATGTCTGCTATGCTGTGGCCGTGCTGTGATGCTGTCTGCTATGCTGTGGCCGTGCTGTGATGCTGTCTGCTATGCTGTGGCCGTGCTGTGTGCTGCTGTGATACGGCCTTGCTATGATGTTGAGATGCTGCGGCCGTGCTGTGATGCTGGGACCGTGCTGCGATGCTGTGGCCGTGCTGTGTGCTGCTGTGATACGGCCGTGCTGTGATGCTGCGATGCTGCCTAGCTCAAGAGGAGGAGATGGCGGTGATGCTGCAGTGGTGTGTGAGGGATTCTGGCTGGTGTGCCAGGACAGGGAGAATCTACTATGAAGGAGTTGCCATCCTCGGAGATGTGGAAGGACGTGAGCCGCGGAGATGGACTCCAGCTGCTGGGACCAGCCTGCTTTCAAGGGCGGCATGGAGGTGTGTCCTGCCTTGCTGGTCGACCTGTGCGACAGGTATGCGGGGATGCCCTGCCACCATGAAGACAATTAAGAGTGTGAGATGTCCCCAGCCTACTTTGACTTGCCAGAAGTGTTAGTGTTACCTGTGTGGAATAAGGTGACCTTGAAAACGGTCCAGTGATTATGGCCGCCTTGTTTTATGAGGCCAGTGAAATCCTAGTAGTGCATAGGATAATGGAGGGTCTTAGCTGCGATGCCTGCCCTGTCTCGATTTTCAGATGTTGTAGTGTGCATGTGAAGTGTGCCGAAAATGCGACCTTGGTGGTCGTGAAGTGGTCCAGTTGCAGTTACTTGAAAGAATGCAACCCGTTGGAGCAGTTTTCCACGCCATAGAAGCCTAGAGAGGTTTGGCCCAATGGTTAACGTGCGAGGGTGACTAGCATTGGCTAGTGCATTTCTAGTAGAAGTAGGGAAGGCACTGGAGCCCGATATTTAGGTTTAAGGAGAAATAACGGGTAAGGAGGCTTTGCACCAGAGAGCGACTATTATGCTGGCCAACTGCCAGAGGTACTGATTATGCTGCCTTGTGGTAGTTGAGGAGGTTGAGGGAATATAATTGTATTATGTATAATTTTGTCTTTGTATTGTAATAGATTTAAGGGATTAGGATTAAAATAGTACTAATAACTAGGACAAATTGTCCTAGTTCTCAGATATTTTAAATTGGGGGAGAAAGGGGGATGTGATGTAGTCCAGCTGGGCTTGTGAGGTCTCTGGGGGAGACCTAATTTAACCAATTATATGGTCACACCTTGCCTTGGCAAAACGTCTGTAGCCACGCCCACGTCTGAGGTCTTTTGTTTCTTGACGCCTCAGACCTAGGCGTCAGGTCGTACACGTGGTTGTGGAGGGTGCTTGGACCACCATAAAAGCCCAAGGAAGAGCATGATCAGGAGATTCGAGCGGAGCTGCTGCTGGGGCGCAGAGCTCCTGAGCAGAAGGTTCGAGCGGAGCTGCTGCTGGGGTGCAGGGCTCGGGAGAAGGCTGCTGAAGTCTCTGGAGAAGACTGTTGGAGGCATTGGGCAGAGTACTGGCTTGGCGCCGTACTCGTGCTGTGTAGGTCTTGGGACCTGTGGCTTAGTTCCTGTGATGAACTGCCCTCTGAACTACATTGTAAGTTATATTCTGTTTCGCCAAGCTAATTGTATTCCCTGTCTCACTGCTTATGTGTACCACCCCATTTGTCAAACCACAATAATGTTCTGTTCCCAAATATATTATGGTACAAAGACGTAATAATAAACTGTGTTTGAGTAGAATAGTAATATTCACTTTCCCCGTTATTTTCTCCATTTATTTATGTTTAGTTAAAGTAGTGAGAGGGTGAGTAGTGTAGTGTGGCGGGTAGAGTAATGAGAGGTGAAGGTGTAGTCACCAGTGACCTCACATTACCTACCTACCTACCTCCGCACAAATCCCTCCTGCTGCCTCGGCTGTCCCCTACCTACTAACTCCTTCCTCTTACTCCCATATTCCCCTTATATCCTATTCAATCATTACCCCCCTACATGACACCTGAACCTGTTCTCCCTAGAACGCAGGTGGGAGAGATACATGACTATATACACTAGGAAAATCTTAGAGCGATTCTACCAAACTTGCACACGAAAATCACTCCCAATGAAAGCAAAAGATTCGGCAGACTATGCAACATCCCCTCAATGAAGAGCAGGGGCGTAACTAGCACGATAAGAGACACCACCTGTCTCCCAGGATACATAAGGGGGATTACCAGTAGACCCCTGGCTGTCTTCAAGAAAGCGCTGGACAGGCAGCTAATGCCAGTACCTAACCAGCTGGGCTTGTGTTCGTAGGTGGGGCTGCGTGCGGCCAAAAGTAACAGCCAGGTTGACCAAACCTTGATCCACCATGAGGCCTGGTCACAGACCGGGCCGCGGAGAAGTTGACCCCTGAAACCCTCTTCAGATATACTCCAGGGTTGGATTAAGGGATGGGCTTTAAGGGCTGCTGGCCAGGGTCCCCAGGCTGCAGGTCAGGGTCCCAGGCAGCAGGCCAGGTCCCCAGGCCGCAGGCCAGGGTCCCAGGCTGCAGGCCAGGGTCCCAGGCTGCAGGCCAGGGTCCCCAGGCTGCAGGCCAGGGTCCCCAGGCTGCAGGCCAGGGTCCCCAGGCTGCAGGCCAGGGTCCCCAGGCTGCAGGCCAGGGTCCCCAGGCTGCAGGAAGGCCGCCAGAGATTATGACAAAATTGTTCACAGTTATTATTGTAAGATCATAATTACAGTAGTTATTATATCACATATATGAAGGACAAGTAGCCCAGGGACCTCACAGTACCAGTAGCCCAGGGACCTCACAGTACCAGTAGCCCAGGGACCTCACAGTACCAGTAGCCCAGGGACCTCACAGTACCAGTAGCCCAGGGACCTCACAGTACCAGTAGCCCAGGGACCTCACAGTACCAGTAGCCCAGGGACCTCACAGTACCAGTAGCCCAGGGACCTCACAGTACCAGTAGCCCAGGGACCTCACAGTACCAGTAGCCCAGGGGCTCACATTACATAGCCCAGGACCTCACAGTTTCCAGTAGCCCAGGGACCTCACAGTACCAGTAGCCCAGGGACCTCACAGTACCAGTAGCCCAGGGACCTCACAGTACCAGTAACCCAGGGACCTCACAGTACCAGTAACCCAGGGACCTCACAGTACCAGTAGCCCAGGGACCTCACAGTACCAGTAACCCAGGGACCTCACAGTACCAGTAACCCAGGACCCCCACATACCAGTACCCAGGGCCTCCAGTACCATAGCCCGGGACCACAGTACCCCGAACCCCGGGACCTCAAAGTACCCTAACCCAGGGGCCTCACAGTACCGTCCCCAGGGACCTCCAGCCAGTAACCCCGGGACCTCAAAACCAGTAACCCCGGGCCTCACAGTGCCGACTCAGGGACCCCCAGTACCCGTAACCCAGGGACCCACAGTACCCTAACCCAGGGGCCTCACAGTGCCAGTAGCCCCGGGAACCCCACAACCCTACCCCGGGGCCCCACAGTACCATAGCCCAGGGACCTCACGACCATAACCCCGGCCCCAAAGTACCAGTAACCCAGGGGCCCACAGTCCGTACCCAGGGACCTCACGTACCCCTAAAACCCGGGACCTCACAGTCCGTAACCCCAACCCCCACAGTACCAAGCCCAGGGACCTCAAGTACCACAACCCCGGGGCCTCCAAAAATACCAGTAACCCAGGGGCCCACAGTACCCTAGCCCGGACCCAAGTACCCTAAAACCCCGGGGCCTCACAGTACCAGTAACCCAGGGGGCCTACTACCGTAGCCCAGGGGGCCCACGTACCATAACCCAGGGACCTCACAGTACATAACCCAGGGGCCTCACAGTACCAGTAGCCAGGATTAGTCTTTGTCCCAAAACCAATTTGAAACAGAAACTTATTGTTGGTCTTGAAAAATGGTGGTTTAAAACACTTTTAAGCAGGGGAGACAGGAAATCCCCAATTAGTTGGCGAAAAACAGAATATAATTACAATGTAGTTCAGGGGCAGTTCATAAACGGGAAACAAAGCCCAAGGTCCCAAGACCTACACAGCACGAGTTTTCCCCCCCCCCCCCCGGCCTGCCAAGGGCCGTACTCTCCCCAAATTGCTCCCAACATCTTCTCCAGTGGATTCGGCAGCTTCCCCCGAGAACGGGCCCCCAGCAGCTCCGTTTCCCCCAACCCTTTCCTTTTCCCCTCAGGGTTTGCGCCCCCGAAACAGCTCCCTGGGGAATTTCCCCGGGTTCATGCTCTTCCTTGGGCTTTTTATGGGTTTTTCCAAGAAACCCCCACAACCCGTGTCAAACCTGACCGCCTTGGGTCGGGAGGCTTTCAAGAAAAAAAAGACTCAAAAGTGGGCGGCGGGGTTTCGGGCCCGTTTGCCCAAGGGCCCAGGGGGACTAACCAAAATTTGGTTCAAAAATTAAAATTTTTTCTCCCCAAAGGACCTTCACGGGGCCCAGGGAAATTTTTCCACAGGAACCTTCAAGCTTTCCCAGTAAGGGGTTTTTTATGGGCTTTTTGTAACAGGGAAAGGTTCTCTGTACTTTTTTAAGGTCAGCAATTTCCCCTGCCCTTTTAAATTTGGCAGTTTAGAGTTGCCGGCTTTATTCGGCCAAAATAAAACAGGCGACTTTGAGGGAGTGTCATATGGGCTTGATCCCTAATTTTGAAGATTCTCTTTATCCATCCTTGCCCTTTAAAGCAACATGTTGGGGAAGCTTTTCCTTAAAAGGGAAAGGCACCCAAAGATTGCCTTTGAAAGGGAAATCAATCCCGGGTTTGCCAAGCAAGCCAGAATTTTTTAAGGGTTTTTTTTTTTTCCCCAAAGAAAAAAGAAGACCCAGGAAAGTAAAATGTAGGGGAAAAAGGCCCCTCTCTACGAAGAGCCCGGAAAGAGTCCATGAGCCCCTTTAAGTGCTATTATCTAAAATAAACCACGGGGAAGGCGCTAAACCGGGGAAAGGGGGGGTGGAAACTACCCGAAACTTAAGCTAAATGACTCTTACGGGGGGGAAAACCAGAAGAGGCGGGGAGGAGCCTTAAAGCTTTAGAGGTTTGGGGGGGGAAAAAAAAGAAATTCAAAAAAATTTTTTTTCATATCCCAAAAAACGGCAAATTTCCATCATTTTGAAATCGGGCCCCTTTACTCAGAAGGATGGGACTTACACAGCCCACAACAAGGAAAGGGAGGGGAAATTATTTAAAAACCCCAAAGTCCGACTCTGTGTTTAGTGAACCACTAATCGGTTTTTGAAGGATGGGACGCACAAATGATTTTTTTCTGAAGAGACCCCCAAAACTCCTAAAGTTTTGCCAAAATTTCCACATTCCCCTTTAACTCCGAAAAAGTTTTCGAAAAAGCCTTTGGAAAACATGCCAAATGCTTCACCCCCGGGCCCCAAGATCGTGGAACTCTTGTTTTCATTAAGAAAGGAAGAAAAACCTTCCCCCTTCCTCGCGTCCCCTAGTACATATTGGAGGAGGAGCTTGGACTGGGTGAAATTCCCCCCATCCATTTAACCCAAAGGGTTTTTTACCCCAACCCCAAAAAGGGGGTTTTAGCAAAGCTTTAAACTAAGAATTTATAGCCCTTTGGCTTGACATCCCACTCATTAAAAATCTTTGAAAGGGGAAAGTGCTAAGAAGCGGGGGATTCCCAAATCACCGGGTTCCCAAAAATCTTTCCCCAATCCGGGCAACAATGGGGTTCGGGGCAGGTCGCCTGCCCCCCAATTTACTGGAATTCCAAACTTGACAGGGGCCCCTTGGGAATGACTGAAGAAAAACAGAATGCGGGGATTAATTTACCCAAGGGATTTTGAAAAGGGCATTTGCCCAAATTTGCGTCAGGGCGAAATAGCCCATAAAATCTGCTAGAATACCGGAAACGGGGAAAAGTGGGGTTGGATCTTCAACTTCCTAAAAAAATCGAACAAAAGGGATTAGTGGCAACAGAGTTAAAATCGGGGCTGCCAAAAGTGAAGAGCTCTTTTTCCAAAAGGCACAGAAATTTTCGCCCCATCTTTTTCCCAATCCCCCATATAGGACTTAAACAGAGATAAAAACCCCACAGCAACCGATATCCCCCCTTTGCGGATGATTACTAGGATTTGCTTGAGGTGTCTTTCCCCGGGAAAGGACGCGGTTAACCTCCAAAGAAGATTTAAAACAAAGTTTTCCCCCAAGGTGGGGAAAAGGGGTTAAAAAAATGTTGTTCAATGGGCCCAAATTTCCAACTACTCCTTTTGGAAAAAATGGGGGGAGTAAAAAACTAGAAAGGTATGTACTGACTGGGCCATACAATTTTGAGCGGAAAAAAAATTTGTAAGGGCCTGGGGAGTAGTAATGTTGGGGGATTCATTTTCCCGGGATCACAACAAGTGCCACGATCGCACGTGAAAAGAAAATGATGGGAGGATAAGAGAACTTTAAAAAACGAGAGATCCCCAAGCCCTTTGATGTTTCCTTTTCAAAATCCCCTTGTTCTCTCTGGGGCGGGGAATACTGCTGACTTTTTCTTCTCCATACAAAGAAAGGTTGAAATCGCCAGGTCTAAAAGAAAATTTGTTACAGAGATCCTTTTACTGAAAGTAAAAGTTTGTCAAGCCCCTTTAAACCCTCTGGAACGTTTGGGGGAAGCATTTGATTTTGTATCGGGGAAAAGGGCAGGGGGGAGAGATTAATTCTCCTTTCCACTTGGAAAATTTTGGGAAGGGAACTGGTCCCATTCGGAACAGAAAATCCCCTCCCCCCCTCAAAAGGGAAAAAAATTCTGGGCGGGCCGATGAAAAATGAAAAATTTAAAAAAAAGGGGGGGCGCCTTTTGGTACACAAAAGAGAAAAACCCCAAAAGTGCCCGGGGGAAAAAAAAGGTTAAAAAACCCTCCCTCAAGAATTGGGGGAATTCCCCAAAAAAAACCCCCTGGCTCCCTTTCAAGAGGGGCTGGACAGTACCAAAAGTGGGTCCCGGATCAGCGGGCTGTGGCTGTAGTCGGACTGCGGGGGCCCTGCAGTAACCCCCTAGTTGATCGGGCCCCCTGACCCATCGGGGGGCCCTGGTCGTGGCGGGCCGGGGGGGGGTTAAACCCCCGGAAAAACCCCTTCCAGGTATGCGATTGTACAATGTTGTGGCCTTTGAAAGTGAGTTCCTCTGACATTTTCACTCCAGGTCTTTAACATTATTTTTTTGTTTTTTGTGGGGTTTGGGAATTTTTTTTTTTTAAACTCCGATAGATTTTTTTAATTTCCTCCTTTTTCCAACCCGGGGGAATTTTGAAATTTTATCATTGAATTTATATTTTTTTCTGCGGCCCTTTTTGGTTGAGGGCCGCCGGGAAGTCTTTGCGGTGCGCTCAAAGGGAAATTACCCGGTTGCTGTGGTTTCACCCCGGGGCTTTGTCGTATGGGAGGGGAAAATAGGGGGCCCGGCAAGTACGGGCCCTGGGGAAATAGAGTTTTCCCCACAGTAGCCCACTCAGTTTTAAATCTATTGTACTATACCCTTTGTGTTCTATTTGTTAAAAAAATTATAGACCCTTCTCCCCAAATTTTTCCCTGTTTTTCCCTTTATAAACACTTTTTGTGCCTTTTAAACCACCATGGTAACACTTTTTCAAAGGTCTTTGCTATGTTGGTATATTTAATTGCGTTCTAAATTGTCTTGTAGGGCCCAAAACCTTGTCATTTTGGGCCCATTTTAGTTGGGCAGGCAGGAGCAAACATGTTTTAAAACCCATGTTGCTTGGGTTTGTGTAAACTGAAAGGGGTATCTGGGAGGGGCGGCGATCTTGCTTCTTAAAACCCCTTTCCCAAAAAATTTTTTATGATATGGGATGTTGGGCCCCTATCGTCTGTAGTTTTTTTCTATTTCTTTATTTGCCCCCTTTGGGGAAAGTGGGGCTAGGGTTCTGTTTTTTTTTAGCAACTGGGGGAAAACGCCCCCCTTTTCCCCAATGCCCCCGTCCAAAAAAATTGCTAAAGGGCACACGATTTGGGGTTTTGGGCAGTTTTTGATAAACCCCGGATTTTCCCATGTGTTTTGGCCTTGGGGGGGTTTGAATAGGCCATTTTTTATTTATCCCCTTTTCGAAATTTTTTTGGGTCGAATAAATCAGTTTGGTTTGGGGTTCCCAAATTTTCCTGTTTTCCCCCCAAAAAAAAATTTTTTTTAAAGGTCTTCGACTCACAGTTGGTTCCCCGGTTCGCTAAAAAACCGGGGGTCATTTTGGGGGCTTACCGTAGCCCCCCTCATTTGTTCTAAAAACATGGGGTTTGGATCCGTGTTGCTTAGGATATCCTCCCAGTTTATTCATTTGGGCCCGGGTTTAAAACTAGCAGAAATGTTTAAACTGACTCACGAAATCGTAATGAAAACGATTGCAAACAAACCAACCCAACGGGCGGGGATGGTCCCCGCGACCCGAGTCCCCAAAATCAGTGGCAAAAGGGCGAGGGTTTGGGAGTTTTTGAGGACTCTGATCGCGGGTTCGATCCCTCCGGGGTTTAGGGTTTTAGAATGTTTTTCTCTGACGATACCCAACAGTATGGGGATCGGGAAAACCCTGTATGTTTGATAACTGTGCTCCCCCAACCTGCGGGGAGCACCAAGCCCATTTACTTTCCGCCCCACGGGATTTTCAAACCCATTTTTATGCTGTTTTTACAGAAGTCAAAGGGAAAGGGTAAAGACTTTTTCTTCTGGTTGAAATTTTTTCTGTAAATAAAAAACCCCCCCTTTTTTAAGGGGGGTTTTAAATGGGTTATTAAAAAGAAGGGTTTAAAGAAACTTCATTTGCCTCTTTTATACTCATCCGGTTCAGACTTTTCCATTTTTTGGGAAAATCACCCGAAGTCTCTAATAAACTGTACACTTTTGGAACGAAAGAGAAAAAAATTACATCGAAATTTTACACTTGGAAAAATTCAGGAGGGGAGGGGGTGACCCCAGACCTGTACACAACCAATTTCCTTTTCTCTGGAAACCCCTTGAAAAAATTTTTTTTTTAAGCCCAGGGGGGATTAACATTTCAATACTGCCATCTTTCAAATTGAAAAATTAACAAAGATCCTTGGCCAGCATCAGAATGGTTACTGGTGGACACACCCCAGCCCTGAGAAACGGTGGACACCCCTCAGATGATTTTATTTGGTGGACACACTCAGACTGATGACTGGTGGGACCCCCAACTCGGGCGAGATAAATGGGGGAAACCCCTCGGGCTGAGTGGTTGGTGGCCACACTCAGGTGGGAAAATGGTGGACACCTCGAATGGGGTTGATTGGTGGACCATCAGGCTGAGTGATGGTGGGACCACTCAGGTGAGGGGATGGTGGAAAAACCTCAGACTGACAGGACTGGGGGAAACACACTCAGATGGTGACTGGTGGACACATCGGGCCCTGAGTGATGGTGGACACATCAAAACCTGAGTGCGGGTTTGGAACACTCAGACGAGGGGACTGGGGGGGACCCACTCATTTGGGAAGTGTTTTAAAATTAGTCACTAACCCTTGGGGAAACAGGGGGGGCCAGTGTTTTTCGGTTGGGTCTCGATGTTTCTCAGGGGAAAGGGTCTGCGCTTCCCGGGAAAAAAATCTGTGGCCTTTCCCATCTTCCCTTCTTTCCCCCCCTCATTTCTAACATCTTTCCTTCTCTTTCCCCCGTTTTTCCCTTCCTCCCACACAGTTTATTCCTTCCTTCGGTTCCCCAATCTTCATGTTGTTATCGTTGCATTATGACTATCTCCATTTGTCAATCTTAAATCTCCTTCTTCCTCTCTCTCCTCTCTATGATTTTTTTTTACAAACATTTAATTTAATTTTTTTGGCCCCTATTTTCCATTATATATTAGACCCAAAATATATATTGGGTCCATGTATTGTCAGGCCCAATACATATTAGTATTTTTATTGCAATAAAAGGCAGGGACGAATGAACTTTTGAAAAAAAACAAGTGTGGGGAGGACGCAGCTGGGGGGGTCGATGTCTTCATTTTCTTTTTTCCCAGTTGAGTGATTTCTCGGGGTTAAATTTATATTGGGGAAAAACCTGTTGAAAATTAAAGGTCTTTGTGAGGGCAGCTGCTGGGTTGTTGCATTTCTTGTGTGCATGTGGGGCCCTCGGGAAAGGGGAGGGGGGTTTTAAACCCCATGGCGGTGAACCCCAAACCCAAACATGCCAGAGCTTTAAAATTAAAGGGGGGCCAGCTGACTCAAAAAAGGATTCACCCAATTTGTATTTTTTATAACCATAGGGGGTTTAAAGAAAGGGCCGCCCACTGTGACCCAAAATGCGGGTTTTTCGGTGTGTGGGCGGGGCGCATGACTCGCCTGTAAAAAAAAAAATTTTTCTTAAAGGAATTTGGGAATTGTTTGACGAAAGGGGCAGTAGTCTAATCTTAGTGCAGACTTTAAGTTAAGTGCGAGATTTTGCCTCGGGGAGGAATTTGAAGTGTTGCTGTAACCGTTAGAGTTGTGACTTAAAGTTTCCCTGACGATTTTCACAGTCATTGCAAAGTCATATTGAAACCCCGGGAAAAAAATTACCGCCAAATCGAGGGGGGTACTGAAAGACGCCCATTATTATTCCCAATAATACCTGAAACCCATCTGCTGTCTTCATAGCGTCTTTTGTCGTTTTTTGGTATTACTAGGGCAAAATGCCCTCAAGGTTAATGGTTACACTGCTCCGTTACGAAGAAAAAGAGTCGACCTTGGAGGTTTTTAAAACAAAAATCAGGTTTCCTAGGGCTTTTTGGTTTGTGTCGGAGTAATGGGTGTTCTACGCGCTCGCAGACCCCATCAGTTTTTCGGTTTTTTACCCCTGGGACACTGGTTGTAGTTGTTTGTTACACCCTCGGCTCTTCCTTTTGTAAGTGGAAAGACTTTTGGCTTTTTCCCCAAACTGGACAGTTAACATTGTGTGAGCCAGCGTTTGCAGGCGTGAGTTGGGGTTGTTGCTTGCGGGCCCGTCATGTCTCATTTTGTTGCTTTCTGGTGGGTAATGTCTCGGGTTTTGTTTTGGTGGTTGTATCTCTCAGTGTTGCTTGTGGTTTTTTTTTCTCTCAGGGGTTGCTTGCTGGCGTCAGGTCCCCGTGTTGTTTCGGGGCGTCTGTCTCGTTTTCCCTGTGGTTGTCATTTCGGGTTTTGGGTTGCGGGTTTGTATGTCCCCAGTTTTTGGTTTTTTGGTCGTCAGGGGGCCTCAGTGTTGCTTGCGGGTTGGGTCATCTCTAAAGTTTTTGCTTGCTGGTCGTCATCCCCCAGTGTTGCTTGTGGGCGTCTTGTCTCAGTGTTCCCTTGCGGGTTCGTCATCTCTCGTGTTGCTTGGCTGGTGGAGGCTAAGGCCCAGAAGGTGCTGGGTAACGAGGGAAACCCCCGGTGTTGGAGGACCAAGGACCACCAAATGCTGGAGATAAAGGGGCCCACCAGGTGTGGAGACGTGGCCCACCAGGTGTTGGAGATAAGGAATCACCAAAGGGGGGGGAAACCAAGGCCCAAACAATTGGGGGAAAATCAAGGATCAAAATACTTGAGCCCAAAAAGGCCCCAAAAAGTGCTGGAAAACGAGGGAAACCACCAGTTGTGGAAAAAGGATCACCAAATCCCTGGAGACCATGAACCCCCAAGGTGGTGGAGCCCAAAAAACTACCAGAAAAAGGAGACCAAGAACTACCAGGCCCGGGAAAAACCCAAGGGACCCCCAGGGGGTCGAAGACCAAAAACCCAAACCAGGTATGGGGGGAAAAAAGGGACCCCCCCAAGGGGGGCTGGAGCCCAAAGTAACCCCCAGGTGCTGGAGACGTTTGGACCCCCCAAATGGTGGAGGACCCCCAAGGTCACCAGGTTTGGGAAAGGCAAGGGACCACGAGGGGTTCAGACAAAAGGCCCACCAAATGCAGGAGACTAAGAACCACCGGGTTTGGTGGGGGGCCCAAAGAATTTTTAGGTGCTGGGCCCCCGGCCCACCAAGTTCGGGAAAGGCCCAATGCCCACCAGGTTAGGAGATAAAGGGAAACCCCAGGTGCTGGGGGAAAAAGGGGCCCCCAAAATGAGGGGGCCAAAAAAACCATCAGGTGGGGGGAGAACAAGAAAATACCAGGGGGTGGGAGCCCAAGGACCACCGGGGTGGGGGAACCAAAAATTTCCCAGGAAAGGGAAACCCAAAGGGGAATCCCAGGGGGTGGAGACCAAAAATTTCCAGGTGTGGAGATCAAGGCCCAAGGTGGGGGGACCCCCAAGAATCACCGGGTGGGGGGCCCCCAAGACCCAACCAGATGGTGGAGGCCAAAAGAAAAATTAGGGCTGGGACCAAGGACACCGGTGCCGGAGCCCCAAGGGGACCCCCAAAATGCAGGAGACCAAAAACCAAACCCGGTGGGGGAAAACCCAAGAACCCCGGGTTTGCGGGAAATAAAGGCCCAAAACAGGGGGGTGGACACCAAAAAACCCCCGGGTGCTCGTTTTTAAACCCAAAGAATCACTGGTGCTGGAGACGATGGACCCCCAAAGGTTTGGTGGAGCCAAGGCCCAACCGGTGGTGGAGACCGGACACCAGGTTTTTGGAGTCCAAGGCCCAAACCAGGTGCTGGGAGACCAAGGACCCCCCAAAGCAGGAGAAAAGGAACCTTCTGGGGGTGGGACCAAGAACTACCAGGTTCTGGAGCCCAAGGCCACCAGGTGGGTGGAACCCAAAAAATTCCCCAGGTGCTGGAGACCAAGATAAAACCAAGTAGTGAAGAACAAGAACCAAAAGGGGTTGGAGGCCCAAGAACCACCACGGTGGGGCAAAGAATCATCAGGTTGGAGCCCAAAGGGCCCCCAAACCAAAAGTTCAGGAGCCCAAATTTTGGCCAACGGGTTTGATTGGTTGACAGAAACCACCAGGTGCTGGACCCCCAAAGGAAATTCCCGGTGTGGGGGGACCAGGGATCACCACGTGCTCGGGGCCATGGCCACCCAGGTGGGGGAAAGCCAAAAACCCTAGGTGCTGAGCCCAAGAACCACCAGGTGTGGAGACCCAAGGCACCCGGGTGCTTAGCCCAGGCCCCAAGGTGTGGAAGATCAAGAACCCAGGGCTGCGGCCCAAGAACCCCCGGGGGCTGCAGACCAAAAACCCCAGGTGTAAAAACCAAGGGAAAACCACCAGGGTTTGCTGGGGGGCCCAAAGGGCCAAACAGGTGGGGGGGGGAAAGGACCACCAGGTGCGGGAAAGCCCAAAAGGAAACCCAAGGGTGTATGGGCCCCAAGGCCACAAGGTGCGGGGAGAGGGAAAAACCCACCCAAGGTGTGGAGATAAAAGGGCCCCCCCAGGTTGGAGCCCCGGGAAACCACCGGGGGGTGGGACTAAAAACCCAAAAGGTCTGCAGCCAAGAACCCCGGTGTGGGGGCCAAAGAACCCCCAGGTACTTGAGTTAAAGGGCCCCCAGGGGTTTGGGAGACTAAAAACCCAACCAGGTGAAAGGGGGACCAAAAACCCAACCAGGTGTGGGCCAAGAAAAAAGGGTGTTTGAAAGACGAAGAATCCCCAGGGTGGAGCCAAAGAACCCAACCAGGTGCGGGAAAACCCAAAGGACACGAGGTGTGGAGACCAAAAACTACCAAAAGCGGGGAGACCAAAAAAACCATAAAGGTGCTGGAGACCAAAAACCCATTTGGGTGCTGAGCCCAAGGGAAACCTAGGTGCTGGGGGACCAAAAACCCAATAGGTGCTGCGCCCAAAAACCCCATAGGGGCTGGGAGCCCAAGAACCCCCAGGGGCTGGAAACCAAGGACCAGGGAGGGGGGAGCCCAAGAACACCAGATGTGGAGAACCAAAAGAGCCATCAGGGGGCTGGAGACCAAAAACCCCTGGTGCTCCCAGACCAAAAAACCCAATGGGGTGGGGGAGACCAAGAATCACTAGGTGCTGCAGCCCAAAGAACCCATTTAGGTGTGGAGACCAAAAACCCACCGGGGGTGCTGGAAAAAAAGGGGAAACCACGAGGTGATGGGACCAAAAAACTCCCCAGATGTGGGACCAAAAAACCATAGGTGCTGGAGACCAAAAAACCACTAGGTGCGGGCCAGCCCAAGAAAAAATAGGTGTGGAGCCCAAAGAACCATGGGTTTTTTTCTGCAGACCAAAAAACCAAATTGGGGTGCGGGGAGCCAAGAACCCCGGGGTGGGGGGAAAAAAAGGACCACGGGGTGTTTGGAGCCCAAAGAACTACCAGATCGGGGAGACCAAGAACCTTTCGGGTTTGTGGAGACAAAAAAACCAAAGTGTATATAGATGTATCTCTCCCCTGCGTTTAGGGAGAAAAGGTTCAGGTGTATGTAGGGGGGTAATGATTGAATAGGATTAAGGGGGATATGGGGTAAGGGAAAGGAGTTATAGGTAGGGGACACCCGGGCAGCGGGGGATTTGTGGGGGAGGTAGGTAGGTAGGTAATGTGAGGTATGGTGACAAACCCCTTCACCTCTATTCTCTCCCGCCACACTCCCTACTCCCCCTTCACTTTTTAATAACAAAAATAAGGGGAGAAAATAAGGGGGGAAAGTGAATATTACTTTTATAAAACACATTTTATTATTAGTTTTGTACCATAATATATTGGAACGACATTTTGTGGTTTGAAAAGGGGGTGGTCACAAAAGCAGTGAGACAGGGAAAAAATTAGCTTGGCAAAAACAGATATAACTTTAAAATTGTGTTCAGGGGGCAGTTCATCACGGGAACTGCCACGGCCCCAAGTACACAGCCGAGTACGGGCCAACCCAAAAGTACTCTGCCAATCCCTCAACAGTTTCTCCAGAGACTTCAGCACCCTTTCCCGACCCCTGCACCCAGCAGCAGCCCCGTCAACCTTCTGCTCGGAGCTTGCGCCCCAGAGCAGCTCCGCTCAAATCTCCGATCAGCTTTTCCTTGGGCTTTTTGGTGGCCCAAGCCCCCTCCAAAAACCACGTGTCGACACGCTGGGTTGAGGCGTCAAGAACAAAAGACTCAGAGGGGCGTGGCTACAGACGTTTCCCAAAGGCAAGGTGTGCCATTAAATTGGTTTTAAAATTAGGTCTCCCGAGCCCTCCACAAGCCCAGGGGGACTAATCACATCCCCTTTCCCCCCAATTTTAAAATTTTCTGAGAACTGGACAATTTGTCCTAGTTATTAGCTATTTTAATCCTAATCCTTAAAATTTTACAATACAAAGACAAAATTTCCCAAATAAAATTATATTTCCCTAACCTCCAACTCCAAAAGGAGCAAACAGTCCCTCTGGCATTTTGGCCAGCTAATTTGTCGCTCTTGGTGAAAAGCTCCTTACCCGTTTTTTCCCCAAAAAACCTAAATATCGGGCCCCAGTCCCTTCCCTATTTTCTACTAAAAATGCACTACCCAATGTGTCCCCCTCGACTTTAACCTTTGGGGGCCAAAACCTCTTGGCTTCTAGGGGGGAAAAAACTGCTCCAAGGGTTTGCATTCTTTCAAGAAACTGCAACTGGCCCATTTCCCGCCCACCAAGGTCGCTTTTCGGCACACTTACATGCCACTCACATCTGAAAATCGGACAGGGCAGGCATGCAGCTAAGCCCCTCTTACCCTATGCCACTACTAGGTTTACGGGCCCTTTAAAAAACAAGGCGGCCAAAATCACGGGACCGTTTAAGGGTTTCCCTTATTCCCACACGGGTAACACTAACACTTTGGCAAGTCAAAGTGGCTGGGACTCCACATTTTAAATTTGTCTCTCATGGCGGGCAGGGCACCCCCGCATACCTGTCGACGGGGTCGCCCAGAAAAGGCAGGAAACCCCTCCATGCCGCCCTTGAAAGCAGGTGGTCGATGGGCCATCTCCGGGTCACGCCCTTCCACATCTCCGAGGAGGGCAATCCTTCATAGTGATTTCCTGCCCTGGCCCCAGCAAAAACCCTCACCCCACTGCAGCATCACCGCCATTCCTCTCTTGAGTAGGCAGCATGCAGCATCACAGCAGGGCCCGTATCACAGCAGCAACGCACGGCCAAATCGCAGCACGGTCCCAGCATACAGCAGGGCCCGCAGCTTTTTAAAACTCATAGCAAGGCCGTATCACGACACACAGCACGGCCACAGCCAGCAGACGCATCACGACGGCCAAGATAGCAGACGGCATCACGAGGGCACGCATAGCGGGGACATCATCACGCGCCGCTCGCAGTGCGGCAATGGTCAGTTGTGGGGTGAGGTGAGGTCCTTAGGGCATAACAGTAGGTGCGGTCCCCATCCCTGGCAACTGCGGGTAACGGGCGGCCGTGGGTGATGGTCCGGGGCTGGGTAGGGCAGAAGACACCACTCACTGGAAGAAGACCAGGGCAGAAATACATCTACTGGGGAATCAGCTGGGTGACGGGACATCAGGTGGATAATAATCATAGGATTTTCAGCGGGTGCAATTGTGGGTAGTCTTCCAAAGGGGGGCTGGGTGACTTCTCATTCCTCTGTAAAAATTTAATTTTGGCCAGTAATTGCTTCCCCAAAAACTCACCAAAACATGATTCTCCCATTTATCTCAAACCCAAAAACCAACTCCCCCAAATATAATAATCAACCAAAAATTATTCGACCCCCTGTCAAGAAAAGGTCAGTTAAGGTCACTAGGATTTTAAATTTTAACACACAAAAACAAAAGGGGCAAATGGTAGCTAATATAACGAGCGCAAAAATAAGGAATGGGATGGTTCCTACTAAAAAATAAAAAGAACCCCCACCGCTTAGACCCTGTTGTAGGGGGGGGCAATGATTGGGGAAAATTGGGGTAAGGGATTATGTGGGAGGGGAGAGGCAGGCGAGGTGGTTTTTTCGGGGGTGGTAGGTAGGTAAGGAGGTCACTGGTGATCACCTTTCCCTTATTACTTACCCCCCACATACCTACTCACCCTTCAATACCTTTTAAATAAACATAAAATAAAAGGAGGGAAAAAAACGGGGAAAATGAATATTATTTCTATCAACCAGTTTATTATTCGTCTTTGTACCATAAAAATTTTGGGAAAAGAAATTATTGTGGTTGACAAATTGGGGGGGGGTACACTAAGAGTGGCAGGGATACAATTGCTTGGCGAAAAGAATTAACTTACTGTAGTTCAGGGGGGCGTTTATCAAAGGAACTAAGCCCAGGTCCCAAAACCCACACAGCACGAGTCGGCGCCAAGCCCGTACTTGCCAATGCCTCCAACAGTCTTTCCCGAGATTTTAGCAGCCTTCTCCCGAGCCCTGCACCCCAGCAGCAGCTCCCCTCGAACCTTCTGCTCGGAGCTCTGGCCCGCAGCAGCTCCGCCGAATCTCGATCTGTCTTCCCGGGGTTTTATGGTGGTCCAAGCCCTCACAACCCCCTGTACGACCCGACGCCTGGGTTGGGCGTCAGAAAAAAAGACCTCAGCGTGGGCGGCGTGGTAAGACGTTTGCCAAAGGGAGGGTGACCCTATAATTTGGTTTAAAATTTGGTTCCCCCGAGACCCCCCAAAACCCGCTGGAAATACATCACACAGGAACTTCAAAGGGTTCCCGTAATTGGGTTTTTTATCGCAGTTATGTTTTTACCCTGAGGTTTCTCGTCATTTTCTAGGTCAGCAATTTTTACCTGTTTGAAAAAATGCTGTTGAGTGAGCAATATTCCCGCCCAATAGAACAGGCGACGGATGGGTCATCATGGGCTTGGCCCTAATTTTGAAGATTCTCTTTTCCATCCCTTCTAAACGAAAATGTTGGGAAAATGTCTTAAATGACTGGACCCCAAACCCGTGCCCTTTAAAAAATCAATGCCCGGTAGCCGAAGCATGCTCTAGGGATATTCCCTAAAGAAGAAGAAAACAGGGAAAATGTAGAGAAAAAGCGCTCCCCTTTCAGAAGACGACGAAGGGCATGAGCTCCCCCGGAGTGCTAGAATATTGAAACGAAGGGAGGCGCTGACCAGGGGAAGTGGAAATATCGAAATTAAGCTAAATGACTCTTACAGGAACCCGAAGAGGGAGGAGGGCTTAAAACTATTAGTGAAATTTAAAGAAAATTTAAATTTTCTTTTCATATGCCCAAAAACAAGGCAATCCCAACTAGATCGGGCCCTTACCCGACAGGATGGGACTTACCAGACGACAAAAGGAAATGAGTGAAATATTGAAATCCAGTCGGACTTGTGTTTAGTGAACCCCTAAACGGTCTGGGTCGACGACCCCAAAAGATTTTTTCATGAAAAGGCTCAAAACCATAAATGTATGCCGATTTCCGACATTACCCTAACTCCGATAGATTTCGAAAAAGCCATTGACAACTTTGCCTATGCACATCAGCCCCGGGCCCAGACTCGTGGAACTCTGTTTTCATTAAGAACTGCAAGAAACCCCTCTCGCGTGCCCTAAGTACACTATGGAGGAGGAGCTTGGACATGGGTGAAATTCCACAGTCACTTAAAACAACGGATATAGCCCCACTCCATAAAGGTGGTAGCAAAGCATTAGCTAAGAACTATAGACCAATAGCTCTGACATCCCACATCATAAAAATCTTTGAAAGAGTGCTAAGAAGCAGGATTGCAAATCACCTGGATTCCCAAATCTGCACAATCCAGGGCAACATGGGTTCAGGGCAGGTCGCTCCTGCCTCTCACAACTACTGGATCACTATGACATGGCCTTGGATGCACTGGAAGAAAATCAGAATGCAGATGTAATATACCACAGACTTTGCAAAAGCATTTGACAAATGCGATCATGGCGTAATAGCCCATAAAATACGTGCTAAAGGAATAACTGGGAAAAAGTGGGGAGATGGATCTTCAACTTCCTAACAAATCGAACACAAAGAGTAGTGGTCAACAGAGTTAAATCGGAGGCTCCCCATAGTGAAGAGCTCTGTTCCACAAGGCACAGTACTCGCCCCATCTTATTCCTTATCCTCATATCAGACATAAACAGAGATATACACCACAGCACCGTATCATCCTTTGCGGATGATACTAGGATCTGCATGAGGCTGTCATCTGCTGAGGACGCGGTTAACCTCCAAGAAGATATAAACAAAGTTTTCCAGTGGGCAACGGTAAACATTATGATGTTCAATGAGGACAAATTCCAACTACTCCGTTATGGAAAACTGGAGGAGATAATAACTAGAACAGAGTATACTACTGACTCCGGCCATACAATAGAGCGGAAAAATAATGTAAGGGACCTGGGAGTAGTAATGTCTGAGGATCTCACTTTCAAGGATCACAACAGTGCCACGATCGCACGTGCAAAGAAAATGAATAGGATGGATAATGAGAACTTTCAAAAACGAGAGATGCCAAGCCCATGATGATCCTTTTCAAATCACTTGTTCTCTCTAGGCTGGAATACTGCTGTACATTAACATCTCCATACCAAAGCAGGTGAAATCGCAGATCTAGAGAGTGTACAGAGATCCTTTACTGCACGTATTTAAATTCTGTCAAGCACCTTAACTACTGGGAACGCTTGGAAGCACTTGACTTGTACTCGTTGGAACGCAGGAGGGAGAGATATATCATAATCTACACTTGGAAAATCTTGGAAGGAATGGTCCCAAATCTGCACACAGAAATCACTCCCTACGAAAGTAAAAGACTGGGCAGGCGATGCAAAATGCCGCCAATAAAAAGAAGGGGCGCCATTGGTACACTAAGAGAAAACACCATAAGTGTCCGGGGCCCAAAACTGTTCAACAGCCTCCCATCAAGCATTAGGGGAATTGCCAATAAACCCCTGGCTGCCTTCAAGAGAGAGCTGGACAGATACCTAAAGTCGGTGCCGGATCAGCCGGGCTGTGGCTCGTACGTCGGACTGCGTGCGGCCAGCAGTAACAGCCTAGTTGATCAGGCCCTGATCCATCGGGAGGCCTGGTCGTGGACCGGGCCGCGGGGGCGTTGATCCCCGGAATAACCTCCAGGTATGCGATTGTACAATGTTGTGGCCTTTGAAAGTGAGATCCTCTGACATTATCACTCCCAGGTCTTTAACATTAGTTTTTCGTTCTATTGTGTGGTTGGAATTTGTTTTATACTCCGATAGAGTTTTAATTTCCTCACGTTTTCCACATCGGAGTAATTGAAATTTCTCATCATTGAACTTCATATTGTTTTCTGCGGCCCATTTGGTTGATGTCCGCCTGAAGTCTTGCGGTGTCATCTACAAAGGAATACACGGTGCTGTGGCTTTCATCCCTGTCTATGTCAGATATGAGAATGCGGAATAGGATGGGCGCGAGTACTGTGCCTTGTGGAATAGAGCTTTCCACAGTAGCCCACTCAGACTTTACTCTATTTACTACTACCCTTTGTGTTCTATTTGTTAGAAAATTATAGATCCATCTACCAACTTTTCCTGTTATTCCTTTATCACACATTTTGTGCGCTATTACACCATGGTCACACTTGTCAAAGGCTTTTGCTATGTCTGTGTATACTACATCTGCGTTCTGATTGTCTTGTAGGGCATCCAGAACCTTGTCATAGTGGTCCAGTAGTTGGGACAGGCAGGAGCGACATGCTTTAAACCCATGTTGCTCTGGGTTGTGTAACTGATGGGTATCTAGATGGGCGGCGATCTTGCTTCTTAGAACCCTTTCAAAGATTTTTATGATATGGGATGTTAGCGCTATCCGTCTGTAGTTCTTTCCTATTTCTTTACTGCCCCCTTTGTGGAGTGGGGCTATGTCTGTTGTTTTTAGCAACTGTGGAACGACCCCCGTGTCCATGCTCCCGCTCCATAAAATGCTGAAGGCACACGATATTGGCTTCTTGCAGTTCTTGATGAACCCGGAGTTTCATGTGTCTTGGCCTGGGGCAGAGTGCATAGGCATGTTATTTATCGCCTTTTCGAAATTATTTGGCGTCAGAATAATATCAGATAGGTTTGAGTCTACCAAATTCTGTCTCGCTCACAAAAAAATAATTTAGGTCTTCGACTCACAGTCTGGTTAGCGGTTCGCTGAAAACCGTGTCATGTTGGGACTTACGTAGCTCACTCATTTGTTCTAGACATAGGTTTGGATCCGTGTTGCTTAGGATATCCTCCCAGTTTATATCATTTAGGACCTGGTACAACTAGCAGAAATGTTATAACTGACTCACGAAATCGTAATGACACGATTGCAAACAAACCATACCACGGGCGGGGATGGTACCCGCGATCCGAGTCTCAAAACTCAGTGGCTAACGCGACGGTCTGGAGTTTTGAGACTCTGATCGCGGGTTCGATCCCCTCCCGTGGTATGGTTTAGAAATGTTATACTCTGACGATACCAACAGTATGAGGATCTGGAACCCATGTATGTGTTGATAACTGTGCTCCGCTCACCTGCAGGAGCATCCAAGTCCTTATACATTCCGACCACTGGGATCTACGAACCACATATTTATGCTAATTTTTACAGCAGATCTAAGGAGGTCAGAACTTTTTCTCTCTGGATTGTAATATTACTGTACACTAACAACCCCCCTTTTAAGGCAGGTTAAATCGTATATTAGAAGAATGTAAAGAAAACATTCACTGCTCATATACATCCGGTCAGACATTTACATTAATAGGATCACCCGAAGTCTCAATAACTGTACACATTGGAACGAAAGAGCAAAAAAATACATCGCAATTTACACTTGGAAAATTCAGGAGAGAGAGTGATCCCAGACCTGTACACCGACATCACTCTCTAGGAATACACTAAGAAATAACTAAATAAGACCAGAGCGATTAACACTTTCAATACTGCCATCATACATATGAGAAATTAACAACAGATCCTTGGCACACACTCAGACTGAGTTACTGGTGGACACACTCAGACTGAGTTACTGGTGGACACACTCAGACTGAGTTACTGGTGGACACACTCAGACTGAGTGACTGGTGGACACACTCAGACTGAGTGACTGGTGGACACACTCAGGCTGAGTGACTGGTGGACACACTCAGGCTGATGTGACTGGTGGACACACTCAGACTGAGTGACTGGTGGACACACTCAGGCTGAGTGACTGGTGGACACACTCAGGCTGAGTGACTGGTGGACACACTCAGACTGAGTGACTGGTGGACACACTCAGACTGAGTGACTGGTGGACACACTCAGGCTGAGTGACTGGTGGACACACTCAGACTGAGTGACTGGTGGACACACTCAGACTGAGTGACTGGTGGACACACTCAGTCTGAGTGTGTCCACTAGTCACTCAGCCTGGTGAACATGGGGGCAGTGCACTCGGCTTGGTCTCGATGTTCTCAGTGAAAGTCTGCGCTTCACGGAAAAATCTGTGGCCTTTCCCATCTTGCCTTCTCTTCCCCTCGTCCTCTTCTACACATCTTTCCTTCTCTTCTCCTCGTCCTCCCTTCCTACACACAGCTTCATTCCTTCCCTTCCAGATTCCTATCTTCATGTTGTTATCGTTGCACTTATGACTATCTCACATCTGTCTTACTCTCTCACTCTCCATCTTCCTCTCTCTCTCTCTCTATGACTTTTTTTTACTACACTTAATAATTTTATAGGACCTATATCCATATATATATTAGATCCAATCATATATTGGGTCCATGTATATGTCAGGCCCATACATATTACGTACTTTATTGCAATAATAATGAGCATGACGAATGAACTTTGAACAACAAGTGTGAGGGAGGACGCAGCTGGGAGTCGATGTCTTCATTTCATTTTCACCAGTTGACGTGATTTCTCGCGTTAATATATTGAGAAAACCTGTTGCAAGTGAGAGTCATGTGAGGGCAGCTGCTGGTTGTTGCACTTTCTTGTGTGCATGTGAGACATCGGGGAATGGGTGGGGGTTGAACCCATGGCGAGTGAATCCTAAACCTTACATGCCAGTGCATTAATTATTGGGCCAGCTGACTCAAATAAGATTCATCCAACTAAGTATATTTCTATACACCATAGGGAGGTTAGCATGGGCCGCCACTGTGATCACAACTGCAGGTTTGCGGTGTGTGGCTGGGCGCATGACTCGCCTGTAACAAGGAACTTTACTTGAAGAATCTGAATTGATTAGAAGCAGGAGGCAGTAGTCATAACTTAAGTGCAGACGTAAGTTAAGTGCGAGATTTTGCCTCGTGGAGAATTATGAAGCTGTTGCTGCTAACCAGTTATGAGTTGTGACTTGAAAGATTCCCTGCACGATTCTTCACAGTCATTGCAAAGTCATATTGCAACCCCAGGACGTTACCTCCATCGCTGGGTACTGAAAGACGTCCATTCATTATTGCAATAATACCTGCAACATCATGCTGTCTACATAGCGTCATTGCTCGTGTTGTATTACTATGGCACACTGACATCAATGTTAATGTGTTACACTGCTCCGTTAAGAAGACAAAGATGTCGACCTTGGAGGTGTACAGCAAAATCAGAGATTCCTAGGGCTTGTGGTTTGTGTCAGGAGTAATGGGTGTTCTACGCGCTCGCAGACACCATCAGTGTTCAGTGTTTACACTCGACACTGGTCTGTAGTTGATAGTTACATCTCGGCTCTTCCTTTTGTCAAGTGGAAAGACATTTGCATTTTCCACAAACTGGACAGTTAACATTGTGTGAGGCAGCGTTTGCAGGCGTGAGTTAGAGGTGTTGCTTGCTGGTCGTCATGTCTCAGTGTTGCTTTCTGGTCGTCATGTCTCAGTGTTGCTTGCTGGTTGTCATCTCTCAGTGTTGCTTGCTGGTTGTCATCTCTCAGTGTTGCTTGCTGGTCGTCATGTCTCAGTGTTGCTTTCTGGTCGTCATGTCTCAGTGTTGCTTGCTGGTTGTCATCTCTCAGTGTTGCTTGCTGGTCGTCATGTCTCAGTGTTGCTTTCTGGTCGTCATGTCTCAGTGTTGCTTGCTGGTTGTCATCTCTCAGTGTTGCTTGCTGGTCGTCATGTCTCAGTGTTGCTTGCTGGTCGTCATGTCTCAGTGTTGCTTGCTGGTCGTCATCTCTCAGTGTTGCTTGCTGGTGGAGGCTAAGGACCAGCAGGTGCTGGAGACGATGGACCACCAGGTGCTTGGAGACCAAGGACCACCAAATGCTGGAGATCAAGGACCACCAGGTGCTGGAGACGATGGACCACCAGGTGCTTGGAGATCAAGGATCACCAAATGCTGGAAACCAAGGACCAACAAGTGCTGGAGATCAAGGATCACCAAATACTTGAGACCAAGGACCACAAAGTGCTGGAGACGATGGACCACCAGTTGCTGGAGACCAAGGATCACCAAATGCTGGAGACCATGAACCACCAGGTGGTGGAGACCAAGAACTACCAGATGATGGAGACCAAGAACTACCAGGTCCTGGAAACCAAGGACCACCACGTGTCGAAGACCAAGAACCACCAGGTACTGGAGACCAAGGACCACCAGGTGCTGGAGACCAAGTATCACCAGGTGCTGGAGACGATGGACCACCAGGTGGAGGAGACCAAGGATCACCAGGTGTTGGAGGCCAAGGACCACGAGGTGGTTCAGACAAAGGACCACCAAATGCAGGAGACTAAGAACCACCAGGTGGTGGAGACCAAGAATCATCAGGTGCTGGAGACCAAGGACCACCAAGTTCAGGAGGCCAATGACCACCAGGTACTGGAGATCAAGGATCACCAGGTGCTGGAGACCAAGGACCACCAAATGCAGGAGACCAAGAACCATCAGGTGGTGGAGAACAAGAACTACCAGGTGCTGGAGACCAAGGACCACCAGGTGGTGGACACCAAGAATCGCCAGGTACTGGAGACCAAGGATCACCAGGTGGTGGAGACCAAGAACTACCAGGTGCTGGAGATCAAGGCCCACCAGGTGGTGGACACCAAGAATCACCAGGTGGTGGAGCCCAAGAGCCACCAGATGGTGGAGGCCAAGAATCATTAGGCGCTGGAGACCAAGGACCACCAGGTGCCGGAGACCAAGGACCACCAAATGCAGGAGACCAAGAACCACCAGGTGGTGGAAACCAAGAACTACCAGGTGCTGGAAATCAAGGACCACCAGGTGGTGGACACCAAGAACCACCAGCTGCTGTAAACCAAGAATCACCTGGTGCTGGAGACGATGGACCACCAGGTGGTGGAGACCAAGGACCACCAGGTGGTGGAGACCAAGGACCACCAGGTTCTGGAGTCCAAGGACCACCAGGTGCTGGAGACCAAGGACCACCAAATGCAGGAGACCAAGAACCATCAGGTGGTGGAGACCAAGAACTACCAGGTTCTGGAGACCAAGGACCACCAGGTGGTGGACACCAAGAATCGCCAGGTGCTGGAGACCAAGAAAAACCAAGTAGTGAAGAACAAGAACCACCAAGTGGTGGAGACCAAGAACCACCACATGGTGGAGGCAAAGAATCATCAGGTGCTGGAGACCAAGGACCACCAAGTTCAGGAGACCAATGACCAACAGGTGATGGAGACCGTTAACCACCAGGTGCTGGAGACCAAGGACTTCCAGGTGCTGGAGACCATGGATCACCACGTGCTCGAGGCCATGGACCATCAGGTGCTGGAGACCAAGAACCACTAGGTGCTGCAGACCAAGAACCACCAGGTGCTGGAGACCAAGGACCACCAGGTGCTATAGACCAAGGGCCACCAGGTGCTGGAGATCAAGAACCACCAGGAGCTGCAGACCAAGAACCACCAGGTGCTGCAGACCAAGAACCACCAGGTGCTATAAACCAAGGACCACCAGGTGCTGGAGACCAAGGACCACCAGGTGTTGGAGGCCATGGACCACCAGGTGCTGGAGACCAAGGACCACCAGGTGCTATAGACCAAGGACCACAAGGTGCTGGAGACGAAGAACCACCAGGTGCTGGAGATCAAGGCCCACCAGGTGCTGGAGACCAAGAACCACCAGGTGCTGGAGACTAAGAACCACCAGGTGCTGCAGACCAAGAACCACCAGGTGCTGGAGACCAAGAACCACCAGGTACTTGAGATCAAGGGCCACCAGGTGCTGGAGACTAAGAACCACCAGGTGCAGGAGACCAAGAACCACCAGGTGCTGGAGACCAAGAACTACCAGGTGCTGCAGACGAAGAATCACCAGGTGCTGGAGACCAAGAACCACCAGGTGCTGGAAACCAAGGACCACGAGGTGCTGGAGACCAAGAACTACCAGATGCTGGAGACCAAGAACCATCAGGTGCTGGAGACCAAGAACCACTAGGTGCTGCAGACCAAGAAACACTAGGTGCTGGAGACCAAGAACCACTAGGTGCTGCAGACCAAGAACCACTAGGTGCTGGAGACCAAGAACCACCAGGTGCTGGAAACCAAGGACCACGAGGTGCTGGAGACCAAGAACTACCAGATGCTGGAGACCAAGAGCCATCAGGTGCTGGAGACCAAGAACCACTAGGTGCTGCAGACCAAGAAACACTAGGTGCTGGAGACCAAGAATCACTAGGTGCTGCAGACCAAGAACCACTAGGTGCTGGAGACCAAGAACCACCAGGTGCTGGAAACCAAGGACCACGAGGTGCTGGAGACCAAGAACTACCAGATGCTGGAGACCAAGAACCATCAGGTGCTGGAGACCAAGAACCACTAGGTGCTGCAGACCAAGAAACACTAGGTGCTGGAGACCAAGAACCACTAGGTGCTGCAGACCAAGAACCACTAGGTGCTGGAGACCAAGAACCACCAGGTGCTGGAAACCAAGGACCACGAGGTGCTGGAGACCAAGAACTACCAGATGCTGGAGACCAAGAACCATCAGGTGCTGGAGACCAAGAACCACTAGGTGCTGGAGACCAAGAACCACTAGGTGCTGGAGACCAAGAACCACTAGGTGCTGCAGACCAAGAACCACTAGGTGCTGGAGACCAAGAACCACCAGGTGCTGGAAACCAAGGACCACGAGGTGCTGGAGACCAAGAACCATCAGGTGCTGGAGACCATGGACCACCAGCTGGTGGAGAAGATAGACCACCAGGTGCTGGAGACCAAGAACCACCAGGTGCTGGAGATCAAGGGCCACCAGGTGCTGGAGACCAAGAACCACCAAGTGCTGGAGATCAAGGCATACCAGGTGCTGCAGACCAAGAGCCATCAGATGCTGGAGACCAAGGACCACCAGGTGCTATAGACCAAGGACCACCAGGTGCTGGACACCATGAACCACCCGGTGCTGCAGACCAAAAACCACCAAGCACTGGAGACCAAGAACCACCCGAGTGGAGACCGAGAATCACTAGGTGCTGGAGACCAAGGATCACCAGGTGCTGGAGGCCATGAACCACCAGGTGCTATAGACCAAGAACCACCAGGTGCTGGAGACCAAGGACCACCAGGTGCTGGAGACCAAGGATTACCAGGTGCCTGAGACCAAGGACCACCAGGTGCTATAGACCAAGGACCACCAGGTGCTGGACACCATGAACCACCCGGTGCTGCAGACCAAAAACCACCAAGCACTGGAGACCAAGAACCACCCGAGTGGAGACCGAGAATCACTAGGTGCTGGAGACCAAGGATCACCAGGTGCTGGAGACCAAGGACCACCAGGTGGTATAGACCAAGGACCACCAGGTGCTGGAGACCAAGAACCACTAGGTGCTATATACCAAGAACCACCAGGTGCTGGAGACCAAGGACCACCAGGTGCCTGAGACCAAGGATCACCAGGTGTTGGAGACCACTCTTTCTGAGGCTGGGTTTCCTTCAGTGTCCCACCTTGCCATCTGCAGCTGCTTCAGAGGTGAACTTCCTACATTCTCCTACGGACTTGTCAGTATTCTTAGAGAAAACTAAAGAATACTGTGAGTGACCGAGTCACGGGTTTTCCTGTCACGGGAAGGGGCAAGAAGTCTTGCTAGAGAATATTTTAATTGTTTTTGTGTTGTTTATATCCGTCGTCGCCGCTTTGCCAGGCGTCGTGTCGTGAGGAGAAACTCTGGGTTCTTGATTTACGAGTGAAAGTTGTGAGGCTACTGACTGTGAGTGATCATGTGACTGAAATCCATCAGTTGAGTGGAGGTGTGGCTGGTATGGGTGAGGTGTGGCTGGTGTGGGTGAGGTCTGGCTGGAGGTGTGGCTGGTGTGGATAAGGTCTGACTGGTGTGGTGTCCTGGGATCACTTTCTAACACACTCCTGGGATCACTATCTAACACTCTCCTTAGATCACTTTCTAACACTGATTTGATCACTTTAACACTCTCCTGGGATCACTTTCTAACACTCCTGGGATCACTTTCTAACACTCTCCTCGGATCACTTTCTAACACTCCTGGGATCACTTTCTAACACTCTCCTGGGATCATTTTCTTACACTCTTCTGGGATCACTTTCTAGCACTCTCATGTTATAACTTGCTAACACTCCTGGGATCACTTTCTAGCACTTCTAGGATCAGTTTCTAACACTCTCCTGGGATCACTTTCTAACACTCTTGTGATAACTTTCTAACATTTTCCGGGGAATCACTTCTAACTCCCGGGGGAAACATTTCTAAACATTCCTGGGACATTTTCTAATTCCCTAGGACCTTTTCAAACACCTAGGTTTATTTTCTAACACTCTCCTAAAAACACTTCCAAACCTTTTCGGATTTTCTAACCCCTTTCTGAATCACTTTCTACATCTCCTGGGCCATTTCAACCTTCCTGGGATCTTTTTTCCAAATCCTGGACCCTTTTCAACCCCTAATATTTTCTAACCCCCCCGGGAAAATTTTTTTCAACTTTAGGATCATTTTAAACTCTCCCGGGGACACTTTCTAACTCTCCTGTCACTTCTAATTTCCCGGGGACCCTTTCAACCTCCGGGGAAATCCTTCTAACCCCCCTGGGATCACTTTCTAACTCTCCGGGGGTATTTTCAAACTCCCTGGGGATCACTTCCTAACTCCCCCCTGGACATTTCTAACTCCCGGGATCATTTTCTAACTCCCCGGGGATCACTTTCTAACTCTCCTGGATCACTTTCTAACTCCCGGGGACATTTTCTAACTCTCCGGGGATCCTTTCAATCTCCGGGGACACTTTCTAACTCCCGGGGGATCACTTTCTAACTCCCTGGATCATTTTCTAACTCCCGGGGATCACTTTCAACCTCCTGGATCACTTTTCTAACCTCCTACCCACTTTCAACTCTCCTGGATCACTTCTAACCCCGGGATCACTTTCAACTCCCGGATCATTTCAACTCCCTGGGATCATTTTCTAACTCCCGGGGATCACTTTCTAACTCTCCTGGGGATCACTTCTAACCCCCTTAAAAACCTTTCAACTCTCGGGGATCCTTTCTAACTCCCGGGGTCACTTTCTAACTCCCTGGGATCCTTTTTTAATCTCCTATCACTTTTCAAACTCTCCTGACCCTTTCAAACCCTTCCGGGATCACTTTCTAACTCCCCCTGGGACATTTTCTAACTCTCCGGGGACACTTTCTAACTCTCCGGGGATCACTTTCTAACTCTCCGGGGACCCTTTTTAACTCTCCGGGATCACTTTCAACCCTTTTCCGGGGACACTTTTCTAACCCTCCGGATCACTTTTTAACTCCCGGGGATCACTTTCAATCTCCGGGGATCACTTCTAACTCTCCTGGGATCATTTTCTAACCTCCTGGATCCTTTCTACTCCCTGGATCACTTTCTAATTCTCCTGGGATCAATTTCTAACTTCCTGGGTCACTTTTTAACTCTCCTGGGATCATTTTCTAACCTCCGGGATCATTTTTCTACTCTCCTGGTTCCTTTCTAACTCCCGGGGATCACTTTCTAACTCTCCTGGACACTTTCTAATCTCCGGGAAAAATTTCTAACCCCCCCTGGGATCATTTTTTCCTAACTCTCCTGGATCACTTTCTAACTCCCCTGGGATCACTTTCAAACCTCCGGGTCATTTTCTAACTCTCCTGATCACTTTCTAACTCTTGGGACATTTTTCTAACCTCCTGGGATCATTTTCTAACTCCCCGGGGATCACTTTTCAACTCTTCCGGGGATCACTTTCTAACTCTCCTGGATAACTTTTCCCAACTCTCCGGATCACTTTCTAACTCCCCCCTGGGATAAAATTCTAACTCTCTTTTGGGATCACTTTCTAACTCTCCGGGATACTTTCTAACTCTCCAGGATCCTTTCTAACTCCCGGGGGACATTTTTCTAACTCCCTGGATCCTTTCTAACTCTCCTGGATCATTTTCAACTCTCCTGGGATCCTTTCTAACCCCCTACACTTTTAACTCTCCGGGGAATCACTTTCAAAACTCTCCTGGGATCACTTTCTAACCTCCGGGGATCATTTTTCTAACTCTCCTGGATCATTTTTAAACTCTCCATCACTTTCTAACTCCCTGGGATCATTTCTAACCTCCGGATCATTTTTCTAATCTCCTGGATCCTTTCTAACTCCCGGGATCACTTTCTAACTCTCCTGGACACTTTCTAACCCCGGGATCACTTTCAAACTCCCTGGGATCACTTTCTAACCTCCTGGACACTTTCTTTTTTTAACTCTCCTGGATCACTTTACTCCCGGGGATCACTTTCTAACTCTCCTAGGATCACTTTCTAACTCTCCTGGGATCACTTTCTAACTCTCCTGGGATCACTTTCTAACTCTCCTGGGATCACTTTCTAACTCTCCTGGGATCACTTTCTAACTCTCGGGATCACTTTCTAACTCCCCCTAGGACCCTTTTCAAAATCTCCTGGGATCACTTTCTAACCTCCGGGGATCATTTTTCTAACTCTCCGGGGATCACTTTCAACTTCCTGGATTTTTTTCAACCTCCTGGATCATTTTTCTAACTCCCTGGGATCACTTCTAACCTCCTGGATCACTTTCTAACCCTCCGGGATCACTTTCAAACTCTCCGGGGATCATTTTTCAAACCCTCCCTGGATCATTTTCTAACTCTCCTGGGATCACTTCTAACTCTCCTGGGATCACTTTCAATCCCTGGATCACTTTCTAACTCTCCTGGGATCACTTTCTAACTCTCCTGGGATCACTTTCTAACTCTCCTGGGATCACTTTCTAACTCTCCTGGGATCACTTTCTAACTCTCCGGGGATACTTTCAAATCTCCTGGATCACTTTTTAACTCCCCGGACATTTTTCTAACTCTCCGGGATCACTTTCTAACCCCGGGGCACTTTTAACTCTCCGGGATCACTTTCTAACTCTCCTGGATAATTTTTCTAACCTCCGGGGATCATTTCTAACTTTCCGGGATCACTTTCTAACTCCCGGGATCACTTTCTAACCTCCTGGGATCATTTTTTACTTCCGGGGATCCTTTTCAAACTCCCGGGGATCACTTTCTAACTCCCTGGATCATTTTCAAACTCTCCGGATAAATTTCAAACTCCCGGGGATCACTTTCTAACTCTCCTGGGATCACTTCAACTCTCCGGGGGACCCCTTTCAACTCTCCGGGGATCATTTTCAACTCTCCGGGGATAAATTTCTAACTCTCCTGGATACTTTCAAACCCCCTTTTGGGATCCTTTCAACTCTCCTGGATCATTTTAACTCTCCGGATCACTTTCT
Organism: Cherax quadricarinatus; assembly: GCF_026875155.1. Lineage (NCBI taxonomy): Eukaryota > Metazoa > Arthropoda > Malacostraca > Decapoda > Parastacidae > Cherax > Cherax quadricarinatus. The sequence goes on from NC_069417.1 coordinate 50,726,604, forward strand.
AACTCCCTGGACACTTCTAACTCTCCTGGATCACTTTCAACTCTCCGGGGGATCATTTTTCTAACCTCCTGGATCACTTTCTAACCCCCCTGGATATTTTCTAACTCTCCGGGGATCATTTTCTAACTCTCCGGGGATCACTTTCAAACTCTCCGGGATCACTTTCAAAACTCTCCGGGGTCATTTTTCTAACTCTCCTGGGATCATTTTCTCCTCCGGGGATCATTTTCTAACTTCCTAGGATCATTTTCTAACTCTCCTGGGTCACTTTCAAACTCCCTGGACACTTTCAAACTCTCCTGGGAACTTTCAACTCTCCGGGGATCATTTTCCCTAACTCTCCTGGGACACTTTCTAACTCTCCTGGGACCTTTCCCTTTTTCCCCTTTCTTCCGGGGATCACTTTCTAACTCTCCGGATCACTTTCAAACTCTCCTGTCACTTTCTAACTCCCCGGGGATCACTTTCTAACTCTCCTGGATCATTTTCCCAAAACTCTCCGGGGAAATTTCAACCTTTCCCTAACTCCTCCGGGGTCCTTTCTAACTCCCTGGGAATTTTCTTTCCCCCTTCCCCTTTCTCCTTTGGATCACTTTCTACCTCCGGGATCATTTTTCAAATCTCCGGGATCACTTCTAACTCTCCGGGATCATTTTCTAACCTCCTGATCATTTTTCTACTCTCCGGGACCCTTTTCTAACTCTCCTGGATCATTTTTTAACTCCCTAGGCCCCACCTTGGTTTTCTAACTCCGGGGTTTTTTTCCCAATTTGGGGAACATTTTCTAACCCCGGGTCACTTTCTAACTCTCCGGGGATCATTCTAACCTCCTGGGATCATTTCTAACTCTCCGTGATCACTTTCTAACCTCCGGGATCACTTTCAAACCTCCTGGGACACTTCTAACCCCTTTGGATCACTTTCTAACTCCCTGGGTCATTTTCCTTTCTCCGGGGATCCTTTCCAACACCCTAGGATCACTTTCTAACTCCCCCGGGGACATTTTTCTAACTCTCCGGATCACTTTCTAACCCCCCAGGATCCTTTCTAACTCTCCTGATCACTTTCTAACTCCCTGGATCACTTTCTAACCTCCTACATCATTTTCAAAACTCTCCGGAATCACTTTCTAACTCCCGGGGATCACTTTCTAACTCTCCTGGGATCACTTTCTAACTCCTGGGATCACTTTCTAACTCTCCTGGGATCACTTTCTAACCCCCTGGGATCACTTTCAACCTCCGGGGTCATTTTAACTCTCCTGGGATCACTTTCTAACTCTCCTAGGATCACTTTCTAACTCTCCTGGGATCACTTTCTAACTCTCCTGGGATCACTTTCTAACTCTCCTTTGGATACTTTCTAACTCTCCTAGGATCACTTTCTAACCTCCGGGGGATCCTTTCCCCAACACTCCTGGGATCACTTTCAAACTCTCCTGGATCATTTTCCCAACTCCCGGGGATCATTTCTAACTCCCTGGGATCACTTTCTAACTCTCCTGGGATCACTTTCTAACTCTCCTGGGATCACTTTCTAACTCTCCTAGGATCACTTTCTAACTCTCCTGGGATCACTTTCTAACTCTCCTGGGATCACTTTCTAACTCTCCTGGGATCACTTTCTAACTCTCCTGGGATCACTTTCTAACTCTCCTGGATCACTTTCTAACTCTCCTGGGATCACTTTCTAACTCTCCTGGGATCACTTTCTAACTCTCGGGATCACTTCTAACTTCCTAGACTTTCTAACCTCCTGGGAAACTTTCCAACACTCCTAGGATCACTTTCTAACTCTCCTGGGATCACTTTCTAACTCTCCTGGGATCACTTTCTAACTCTCCTAGGATCACTTTTAACTCTCCTGGTCACTTTCTAACTCCCGGGGATCATTTTCTTTTTCACTTTTTTCACTGTCAAAATATCAGTATCACAGTAATTCCTGAACTTGCATTTTATTACATTTTGTGTGTAATATACATATTTACAATATTTTTTTTACTTTATAAAATTTTATTTACATTAAAACATTAAAAATTATAAAAATTACTTTATATACATATAATCATTATTACATTATAACATTTATACTTATATACTTAAAATACATTTATACAATATACTTAACACTTTATATACATTATTTACTTATAACATTATTACATTTATCATTTTAACATTATATACATTATATACATTAATACATTATATACATTATAATACATTAAATATTATATACATAAATAAAATTATAACATTATATACTTTATTACATTATTTACATTAATACATTATATACTTTATTACATTATAACTTTTTATACATTAAATAATTATATACATTATTTACATTATATACATTATAATACATTATATACATTATATACATTATATACATTATATACAAATAAATACATTATTTACATTATATACATTATAGTACATTAATCATTATATACATAATATACATTATATACATTATATACATTATTTACATATATACATTATATACATATATAAATTATATACATTATATACATTATAATACATATATCAATACATACATTAATATACATTATATACATTATATCATTAATAATACATTATATACATTATATACCATTAATTTACTTTATATAATTATATAATTATATCATTATAATCCAATATATACATTATAAAATATATACATTATTAACAGTTATATACCATAAATACAATATATCATATATATACATTTATATACATAATATACAATATATCCATAGATAAACGCATTATATACATTATATACATATAATATACTTATATACATTATATCCATTATATACATTCAATACATTATAAAATAATATACAATTATACAATATAATACATTAACTACATTAAATACATTAATATACATAAACTCATAACAACAATTAAAACATTATATCATTATATACATTAAATACTGTAATATCATTATATACATTATAACAGATTATATACATTATATACATTATATACATTATAACATTATATACAATTAAATCATTATATACATAATATCCATAAATAACATTTATATCATTATATACATAATATACAGTTATATACATTATATACATTAAAATCATATAAACATTATAACCATTATATCCATTATAAACATTAATACAATATATACATTATATCATGATATACATTATATACCTTATATACAAAAAACAATATATACATTTATATACATTATATCAATAAAGTTACAAAAAATACATTATATCATTGATATCCATTATAGTACAATATATACAAAAAAACATTCAATACAATTATATACATAGTAAAACATTATATACATTATACTACATTATATCATTATATACATTATCTAGCATTATATAACATTATAACCATTATATCAATATATACAATAATATTATAATAAACATAATATAGCATTATATACATTATTTAACATATATACCAAAATACATTGATAATACATATATTTACATTATATACATTATATACAATCTATACATAATATACATTTACAAATTAACATTATTTACATTAAATACATTATATCCAATATATACATTATATACATAATATACAATTATTTAACATTATAACATTAAATACAGTTATTTTACATTAATAATACAATATAATACATTATATACATATATACATAGCTATACATTATTACATTATTTTACATAATAAACATAAATACCTTATATACTAATATCATTAAAATACATTATATACATTATATACATATATATACATTTATTTACCATTATATACATTATATTACATTATAACATTATGATACATTAAATACATTAAATACAATATATACATTATTTACATTATATACATTTATATACCTATATATTCTTATATCCATTAAAATACATTATATACATTAAATCATTATATACTATTATATACATTATATACATTATATACATTATTTACATTAATATACATTATATCTTATAGACATTATATACCATATCTACATTATATGCCTTATATACATATATACAAAAATACATTATATACAATATACATTTATATCATTATATTCATAATATACAATAATATACATTATAATACATTATATACATTAAATACAATATATACATTACTAATACATATATTACATTAATATACATTATATACAATATATAATTATATCATTAAATACAAAATATACATTATATACATAAAATAGCATTATATCATTATATACAATTATATACATTATAGACATAAAAATACCTTATATACATTATATACAATATATACATTATAATACATATATATACATTATTATACATCCATTTATGCACTTAGTCATATAGTCTTTAACCATCTTTTATTTTCTCTATCTTTTCCCAATATCTCTCTCTCTCTCTCTCGTCTCTCTTCACTCTCACTTCTCTCTTCCATCTCACACTCCTCTCTCTTCTCTCTCTCTGTCTGTCTGTCTGTCTGTCTGTCTCTCTCGTCTCTGCTCTCTTCTTTCTCCCTCTCCCTCTCTCGTCAGTCTCTCTCTCTCTCTGTCCTGGTCTCTCTCCTCTCTCGTCTCTCCTCACTCTCCTCTCTCTGTCTATCGTCTGTCTGTCCCTGTCTGGTTTTTCTGTCTGTCTGTCTGTCTGTCTGTCTGTCTATCTGTCTGTCCTGTTCTGTCTGTCTGTTCTGTCCTCTCCTCTCTCTCTCTTCTCTCTCTCTGTTTTTCTATCTGTCCCTGTCTGTCTGTCTCTCTCTCTCTCTACTCTCTGTCTGTCTGTCTGTCTGTCTGTCTTCTGTCTCTCTATCTCTCTCTCTGTCTTCTGTCCTGTCTTCTCTCTCTCTCTCTAGTCTCTCATCTCTCTCTCTCTTCTGTCTGTCTGTCAGTTCTGTCTGTCTGCCTGTCTGTCTCTCTGTCTGTCCTGTCTGTCTGTTGTCCCCGTCCTGTCTTCTGTCCCTGTCTGTCTGTCTTTCCTCTCTCTCTCTGTCTGTCTGCTTGTCTGTTCTGTCTGTCTGTCTGTCGTATGTCTGGTCTGTCTGTCTATCTGTCTGTCTGTCTGTCTCTCTTCTGTCGTCTGTCTGTCTGTCAATCTGTCTGTCTGTCTGTCTGTCCTGTCTGTCTGCCTGTCCTTCTCTCTCTCCCTCTCCTCTCTCTTATGGCTGTCTGTCTGTCGTCTGTCTGTCTGTCTCTCTGGTCTGTCTGTCTTCCTGTCCTGTCTGTCTCTCTGTCTGTCTGTCTGTCTGTCTGTCTGTCCTGTCTGTCCTGTCTGTCACTCCTCACTCTCTCTCTGTCTGTCTGTCTGTCTGTATGTTCTGTCTGTCCTCTCTCTCTCTCTCTCTCTCTCTCTCCTCTTCTGTCTGTCTGTCTGTCTGCTGTTCTGTCCTGCTGTCTCTCTCTCTCCTCTCTGTCTGTCTGTCTGTCTGTCTGTCTGTCTGCTGTCTGTCTGTCTCTCTCTCTCTCTCTCTTCCTCTCTCTCTCCCTCTCTCCTCTCTCTCTTCTCCTCTTTACTTTCTCTCTCTTAATTCCTTTTTGTGACCTTTTTTCTTGCGTCCTACTGAAGACTTTCTCTTGTGTCAGTTGTGTCAGGTGTGAACTATGTCATGTGTGTGGAGGAGTGAGTTGTGTCAGGTGTGCGCATGTGTGAGTTGTGTCAGGTGTGTGCATGTGTGAGTTGTGTCAGGTGTGAACTATGTCATGTGTGTGGAGGAGTGAGTTGTGTCAGGTGTGTGCATGTGTGAGTTGTGTCAGGTGTGCGCATGTGTGAGTTGTGTCAGGTGTGCGCAATGTGTGAGTTGTGCAGGTGTGAAACTAGTCATGTGTGTGAGGAGTGAGTTTGTGTCAGGTGTGCGTCATGTGTTGAGATTGTGTCAAGTTTGTGCATGTGTGAGTTGTGTCAGGTGTGCGCATGTGTGAGTTGTGTCAGGTGTGTGCATGTGTGAGTTGTGTCAGGTGTGCGCATGTGTGAGTTGTGTCCAAGTGTGTGCATGTGTGATTGTGTCAAGCATGTGCATTGTGAGTTGTGTCAAGTGTGGGTGCATGAGTGAGTTGTGTCAAGTGTGTGCATGTGTGAGTTGTGTCAGGTGTGCGCATGTGTGAGTTGTGTCGAGTGTGTGCATGTGTGAGTTGTGTCAGGTGTGTGCATGTGTGAGTTGTGTCAAGTGTGTGCATGTGTGAGTTGTGTCAGGTGTGTGCATGTGTGAGTTGTGTCATGTGTGTGCATGTGTGAGTTGTGTCAGGGGTTGGTGTCGTGGTGAGTTGTGTCAAGTTGTGTGCATGTGTGATTTGGTGTCAGGTGTGTGCGGTGTGAGTTGTGTCGAGTGTGTATAGTGTGAATTGTGTCAGTGTGTGCTGTGTGAGTTTTGTGTCAAGTGTATGCATGTGTGGAGTGTGTCAGGTGTGCGCATGTGTGAGTTTTGTGTTCAGGTGTGCGCAGTGTGAGTTGTGTCAGGTGTGCGCATGTGTGAGTTGTGTCAAGTGTGTGCATGTGTGAGTTGTGTCAAGTGTGTGCATGTGTGAGTTGTGTCAAGTGTGTGCATGTGTGAGTTGTGTCAGGTGTGTGCGTGTGTGAGTTGTGTCAAGTGTGTGCATGTGTGAAGTTGGTGTCAAGGTGTGTGCTTGTGGTGAGTTGTGTCAGGTGTGTGCATGTGGTGAGTTATGTTCAGGTGTGCGCATGTGTGAAGTTTTATGTGTCAGGTGTGCGCATGTGTGAGTTGTGGTCAGTGTGCGCATGTGTGATTGTGTCTGGTGTGCGCATGTGTGAGTTGTGTCAGGTGTGCGCATGTGTGAGTTGTGTCAGGTGTGCGCATGTGTGAGTTGTGTCAGGTGTGCGCATGTGTGAGTTGTGTCAAGTGTGTGCATGTGTGAGTTGGGTGGGGGGGGGGGGGGTCAAGTGTTGCATGTGTTAGTTGTGTCAAGTGGTGGTGCCATGTGTGGAGTTGTGTCAAGGTGTGTGCGTGTGTGAGTTGGTGTCAGTGTGTGCATGTGTGAGTTGTGTAGTGTGTGCTTGTGTGAGCTTGTGGACAAGGGTGTGTGCATGTGTGAGTTATGTCAGGTGGTGTGCTTGTGTGAGTTGTGTCCATGTGTGGCATGTGTGAGTTTGTGTCAGGTGTGTGCTTGTGTGAGTTGTGTTCAGGTGTGTGCATGTGTGAGTTATGTCGTGTGTGCTTGTGTGAGTGTGTCAAGTGTGTTCATGTGTGAGTTGGTGTCAGGTGTGGCTTGTGTGAAGTTGTGTCAGTGTGTGCAGTGTGCGTTAGGTCAAGTGTGTGCATGTGTGAGTTGTGTCAGGTGTGTGCATGTGTGAGTTGTGTCAGGTGTGTGCGTGTGTGAGTTGTGTCAAGTGTGTGCATGTGTGAGTTGTGTCAGGTGTGTGCATGTGTGAGTTATTCGAGGTGTGCGCATGTGTGTGAGTTGTGTCGGAGGTTGCGCATGTGTGAGTTGTGTCAGTGTGCGCATTGTGTGAGTTTGTGTCAGGTGTGCGCATGTGTGAGTTGTGTCAGGTGTGCGCATGTGTGAGTTGTGTCAGGTGTGCGCATGTGTGAGTTGTGTCAAAGTGTGTGCATGTTGAGTTGTTCAAGTTGTGTGCATGTGTGAGTTTGTGTCAAGTTTGTGTGCATGTGTGATTGTGTCAGGTGTGTGCGTGTGTGAGTTGTGTCAAGTGTGTGCATGTGTGAGTTGTGTCAGGTGTGTGCTTGTGTGAGTTGTGTCAGGTGTGTGCATGTGTGAGTTATGTCAGGTGTGTGCTTGTGTGAGTTGTGTCAAAGTGTGTGCATGTGTGAGTTGTGTCCAGTGTGTGCTTGTGTGAGTTATGTCAGGTGTGCGCATGTTGTGGAGTTTGTGTCAGGTGTAGTTAGATCAATTTTTTGGGTGTTGAAGATATTCTTCAGAGTAAGATATATATGATATATATATATAATATATATCTATCTATATATATATATATATATATATAGAGAGAGAGAGAGAGAGAGAGGAGAGAGAGAAGAGAGAGAGAGAGCGAGAGAGAGAGGCAGGCAGGGTCCTACTGACCAGTCTCAAACCAGTCATTTTTTTTTTTTTTCCCTAAGTCTTCGTGTTGACACAACATCGCCTCTCACCATAGAAACAGGTTTTCAAGGTACTTGTTTTGCTATTGGTTGGCTGAACAGGTCCTCCTGGTGTGCCTTCCCCACATGGTCACCGCCACCAACGCAAATGTGAAACCCACCCCCCCCCCCCCCAAAAAAAAATGCCATCGTTCTTCCATAGGTGTTTAGGCAGAAGTGACCAGTGACCACCAGCACAGTGTTGGGTCACTGTGACCACCAGCACAGTGTTGGGCCACTGTGACCACCAGCACAGTATTGGGCCCACTGTGACCACCAGCACAGTGTTGGGTCACTGTGACCACCAGCATACTGTTGGGTCACTGTGACTATCAGCACAGCGTTGGTTTGACCGAGCAGAGTTGGTTGGTTAATGGAGTTTAAAGACTATCGACTGCACGAGGGTCATTAAGGCCGCCTATAACTTTCTCACTTGCAGACAAGAATACTGTAATACTTATGAAAGAAATTTAACTCTCAGCGTATACACTGAGAGACATACACCTCTCAGTATATATACACTGAGAGACATACACCTCTCAGTATATATACACTGAGAGACATACACCTCTCAGTATATATACACTGAGAGACATACACCTCTCAGATATATACACTGAGAGACATACACCTCTCAGTAAATAACACTGAGAGGACATACAACCCTCTCAGTAATATATACACTGAGAGACATACACCTCTCATATATATACACGAGAGACATAATACCTCTCAGTAATATATACACTGAGAAACATACACCTCTCAGTATAAATACCACTGGAGAGAACATATAACCTTCTCAGTATATTACACTGGAGAAACCTACACCTCTCAGTATTATACACTGAAGGACATATACCTCTCAGTATATATATCACTGAGAAACATACACCTCTCAGTATATATACACTGAGAAACATACACCTCTCAGTATATATACACTGAGAGACATACACCTCTCAGTATATATACACTGAGAGACATGCACCTCTCAGTATATATACACTGAGAAGACAATAACCTCTCATTATATATACACTGAGAAACATAACACCTCCATTAAATTATACACTGAGAGACATATACCTCTCAGTATATATACACTGAGAAACATACAACAACTCAGATATATACCTGAGAGACATGCACCTCTCAGTATATATACACTGAGAGACATATACCTCTCAGTATATATACATTGAGAGACATACCACCTCTCAGTATATATAACTGAGAGACATACACCTCCAGGAATATATACACTGGAGCACGACAATACATCTCTCAGTGATTATATAACTGAGAGACATACAACCTCTATATATATAACTGAGAGACATACATCTCTCAGTATATGATAACTGAGAGACATAGACCTCTGCAGTATATATACACTGAGAGACCATAAAACCTCTCAGTATATATACATTGGAGAGACATACACCGCTCAGTATATATAGACGGGGGGGGGGGGGGGGGGGGGGGGGGGGGGTGTGCGAGAGACATACATCTCCTCAGTATAATAACTGAGAGACAACACTCTCAGTATTTATACACTGAGAGACATACACCTCTCAGTATATATAAATAGAGAGACATACACCTCTCAGTATATATACACTGAGAGACATACACCTCTCAGTATATATACACTGAGAGACATACACCTCTCAGTATATATACACTGAGAGACATACACCTCTCAGTATATAACACTGATCGACATAACAACAACCTCATATAATACACTGAAGACATACACTCTCTCAGTATATATACACTGAGAGACATACATCTCCAGTATATATACACTGAGAGACATACAACTCTCAGTATATATAACCACTGAGAGACATACATCTCTCAGTATATATACACTGAGAGACATGCACCTCTCAGTATATATACACTGAGAGACATGCACCTCTCAGTATATATACACTGAGAGACATACACCTCTCGCTGTATATACTGTCAGTACACGACTGTCTGTAGCGATGTTTGTATCTTCGTAACGTGAACATTCCGCTAAATATTATGTTTATGGTAAGAGAGGTAGCCGGTCCCTGCGTCAGTCCAGGGCGCTACCACCTGAGTCACTAGTCATGTATACCATAGCTAGCAATCTTCTAGAGTTGAAACATTGTTGTCTCAGCCTTACTAGCACAGCAGGCCACTGTTTTTTGTGCATGATAAACAGCTGCAGTGAAAAACTCTTGGCTATATATAGCGGCGAACACCCGAGATGTCTGAGGTCTGGCTCTTCACTGCCTGTGTTTCGAAGGAGTCTTACCTATATATAGCGCAGAACAGAAACCACTGCGACATGCGCCTAGGGTGTGTGAAAACTTTTTCATATTTAGCTCCGACGACTGGCAGCTGCGGCCTGCAATTTTTATCTTACCTTGCACGTAGGTCTTCATGTGTAACTCTCCTTAATGCAGCTGCCTCAATAACACATGTGTGAATGGGTCTTCGTGTGTGTGTACTCACGTATTTGTACTCACGTATTTGTGGTTGCAGGGGTCGATTCATAGCTCCTGGCCCCGCCTCTTCCCTGGTTGCTACTAGGTCCTCTCTCTCCCTGCTCCATGAGCTTTATAATATCTCGTCTTAAAACTATGTATGGTTCCCGCCTCCACTACATCACTTTCTAGGCTGTTCCACTGCCTGGCAACTCTGTGACTAAAGAAATACTTCCTAACATCGCTTTGACTCATCTGAGTCTTCAACTTCCAATTGTGATCCTTGTTTCTGTGTCCCATCTCTGGAACATCCTGTCTTTGTCCACCTTGTCTATTCCGGCGCATGATTTTAAATGTCGTTATCATGTCTCCCCTGACCCTCCAGTCCTCCAGTGTCGTCAGGTCAATTTCCCTTAACCTTTCTTCGTAGGACAATCCCTGTAGCTCTGGGACTAGTCTTGTTGCAAACCTTGGCACTTTCTCTAATTTCTTGACGTGCTTGACTAGGTGTGGATTCCAAACTGGTGCTGCATACTCCAGTATGGGCCTGACGTAAATGGTATACAGAGTCTTGAACGAATCCTTACTGAGGTATCGGAACGCTATCCGTAGGTTTGCCAGACGCCCGTATGCTGCAGCAGTTATCTGATTGATGTGCGCCTCAGCAGATGTGATCGGTATTATATTTAGCCCAAGATCTTTTTCCTTGAATGAGGTTTGCAGTTTTTTGCCATCTAGACTATCCCGTGTCTGCGGTCTTCTTTGACCTTCCCCGAATTTCATGATTTTACATATCGCAGGTTAAATTCAAGGAGCCAGTTGCTGGACCAGGCTTGTAGCCTGTCCAGGTCTCTTTGTAGTCCTGCCTGATCCTCGACTGATTTGATTATCCTCATTAACTTCACATCTTCTGCAAACAAGGGCACTTCTGAGTCTATCCCTTCCGCTATGTCATTCACATATACCAAAAACAGCACAGGTCCCAGGACTGACCCCTGTAGAACCCCGCTCGTCACAGGCGCCCACTCTGACACCTCGTTACGTACCATGACTCGTTGTTGCCTCCCTGTCAGATATTCTCTGATCCACTGTAGTGCCTTTCCTGTTATATGTGCCTGATCTTCTAGCTTTTGCAGTAATCTCTTGTGAGGAACTGTGTCGAAGGCCTTCTTGCAGTCCAAGAAAATGCAGTCTATCCACCCATCTCTTTCTTGTCTAACTTCTGTCAACTTGTCATAAAACTCCAGTAGGTTTGTGACACAGGATTTCCCTTCCCTGAAACCGTGCTGGTTGTCGACTATACACTTATTTCTTTCCAAGTGCTCCACCACTCTCCTCCTGATGATCTTCTCCGTGACCTTGGGACTATATTTGCCATCTTCCATACCTCAGGGAGTTGCCCAGTTTCAATGGATGTGTTGAAGATCTTTGTTAGTGGCACACACAGCATCTCTGCTCCCTCTCTAAGGACCCACGGAGAGATGTTGTCTGGTCCCACCACCTTTGAGGTATCAAGTTCACATAGCAGCTTTTTCACCTACTCAGTGTTCAGTGGTCAGTCGTCAGTGTTCAGTGGTCAGTCGTCACGTGAGGTCACAGACCCTGAGCTGCTTGGGGATTAGCGTGGACGGTTACAAAGCATGGCTTGCTTCTACAGTGTTTTAAAAGCTGAGGTTGGAGAGTTGAAGGAGGAGGTCTTGCTTCTCCAGGAGGAGATTAGGAGGCTGAAGGTCCACCTCAATGGGCCTGGGAGAGAGTGTGAGGTGGTTGGAGATGTGGGGAATGAGGCTTCTAGCAGTGAGGTGCAGTCTGTCTCTCACTGTGAGGAGGCTGTAGGTGGGGTGGTAGCAACGGCTACCAGCAGTGAGGTGCAGCCCAGCACCTGCTACAAGTGGCGAGTTGTTCACAGTAATGGGAGGCGCATCAGAGTAAGGAAAGTTAAGAGTGCAGATCTGAAGGTAGGAAATCGCTTTTTGTTTTTTCCAGGATGAAAAGTATTCATGGCCCGTGGGAAAGGGGAAGGGTTAAATACTGCCCCTGCTAAAGAAGGTAAGGGATTCTTTTGGGGGTTGGGGGTTCTCTCAGGTAAGATATGTTTATCGTGCTTTTTTTTAATAGGAATAAGAAGTTTAAATAGGTGGCTTTCCCCCGGGAGCTGGTGTTGGGGACATTGTCAAAAAGGACTGGAGAATATCATGTCAGGTAAAGGGGAAAAAGCCCATTTTTCTTCTCAGTGCTTTGGGGGAAAAGATATTGGGGGAAAGGGGAGGAAGAGAAAAGCTGCTAGATAAGTACAGGGACTTTTTGATTTCATTAAGTCTAAAAGGGGGGGATCCAAAACATATGTTGCATCTTTCCCCAGAAGGGGAGGAGGAAATGTTGGGGTTTTCAAAGGGCCCAAATTTGGTTTTAAATTCTGGCTTAACAGATTCTGCAAGGGAAATTGGGAATCCCCTTCATTGACAAAATGGAACAAATTTTATGGGAAACATGATATGTTTTGCAAGGGATGGGGTTATCTTCTGGGGTGGAGCACTTGCAGTCGAAATTTGGGAAAGGGCCCTTGGTGAAAAGCCCATTTAAAAATTTAAACTGATGGAAGATAGAGGTATGGGTGTGTGGGGGAAACAAGCGGTTCCCAACACTAGGGTTGGAAACAGTAAATGTATAAAAGGCATTCAGCATGAAGTTAAAAATTTAAAGGGACAATAAAAACAGGTCAGCAAACAAAGGGGGACAGCAGAGGGCACCCAAGGGGGACTAGTCCCAAAGGGTTTACTATATAATAGCAGGAGTGTTAGAAATAAGATAGATGAGCTAAGATTAATTGCAAGTGCAGGAAACATAGATATTATTGCTATAACAGGGACCTGGCTCAATCTGAAAGATAGAGAGTTCCCCTCTGAATGTCACATAACAAGGCTATAAATTATTCCACACTGCAGGGTCAACGGAAAGGTGGTGGATTTGCGATGTATGTCAGAGACAATTTAAATTTTGTTGTGATAGACAAGTATTAAATTAGAAGCGTCAGCACTGAATCTGTTTGGTTAACAGCTTCTCGGGGGGCCGAGAAAAACTAATTTTGGGTGTGATTTACAGGGCCCCAAATCTTGATAGGGAGTGCAGTAAACTTTATGGGACGAAATTCGTAAGGCATCTACATACGAAAATGTTTGTGCTAATGGGAGATTTCAACTATAGACAGATTGACTGGAGCAATTTGACGGGAAAATTTTAGAGTCGGGGACTTTCTTGATCGATCCGGGATTGTTTTTTAAACAGTTTGTGACAGAGCCAATAGGGGAAATAACCTCCTTGACTTGGTTCTTGCCAGTAGGGAAAACACTAATTAATAATCTTGAGGTTATGATTTAGCTTGGGGAGAGTGATCACAAATCACTCAGTTTTAACATATCATGGGAAATTTCCCCCAATAATGGCAATCAAGTCTCCGTCCCTGACTTTCGCTTGGCTGATTTCATAGGACTGAAAAAAATTTCTTAGGTGGGCTGAACGGGAAAAAGACCTGCTAGGGGTCAGGTAGGTGGTGATGGTTGCCGATATGTGCTTTCCAGGGCATAGTTCTAGCTGCTCAGTCAAATTTGTTCCAAATAGGGAAATCAGATCAAACAAAAATGATCCTAAAGGATGAACAAATAGATTAAAATATCTGATTGGTCCAAAAGAGAGGCATATTAGGCAAATCAAAAGAGGAGAGGGGCAATTAAGGAAATCGATATATTCAGTTAAAGAGAGAAATAAAAAAAAGGGAATTAGAAAAGCAAATAGAGATTATGAGGTTTAAAGTTGCAAGAGAATCGAAGACTAACCCAAAAGGATTCTTTCAGGTATACAAAAGTAAGATCAGGGACAAGATAGGCCACTCAAAAGTTTCCTCGGGTCAGTCACTGCAGTGATAAGGAAATGTGTAGAATTTTTAAAAACATACTTCCCTCTCATTTTTTACACAGGAGGATACCAGCGATATTTTCCCGTAATGATAAATTTTGTAGAACAGGACGATAATAAACTGTGCACTATTAGGGTCACAAGTGACATGGTCCTTAGGCAAATAGAAAAAATTAAACCTAACAAATCCCCAGGCCCTGATGAACTGTATGCAAGGGTTCTAAAAGGGAATGTAAAGAGGAGCTTGCACACCCTTTTGGGTAATCTTTTCAACATATCACTACAAATGGCATGGGGCCAGATAAGTGGAAAATGGCAATGTGATACCTTATTTTCAAAACAGGTGACAGGTCCTTAGCTTCGAACTATAGACCAATAAGCCTAACCTCCATAGTGGGAAAATTTATGGAATCAATAATTGCCGAGGCAGTTCGTAGCCACCTTGAAAAGCATAAATTAATCAACGAATCTCAGCATGGTTTTACAAAGGGGCGTTCCTGCCTTACGAATTTATTAACTTTTTTCACTAAGGTATTTGAGGAGGTAGATCATGGTAATGAATATGATATTGTGTATATGGACTTCAGTAAGGCTTTTGACAGGGTCCCACATCAGAGACTATTGAGGAAAATTAAAGCACATGGAATAGGAGGAGGAATTTTTTCCTGGATAGAGGCATGGTTGACAAATAGGCAGCAGAGAGTTTGCATAAATGGGGAGAAATCAGAGTGGGGAAGCGTCACGAGCGGTGTTCCACAGGGGTCAGTGTTGGGCCCCCTGCTGTTCACAATCTACATAAACGACATAGATGAGGGCATAAAGAGCGACATCGGCAAGTTTGCCGATGACACCAAAATAGGCCGTCGAATTCATTCTGACGAGGACATTCGAGCACTCCAGGAAGATTTGAATAGACTGATGCAGTGGTCGGAGAAGTGGCAGATGCAGTTTAATATAGACAAATGCAAAGTTCTAAATGTTGGACAGGACAATAACCATGCCACATATAAACTAAATAATGTAGATCTTAATATTACGGATTGCGAAAAAGATTTAGGAGTTCTGGTTAGCAGTAATCTGAAACCAAGACAACAGTGCATAAGTGTTCGCAATAAAGCTAATAGAATCCTTGGCTTCATATCAAGAAGCATAAATAATAGGAGTCCTCAGGTTGTTCTTCAACTCTATACATCCTTGGTTAGGCCTCATTTAGATTATGCTGCACAGTTTTGGTCACCGTATTACAGAATGGATATAAATTCTCTGGAAAATGTACAAAGGAGGATGACAAAGATGATCCCATGTATCAGAAACCTTCCCTATGAGGATAGACTAAGGGCCCTGAAACTGCACTCTCTAGAAAGACGTAGAATTAGGGGGGATATGATTGAGGTTTATAAGTGGAAGACAGGAATAAATAAAGGGGATGTAAATAGTGTGCTGAAAATATCTAGCCTAGACAGGACTCGCAGCAATGGTTTTAAGTTGGAAAAATTCAGATTCAGGAGGGATATAGGAAAGTACTGGTTTGGTAATAGAGTTGTGGATGAGTGGAACAAACTCCCAAGTACCGTTATAGAGGCCAGAACGTTGTGTAGCTTTAAAAATAGGTTGGATAAATACATGAGTAGATGTGGGTGGGTGTGAGTTGGACCTGATAGCTTGTGCTAACAGGTCGGTTGCCGTGTTCCTCCCTTAAGTCAATGTGACCTGACCTGACTAGGTTGGGTGCATTGGCTTAAGCCGGTAGGGACTTGGACCTGCCTCGCATGGGCCAGTAGGCCTTCTGCAGTGTTCCTTCGTTCTTATGTTCTTATGTTCTTATGTTCTTATGTTCTTATGTTCTTATGTACCTCATCCAGCACTTGCTGGTGTACCCCCCTGTTTTGATTTCCTGGAGTCCTACCGGTTTCCACTGTAAATACATCTTTAAATCTCGTGTTGAGCTCCTCACATACCTCTTGGTCGTTTCTTGTGAACTCCCCATCACCCTTCCTCAGTCTGATTACTTGGTCCTTGGCTGTTGTTTTCCTCCTGATGTGGCTATACAACAGCTTTGGGTCAGACTTGACTTTCGATGCTATGTCATTTTTGTATTGTCGCTGAGCCTCCCTTCTTATCTGTGCATATTCATTTCTGGCTCTTCGGCTGATCTCTTTATTTTCCTGGGTCCTTTGTCTTCTGTACTTTTTCCATTCTAGTATACCTAGTTTTTGCCTCCCTACACCTTTGGGTGAACCAAGGACTCGTTCTGGTCTTCCAATTATTTCTGTTGCCCTTGGGAACAAACCTTTCCTCTGCCTCCTTGCATTTTGTTGTCAAATAATCCATCTTTTCTTTTACTGGTTTTCCTGCCAGTTTTCTCTCCCACTGAACGTCTTACAGGAAGTTCCTCATGCCTGTGTAGTCCCTCCTTTTGTAGTTTGGTTTTTGCCATCCTATTCCTGCTACTCTCCCCACTTGTAGCTCAACTATGTAGTCGAAGCACAGAACCACATGATCACTAGCTCCCAGGGGGCTTTCTTACATAATATCCTCGATGTCCGAACTACTCACGGTGAATACAAGGTCCAGTCTTGCTGGATCATCCTCACCTCTCTCTCTGGTAGTGTCTCTAACATGTTGATGCATGAGGTTTTCCAGTAGCACATCCATCATATTGGCTCTCCATGTTTTGGGACCCCCATGGGGCTCCAGGCTTTCCCAGTCAATCTTCTTGTGATTGAAATCACCCTTAACTAGTAACTTTGCTCCTCCCATGTAAGCTCCATGGGCCATCTCGGCTAGTGTGTCAACCATTGCTCTGTTGCTCTCGTCGTATTCTTGTCTTGGCCTCCTGCACTTCTGTGGTGGGTTGTACATTACTGCAATTACCACCCTCAGACTGGATTGTTCCTACTAAGTAGTGTGTGTGTGTGTGTGTGTGTGTGTGTGTGTGTGTGTGTGTGTGTGTGTGTGTGTGTGTGTGTGTGTGTGTGTGTGTGTGTGTGTGTGTGTGTATGTGTGTGTGTACTCATCTATTTGTGGTTGCAGGGGTCGAGTCTTAGCTCCTGGCCCCGCCTCTTCACCGGTTGCTACTGGGCCCTCTCTCCCCCTGCTCCATGAGTTTTATCAAACCTCGTCTTGAAACTATGTATGGTTCCTGCCTCTACTACGTCACTTTCTACGCTATTCCACTGCCTGACAACTCTATGACTGAAGAAATACTTCCTAATATCTCTCTGACTCATCTGCGTCTTCAACTTACAATTGTGACCTCTTGTTTCTGTGTCCCCTCCCTGGAACATCCTGTCTTTGTCCACCTTGTCTATTCCGCACAGTATTTTATATATCGTTATCATGTCTTCCCTGACCCTCCTGTCCTCCAGTGTCGTCAGGCCGATTTCCCTTAACCTTTTTTCATAGGACATTCCCCTTAGCTCTGGAACTAACCTTGTCGCAAACCTTTGCACTTTCTCTAGTTTCCTGACATGCTTTATCAAGTGCGGGTTCCAAACAGGTGCTGCATACTCCAGTATGGGCCTGACGTACACGGTGTACAGTGTCTTGAACGATTCCTTACTAAGGTATTGGAACGCTGTTCTCAGGTTTGCCAGGCGCCCATTTGCCGCAGCAGTTATCTGGTTGATGTGTGCTTCCGGAGACATGCTCGGTGTTATACTCACCCCAAGATCTTTCTCCTTGAGCGAGGTTTGCAGTCTTTGGCCACCTAGCCTATACTATGACTGCGGTCTTCTGTGCCCTTCCACTATCTTCATGACTTTGCATTTGGCGGGATTAAATTCGAGAAGCCAGTTGCTGGACCAGGTGTCCAGTCTGTCCAGGTCTCTTTGAAGTCCTGCCCGGTCCTCATCTGATTTAATTCTCCTCATTAACTTCATATCATCTGCGAACAGGGACACTTCTGAGTCTAACCCTTCCATCATGTCGTTCACATATACCAAAAATAGCACTTGTGCTAGGACTGACCCCTGTGGGACCCCGCTCGTCACAGGTGCCCACTGTGATATATCATTGCGTAACATGACTCGTTGTTGCCTCCCTGTCAGGTATTCTCTGATCCATTGTTGTGCCCTTCCTGATATACGTGCCTAATCCTCTAGCTTCTGCACTAATCTCTTATGAGGAACTGTGTCAAAGGCCTTCTTGCAGTCCAAGAAGATGCAATCAACCCACCCCTTTCTCTCGTGTCTTACTTCTGTTACTTTATCATAAAACTCCAAAAGGTTTGTGACACAAGATTTGCCTTCCATGAATCCGTGCTGGTTGGCGTTTATACTCTTGTTCCGTTCCAGGTGCTCCACCACTCTCCTCCTGATAATCTTCTCCATAGCTTTGCATACTATACACGTCGATGACACAGGTCTATAGTTTAGTGCCTCTTTTCTGTCTCCTTTTTTAAAAATGGGAACTACATTTGCCGTCTTCCATACCTCAGGTAGTTGCCCAGTTTCCAGGGACGTGTTGAAGATTGTGGTAAGTGGCACGCACAGCATATCCGCTCCCTCACTAAAGACCCACAGGGAGATGTTTTCTGGTCCCATTGCCTTTGAGGTATCGATGTCCCTTAGCAGTTTCTTCACCTCCTCCTCATCTGTATGTATGTCATCGAACACTTGTTGGTATATTCCTTGCTGGTGTCCCCATCTGGTCTGTCCACCCAGAGGCCTTCCTGTCTCCACTGTAAATACTTCCTTGAATCTCATGTTGAGCTCCTCACATACCTCTTGAACATTTCTTGTGAGTTCTCCACCTTCTTTCCTCAGCCTTATCACCTGGTCTTTGACTGTTGTCTTCCTCCTAATGTGGCTATACAGCAGTTTCGGGTCAAATTTGACTTTCGATGTTATGTCGTTTTCATACTGTCGATGGGCCTCCCTCCTTACCTGTGTGTACTCGTTTCTGGCTCTTCTACTAATCTCCTTATTTTCCTGGGTCCTTTACCTCCTGTACCTTTTCCATTCTCTGGTGCACTTAGTTTTTGCCTCCCTACACCTTCGGGTAAACCAAGGACTCGCTTTGGTCTTCGTATTATTTCTGTTTTCCTTGGGAACAAACCTTTCCTCTGCCTCCTTGCACTTTGTTGCTACATATTCCATCATCTCGTTTACTGATTTTCCTACCAGTTCTCTGTCCCACTGAACCTCCTGCAGGAAGTTCCTCATACCTGTGTAGTCCCCCCTTTTATAGTTTGGCTTTTCCCATTCAATTCCTGTTACCTTCTCCACTTGCAACTCTACTATATAATCAAAACTCA
This sequence comes from Cherax quadricarinatus, assembly GCF_026875155.1. Classification (NCBI taxonomy): domain Eukaryota; kingdom Metazoa; phylum Arthropoda; class Malacostraca; order Decapoda; family Parastacidae; genus Cherax; species Cherax quadricarinatus. The sequence goes on from NC_069417.1 coordinate 50,746,331, forward strand.
GAACCACGTGATCGCTAGTTCCAAGGGGCCTCTCGTAAGCGATGTCCTCAATGTCTGAACTGCTCAGGGTGAACACAAAATCCAGTCTTGCTGGCTCATCCTCCCCTCTCTCTCTGGTAGTGTCCCTGACATGTTGATGCATGAGGTTTTCAAGTACCACATCCATCATCTTGGCTCTCCATGTTTCGGGACCCCCATGTGGCTCCAGGTTTTCCCAGTCGATCTCCCTGTGGTTGAAATCGCGCGCGCGCGTGCGTGCGTGCGTGTGTGTGTATGTGTGTGTGTATGTGTGTGTGTGTGTGTGTGTGTGTGTGTGTGTGTGTGTGTGTGTGTATACTCACCTAGTTGTACTCACCTAGTTGAGGTTGCAGGGGTCGAGTCCAAGCTCCTGGCCCCGCCTCTTCACTGGTCGCTACTAGGTCACTCTCCCTGAACCATGAGCTTTATCGTACCTCTGCTTAAAGCTATGTATGGATCCTGACTCCACTACATCGCTTCCCAAACTATTCCACTTACTGACTACTCTGTGGCTGAAGAAATACTTCCTAACATCCCTTTGATTCATCTGTGTCTTCAACTTCCAACTGTGTGTGTGTGTGTGTGTGTGTGTGTGTGTGTGTGTGTGTGTGTGTATGTGTGTGTTTGTGTGTTTGAGTGTATGTGTGTGTGTGTGAGTGTGTGTACTCACCTATTTGTGGTTGCAGGGGTCGATTCACAGCTCCTGGCCCCGTGTGTGTGAGTGTGTGTGTGTGTGTGTGTGTGTGTGTGTGTGTGTGTGTGTGTGTGTGTGTGTGTGTTTGTGTGTGTTTGTGTGTGTTTGTGTGTGTTTGTGTGTGGGTGTGTGTGTGTGTGTGTGCGTGTATGTGTGTGTTTATGTGTGTGTGTGTGTGTGTACTCACCTAGTTGTACTCACCTAGTTGAGGTTGCGGGGGTCGAGTCCGAGCTCCTGGCCCCGCCTCTTCACTGATCGCTACTAGGTCACTCTCCCTGAGCCGTGAGCTTTATCATACCTCTGCTTAAAGCTATGTATGGATCCTGCCTCCACTACATCGCTTCCCAAACTATTCCACTTACTGACTACTCTGTGGCTGAAGAAATACTTCCTAACATCCCTGTGATTCATCTGTGTCTTCAACTTCCAACTGTGTCCCCTTGTTACTGTGTCCAATCTCTGGAACATCCTGTCTTTGTCCACCTTGTCAATTCCTCTCAGTATTTTGTATGTCGTTATCATGTCCCCCCTATCTCTCCTGTCCTCCAGTGTCGTCAGGTTGATTTCCCTTAACCTCTCCTCGTAGGACATACCTCTTAGCTCTGGGACTAGTCTTGTTGCAAACCTTTGCACTTTCTCTAGTTTCTTCACGTGCTTGGCTAGGTGTGGGTTCCAAACTGGTGCCGCATACTCCAATATGGGCCTAACGTACACAGTGTACAGGGTCCTGTGTGTGTGTGTGTGTGTGTGTATGTGTGTGTATATGTGTGTGTGTATGTGTGTGTGTACTCACCTAGTTGTACTCACCTAGTTGAGGTTGCAGGGGTCGAGTCCAAGCTCCTGGCCCCGCCTCTTCACTGGTCGCTACTAGGTCACTCTTCCTGAACCATGGGCTTTATCGTACCTCTGCTTAAAGCTATGTATGGATCCTGCCTCCACTACATCGCTTCCCAAACTATTCCACTTCCTGACTACTCTGTGGCTGAAGAAATACTTCCTAACATCCCTTTGATTCATCTGTGTCTTCAGCTTCCAACTGTGTCCCCTTGTTGCTGTGTCCAGTCTCTGGAACATCCTGTCTTTGTCCACCTTGTCAATTCCTCTTAGTATTTTGTATGTCGTTATCATGTCCCCCCTATCTCTCCTGTCCTCCAGTGTCGTCAGGTTGATTTCCCTTAACCTCTCCTCGTAGGACATACCTCTTAGCTCTGGAACTAGTCTTGTTGCAAACCTTTGCACTTTCTCAAGTTTCTTTACGTGCTTGGCTAGGTGTGGGTTCCAAACTGGTGCCGCATACTCCAATATGGGCCTAACGTACACGGTGTACAGGGTCCTGAACGATTCCTTTCTAAGATGTCGGAATGCTGTTCTGAGGTTTGCTAGGCGCCCATATGCTGCAGCAGTTATTTGGTTGATGTGCGCTTTAGGAGATGTGCCTGGTGTTATACTCACCCCAAGATCTTTATCCTTGAGTGAGGTTTGTAGTCTCTGGCCCCCTAGACTGTACTCCGTCTGCGGTCTCCTTCCCCAATTTTCATGACTTTGCACTTGGTGGGATTGAACTCCAGGAGCCAATTGCTGGACCAGGTCTGCAGCCTGTCCAGATCCCTTTGTAGTTCTGCCTGGTCTTCGATCGAGTGAATTCTTCTCATCAACTTCACGTCATCCGCAAACAGGGACACCTCAGAGTCTATTCCTTCCGTCATGTCGTTCACCAATACTAGAAACAGCACTGGTCCTAGAACTGGCCCCTGTGGGACCCCGCTGGTCACAGGTGCCCACTCTGACACCTCGCCACGTACCATGACTCGCTGCTGTCTTCCTGACAAGTATTCCCTGATCCATTGTAGTGCCTTCCCTGTTATCCCTGCTTGGTCCTCCAGTTTTTGCACCAATCTCTTGTGTGGAACTGTGTGAAACGCCTTCTTGCAGTCCAAGAATATGAAATCCACCCACCCCTCTGTCTCTTGTCTCACTGCTGTCACCATGTCATAGAACTCCATTAGGTTTGTGACACAGGATTTCCCGACTCTGAAACCATGTTGGCTGCTGTTGATGAGATCATTCCTTTCTAGGTGTTCCACCACTCTTCTCCTGATAATCTTCTCCATGATTTTGCATACTATACATGTCAGTGACACTGGTCTGTAGTTTAGTGCTTCATGTCTGTCTCCTTTTTTAAAGATTGGGACTACATTTGCTGTCTTCCATGCCTCAGGCAATCTCCCTGTTTCGATAGATGTATTGAATATTGTTGTTAGGGGTACACATAGCGCCTCTGCTCCCTCTCTCAGGACCCATGGGGAGATGTTATCTGGCCCCATTGCCTTTGAGGTATCTAGCTCACTCAGAAGCCTCTTCACTTCTTCCTCGGTTGTGTGCACTGTGTCCAGCACTTGGTGGTGTGCCCCACCTCTCCGTCTTTCTGGAGCCCCTTCTGTCTCCTCTGTGAACACTTCTTTGAATCTCTTGTTGAGTTCCTCACATACTTCACGGTCATTTCTTGTTGTCTCTCGTCCTTCCTTCCTTAGCCTGATTACCTGGTCCTTGACTGTTGTTTTCCTCCTGATGTGGCTGTATAAGAGTTTCGGGTCAGATTTGGCTTTCGCTGCTATGTCGTTTTCATATTGTCTTTGGGCCTCCCTTCTTATCTGTGCATATTCGTTTCTGGCTCTAGGACTGCTCTCCTTATTCTCCTGGGTCCTTTGCCTTCTATATTTCTTCCATTCCCTAGCACACTTGGTTTTTGCCTCCCTGCACCTTTGGGTAGACCATGGGCTCATCCTGGCTTTTTCATTATTCCTATTACCCTTGGGTACAAACCTCTCCTCAGCCTCCTTGCATATTGTTGCTACATATTCCATCATCTCATTAACTGGCTTCCCTGCCAGTTCTCTGTCCCACTGAACCCCGTTCAGGAAGTTCCTCATTCCCGTGTAGTCCCCTTTCTTGTAGTTTGGCTTCATTCGTCCTGGCCTTCCTGCTTCTCCCTCCACTTGTAGCTCTACTGTGTATTCGAAGCTTAAAACCACATGATCGCTGGCCCCAAGGGGTCTTTCATATGTGATGTCCTCGATATCTGCACTACTCAAGGTGAATACTAAGTCCAGTCTTACTGGCTCATCCTCTCCTCTCTCTCTTGTAGTGTCCCTTACATGTTGGTACATGAAGTTTTCCAGTACCACCTCCATCATCTTAGCCCTCCATGTATCTTGGCCTCCATGTGGCTCCAAGTTCTCCCAATCAATCTCCTTGTGGTTAAAGTCACCCATGATCAGGAGCTTTGCCCTGCATGCATGAGCTCTTCTGGCCACTGTAGCCAGTGTGTCAACCATCGCTCTATTGCTCTCGTCGTACTCTTGCCTTGGCCTCCTGCTGTTCTGTGGTGGGTTATACATCACTGCTATTACCACCTTGGGACCTCCAGAGTGAAGCGTTCCCACTGTGTAATCACTTTCTTTTCCGCTGTCTCCTCTCTCCAGCTCATCAAAATTCCATCGGTTTTTGATCAGCAATGCCACTCCTCCACCTCCCCCCTGTTCCCTCTGTCTTTCCTCAGGATCTGGTATCCCGTTGGAAAGATGACATCTGTTATCATACCTGTAAGCTTGGTTTCTGTGAGAGCTATGATGTCCGTGGATGCCTCTTTGACTCTTTCGTGCCACTCCTCCCACTTATTTGTTATTCCATCAGCGTTTGTGTACAATACCTTCAGTTTCCTTTCCAACACTGTGGTTTGGGGGTCCTGTGAGGGTGGGAGACCTGGTGGCATACTGTGGGATTCTATATCTCGGTGTTGGGTGGAGGCTGTGGGTATGAATTGTATTGTGTGTTGGGATTGTGTGATAGGTTGTGGGGTTCTGAGGATAGTTGTGTGTGTGCTTGCCCTTGCTGCTCTGTTCTGCTCTGACTGACCTCTGCTGGTTCCATCCTTGTCTCCTTTCCTAGCTCCTTTCGCTTTTTTGTCCTCTCCCTCAGCTGCTGTCGTTCTGTTTGTGTGTGTGTGTGTGTGTGTGTGTGTGTGTGTGTGTGTGTGTGTGTGTGTGTGTGTGTGTGTGAGTATGTGTGTGTGTGTGTGTGTGTGTGTGTGTGTGTGTGTGTGTGTGTGTGTGTGTGTGTGTGTGTGTGTGTGTGCACTCACCTAATTGTACTCTCCTAATTGTCGTTGCAGGGGTCGAGACTCAGCTCCTGGCCCCGTCTCTTCACTGATCGCTACTAGGTCTTCTCCCTCTCTGCTTCCTGAGCTTTGCCATACCTCTTCTTAAAACTATGTATGGTTCCTGCCTCCACTACTTCACTTGCTAGGCTATTCCACTTCCTGACGACTCTATGACTGAAGAAATACTTCATTACGTCCCTGTGACTCGTCTCAGTCTTCAACTACCAATTGGGACCCCTTGTTTCTGTGTCCCCTCCCTGGAACATCCTGTCTTTGTCCACCTTGTCTATTCCCCCCAGTATCTTGTATGTCATAATCATGTCTCCCCTGACCCTTCTGTCCTCCAGTGCCGTCAGTCCGATTTCCCTCAACCTTTCCTCGTACGACATTCCCCTGAGCTCTGGGACTAGCCTTGTTGCAAACCTTCGTACTTTCTCTAACTTCTTGACGTGCTTGACCAGGTGTGGGTTCCAGACTGGTGCTGCATACTCCAGTATGGGCCTAACATACACAGTGTACAGTGTCTTGAACGATTCCTTATTAAGGTATCGGAATGCTATTCTCAGGTTTGCCAGGCGCCTGTATGCTGCAGCAGTTATTTGGTTGATGTGTGCCTCCGGTGACGTGCTCGGTGTTATGGTCACCCCAAGGTCTTTCTCCCTGAGTGAGGTCTGTAGTCTTTGTCCACCTAGCCTATACTCTGTCTGCGGTCTTCTTTGCCCCTCCCCAATCTTCATGACTTTACATTTGGCAGGACTGAATTCGAGAAGCCAGTTTCTGGACCACATATCCAGCCTGTCCAGGTCTCTTTGCAGTCCTGCCTCATCCTTATCCGATTTAATTCTTCTCATCAGCTTCACATCATCTGCGAATAGGGACACTTCAGAGTCTATTCCTTCCATCATGTCGTTCGCATATATCAAAAATAGCATTGGTCCTAAAACTGACCCCTGTGGGACCCCGCTCGTCACTGGCGCCCACTGTGATACCTCTTCACGTACCATGACTCGTTGCTGCCTCCCTGCCAGGTATTCCCTGATCCATTGCAGTGCCCTCCCTGTTATATGTGCCTGATCCTCCAGCTTCTGCACTAAGCTCTTGTGGGGAGCTGTGTCAAAGGCCTTCCTGCAGTCTAGGAAAACGCAATCAACCCACCCCTCTCTCTCGTGCCTTACTTCTGTTACCTTGTCATAAAACTCCAGGAGGTTTGTGACAGGATTTGCCTTCCATGAACCCATGCTGGTTTTCATTTATAATCTTGTTCTGTTCCAGGTGTTCCACCACTCTCCTCCTGATAATCTTCTCCATGACTTTGCACACAATACATGTCAGAGACACAGGTCTGTAGTTTAGTGCCTCATTTCTGTTTCCTTTCTTAAATATGGGGACTACATTTGCTGTCTTCCATTTCTCAGGTAGTTGCCCAGTTTCAAGGGATGTGTTGAAGATTGTGGTTAGGGGCACGCATAGCATCTCTGCTCCTTCTCTAAGGACCCATGGGGAGATGTTGTCCGGTCCCATCGCCTTTGAGGTGTCAAGGTCACTTAGCAGCTTCTGCATCTCCTCCTCAGTTGTTCGTATGTCATCCAACACTTGTTGGTATATTCCCTCTTGATGTTCCCTTCTGTGCTGTCTTCCCACAGCCCTTCCTGTCTCTACTGTAAAAACTTCCTTAAATCTCCTGTTTAGCTCCTCACATACCTCCTGATCATTTCTTGTTAGTTCTCCACCATCTGTCCTCAGTCTGATCACCTGATGTGGCTATGCAACAGTTTCGGGTCAGTCTTGATTTTCGATGCTATGTCATTTTCATACTGTCGCTGGGCCTCCCTCCTTACCTGTGCATACTCGTTCCTGGCTCTGCAACTGATTCCCATATTTTCGTGTGTTCTCTGCCTTCTGTACTTTTTCCATTCTCTATTGCACTTTGTTTTTGCCTCCTTACATCTTCAAGTAAACCAGGGGCTCGTTCTGGTCTTCCCGTTGTTTCTGTTGCCCGTGGGAATAAACCTTTCCACTGCCTCCTTGCATTTTGTTGTTACATATTCCATCATTTCGTTTACTGGCTTTCCTGCCAGTTCTCTGTCCCACGGAATCTCCTGTAGGAAGTTCCTCAACCCTATGTAGTCCCCTCTTTTATAGTCAGGCTTTTCCCATTCAACTCCTGTTACTCTCTCCACTTGCAACTCTACTATGTATTCAAAGCACAGAACCACGTGATCGCTAGCTCCTAGGGGACTCTCATACGTGATGTCCTCAATGTCTGAACTGCCCAGAGTGAACACAAGGTCCAATCTTGCTGGTTCATCCTCCTCTCTCACTCTGGTAGTGTCCTTAACATGTTGGTGCATGAGGTTTTCCAGCACCACGTCCAACATCTTGGCTCTCCATGATTCGGGACCCCCATGTGGCTCCAGGTTTTCCCAGTCAATCTCCCTGTGGTTGAAATCCCCCATAACCAGCAACTTTGCTCTGCTGGAGTGAGCTCTTCTTGCCACCTCAGCAAGTGTGTCCACCATTGCTCTGTTGCTCTCTTCATGTTTCTCTCTTGGCCTCCTGCAGTTCTGTGGTGGATTATACATCACTGCAATGACCACCTTGTGCTCCCCAGACTGAAGTGTACCTACTATGTAGTCTCTTTCTCCCGTCTCGTCTATGCCTTCCATTTTCTCGAACTTCCATCTGTTTTTTTACGAGCAGAGCAACCCCACCTCCCCCCCTGCCCCTTCTATCTTTCCTCATGATCTGGTATCCTGGTGGGAAGATTGCATCTGTTATTGTCTCCGTGAGTTTTGTTTCTGTAACTGCTATGATGTCTGGGGACTTCTCATTGAGTCTTTCTTGCCATTCCTCATGTTTATTCGTTAATCCATCCGCATTTGTGTACCAAACCTTCAACTTCTGTTCTAATACTGTAAAAGTGGTGCGGGGGGTGGGAACAGAGGGATCGGTGTGTGATGGTTGGTTTGGATTGTTTAGTTGCCTTGGGGGTGTCGTGGCTGGAGTCCTTCTGCAGGTGTTTCTGGGAGGTTTGCTTGTCCTTCCACTTGTTCCTGGGTTATTCTGCACTCCTTTTTCATTTCCTCCCATTTCTCTTTTCGTTTTTTAATTCTGTGTGTGTGTGTGTGCGTGTGTGTGAGTATCAGAGAGTATGTGTGCGTACCACAGAACCGAGGTAGCTTACAAGAGAGAGTTACGCTCTGGGTTGCTACAGTATTGGGTACCACCCAACCTGACACCTACCAACCACACCTTCCTCAACTGAACCAGCCTCACACTATATCATGTTACTCCTCAAACACGTAACCCAAGAGACTTTGGACCAACATCTGACTTGTTCGCACATTCAAAACTTTCCTTACAGTTTAGTATCGCCTGAAGACAGTCACTAATTAAACCGAAAATATTAAAGATAATTTGGGAGAAATCTCTAGCTCTTCCTCCCAGAACGAAGTATATTATCTTCTCTGAGCACCAGAGGTCGTACTTACCACCAGAGATCGCACTTATCTATTTATCTATATCTATCTATCTATCTATCTCTCTCTCTCTCTCTCTCTCTCTCTCTCTTTGTATATATATATATACATATATACATATATATATATATATATATATATATATATATATATATATATATATATATATATATATATATATATATATATATATATACATTTAAAGATATATTTTTTCATTTATGTTAATAAAAATTAATAATTTTGTACCAAAAGAACCTTAGAAAACTTACCTAACTTTATTACAACTACCACAATTTAATTTAGCTTTATCCAACTAAATCAATTTTAGATAAGTTTACAGTAACTGAATAATAAAAAACACAATGAAATATTTTTCTTTTTGTTAGGTTCAGAATGATTTTTGAGAAATTATTGCATACACAAATTTTCGCTTGTCTTATTCGGCAAGAGGGAACACACAAGGAACAACAATGAAGGAACACACAAGGAACAACAATGAAGGAACACACAAGGAACAACAATGAAGGAACACACAAGGAACAACAATGAAGGAACACACAAGGAACAACAATGAAGGAACACACAAGGAACAACAATGAAGGAACACACAAGGAACAACAATGAAGGAACACACAAGGAACAACAATGAAGGAACACACAAGGAACAACAATGAAGGAACACACAAGGAACAACAATGAAGGAACACACAAGGAACAACAGTGAAGGAACACACAAGGAATAACAATGAAGGAACACACAAGGAACAACAAATGAAGGAACACACAAGGAACAACAATGAAGGAACACACAAGGAACAACAGTGAAGGAACACACAAGGAACAACAATGAAGGAACACACAAGGAACAACAGTGAAGGAACACACAAGGAACAACAATGAAGGAACACACAAGGAACGACAGTGAAGGAACACACAAGGAACAACAATGAAGGAACACACAAGGAACAACAGTGAAGGAACACACAAGGAACAACAGTGAAGGAACACACAAGGAATAACAATGAAGGAACACACAAGGAACAACAATGAAGGAACACACAAGGAACAACAGTGAAGGAACACACAAGGAACAACAATGAAGGAACACACAAGGAACAACAGTGAAGGAACACACAAGGAACAACAATGAAGGAACACACAAGGAACAACAATGAAGGAACACACAAGGAATAACAATGAAGGAACACACAAGGAATAACAATGAAGGAACACACAAGGAACAACAGTGAAGGAACACACAAGGAACAACAATGAAGGAACACACAAGGAACAACAATGAAGGAACACACAAGGAACAACAATGAAGGAACACACAAGGAATAACAATGAAGGAACACACAAGGAACAACAATGAAGGAACACACAAGGAACAACAGTGAAGGAACACACAAGGAACAACAATGAAGGAACACACAAGGAACAACAGTGAAGGAACACACAAGGAACAACAATGAAGGAACACACAAGGAACAACAATGAAGGAACACACAAGGAACAACAGTGAAGGAACACACAAGGAACAACAATGAAGGAACACACAAGGAATAACAATGAAGGAACACACAAGGAACAACAATGAAGGAACACACAAGGAACAACAATGAAGGAACACACAAGGAACAACAGTGAAGGAACACACAAGGAACAACAATGAAGGAACACACAAGGAACAACAGTGAAGGAACACACAAGGAACAACAATGAAGGAACACACAAGGAACAACAATGAAGGAACACACAAGGAATAACAATGAAGGAACACACAAGGAATAACAATGAAGGAACACACAAGGAACAACAGTGAAGGAACACACAAGGAACAACAATGAAGGAACACACAAGGAACAACAATGAAGGAACACACAAGGAACAACAATGAAGGAACACACAAGGAATAACAATGAAGGAACACACAAGGAACAACAGTGAAGGAACACACAAGGAACAACAATGAAGGAACACACAAGGAACAACAATGAAGGAACACACAAGGAATAACAATGAAGGAACACACAAGGAACAAGAACAAGGGAACACACAAGTAAGGAACAAGAACAAAGGAACACACAAGTATGGAACAACATTAAGGGAACACACAAGTAAGGAACAAGAACAAAGGAACACACAAGTATGGAACAAAATCAAGGAAACACACAAGCATGGAACAACAGCAAGGGAACACACAATTATGCAACAACATCAAGGGAACACACAAGTATGGAACAACATAAAGGGAACACACAAGTAAGGAACAAGAACAAGGGAACACACAAGTATGGAACAACAGCAAGGGAACACACAAGTAAGGAACAAGAACAAGGGAACACACAAGTAAGGAACAAGAACAAAGGAACACACAAGTATGGAACAACAGCAAGGGAACACACAAGTATGGAACAAGAACAAGGGAATACACAAGTATGGAACAACAGCAAGGGAACACACAAGGAACAAGAACAAGGGAACACACAAGTATGGTGCAAGAACAAGGGGAACACACAAGTAACAACAGCAAGGGAACACACAAGTATGGAACAAGAACAAGGGAACACACAAGTATGGAACAACAGCAAGGGAACACACAAGTATGGAACAAGAACAAAGGAACACACAAGTAAGGAACAAGAACAAGGGAACACACAAGTAAGGAACAAGAACAAGGGAACACACAAGTATGGAACAACATCAAGGGAACACACAAGTAAGGAACAAGAACAAAGGAACACACAAGTATGAAACAACAGCAAGGGAACACACAAGTATGGAACAACATCAAGGGAACACACAGGTATGGAACAACAGCAAGGGAACACACAAGTATGGAACAAAAACAAGGGAACACACAAGTATGGAACAACAGCAAGGGAACACACAAGTATGGAACAACAGCAAGGGAACACACAAGTATGGAACAACATCAAGGGAACACACAGGTATGGAACAACAGCAATGGAACACACAAGTATGGAACAAGAACAAGGGAACACACACGTATGGAACAACAGCAAGGGAACACACAAGTATGGAACAAGAACAAGGGAACACAAAAGTATAGAACAACAGCAAGGGAACACACAATTATGGAACAAAAACAAGGGAACACACAAGTATGGAACAACAGCAAGGGAACACACAATTATGGAACAAAAACAAGGGAACACACAAGTATGGAACAACAGCAAGGGAACACACAAGTAAGGAACAAGAACAAGGGAACACACAAGTAAGGAACAAGAACAAGGGAACACACAAGTATGGACCAACAGCAAGGGAACACACAAGTATGGAACAAGAACAAGGGAACACACAAGTATGGAACAACAGCAAGGGAACATACAAGTATGGAACAACATCAAGGGAACACACAGCTATGGAACAACAGCAAGGGAACACTCAGGTATGGAACAAGAACAAGGGAGCACACAAGTAAGGAACAGAACAAAGGAACACACAAGTATGGAACAACAGCAAGGGAACACACAAGTGTGGAACAACATCAAGGGAACACACAAGTATGGAACAACAGCAAGGGAACACACAAGTTTGGAACAACATCATACGAGCACACAAGTATGGAACAACAGCAATGGAACACACAAGTGTGGAACAACATCAATGGAACACACAAGTATGGAACAACAGCAAGGGAACACACAAGTATGGAACAACAGCAAGGGAACACACAAGTGTGGAACAACATCAAGGGAACACACAAGTATGGAACAACAGCAAGGGAACACACAAGTATGGAACGACATCAAGGGAACACACAAGTATGGAACAACATCAAGGGAACACACAAGTATGGAACAACATCAAGGGAACACACAAGTATGGAAGAGCATCAAGGGAACACACAAGTATGGAACAAGAACAAGGGAACACACAAGTAATGAACAAGAACAAGGGAACACACAAGTATGGAACAACAGCAAGGGAACACAAAAGTAATGAACAAGAACAAGGGAACACACAAGTATGGAACAACAGCAAGGGAACACACAAGTAATGAACAAGAACAAGGGAACACACAAGTATGGAACAACAGCAAGGGAACACACAAGTAAGGAACAAGAACAAAGGAACACACAAGTATGGAACAACAGCAAGGGAACACACAAGTATGGAACAGCAGCAAGGGAACACGCAAGTATGGAACAACATCAAGGGAACACACAGGTATGGAACAACAGCAAGGGAACACACAAGTATGGAACAAGAACAAGGGAACACACAAGTATGGAACAACAGCAAGGGAACATACAAATATAGAACAACAGCAAGGGAACACACAAGTATGGAACAACATCAAGGGAACACACAGGTATGGAACAACAGCAAGGGAACACACAAGTATGGAACAAGAACAAGGGAACACACAAGTATGGAACAATAGCAAGGGAACACACAAGTATGGAACAAGAACAAGGGAACACACAAGTATGGAACAACAGCAAGGGAACATACAAGTATGGAACAAAAACAAGGGAACACACAAGTAAGGAACAAGAACGAGGAACACACAAGTAAGGAACAAGAATTAGGGAACACACAAGTAAGGAACAAGAACAAGGGAACACACAAGCAAGGAACAAGAACGAGGAACACACAAGTAAGGAACAAGAACAAGGAACACACAAGCAAGGAACAAGAACGAGGAACACACAAGTAAGGAACAAGAACTAGGGAACACACAAGTAAGGAACAAGAACAAGGGAACACACAAGCAAGGAACAAGAACGAGGAACACACAAGTAAGGAACAAGAACAAGGGAACACACAAGTAAGGAACAAGAACGAGGAACACACAAGTAAGGAACAACAACAAGGGAACACAGAAGTAAGAAACAAGAACGAGGAACACACAAGTAAGGAACAAGAACAAGGGAATGCACAGGTAAGGAACAAGAACGAGGAACACACAAGTAAGGAACAAGAACAAGGGAACACAAATGTAAGGAACAACAACGATGGAACACTAAGAGAACTTTCATTTTAATATTTGCCACTTATTTGCTAGAGTCAAATTTAGAGAGAGAACAGCCCGAGTGTCACTTGTACTCAAGCAGCTATTGACACCTCACACGTAAACATTCAACATCTGCTACAACAACTTCCTCCCTCACCCACCTCTTGCTCTCTCCTTCTCTCTCTCTCTCTCTCTCTCTCTCTCTCTCTCTCTCTCTCTCTCTCTCTCTCTCTCCTCTCTCTCTCTCTCTCTCTCTCTCTCTCTCTCTCTCTCTCTCTCTCTCTCTCTCTCTCTCTCTCTCATCTCATCTCTCTCTCTCTCTCTCTCTCTCTCTCTCTCTCTCTCTCTCTCTCTCTCTCTCTCTCTCTCTCTCTCTCTCTCCTCTCTCTCTCTCTCTCTCTCTCTCTCTCTCTCTCTCTCTCTCTCCCAGAAAAAAAAAAAACCGTGAAAAAGGAGTTAACTTGAAGATATTTAGGTCCAGCCCGAGACAACTTTCTCAGTGGCGTAGCTGACCCATACAACCCCCACTGCAGGGAGAGACGACCCACAAACCCCCACTGCAGGGAGAGACGACCCACAACCCCCACTGCAGGGAGAGACGACCCACAACCCCCACTGCAGGGAGAGACGACCCACAACCCCCACTGCAGGGAGAGGCGACCCACAACCCCCACTGCAGGGAGAGACGACCCACAACCCCCACTGCAGGGAGAGACGACCCACAACCCCCACTGCAGGGAGAGACGACCCACAACCCCCACTGCAGGGAAAGACGACCCACAACCCCCACTGCAGGGAGAGACGACCCACAACCCCCACTGCAGGGAGAGACGACCCACAACCCCCACTGCAGGGAGAGACGACCCACAACCCCCACTGCAGGGAGAGACGACCCACAACCCCCACTGCAGAGAGAGACGACCCACAACCCCCACTGCAGGGAGAGACGACCCACAACCCCCACTGCAGGGAGAGACGACCCACAACCCCCACTGCAGGGAGAGACGACCCACAACCCCCACTGCAGGGAGAGACGACCCACAACCCCCACTGCAGGGAGAGGCGACCCACAACCCCCAGTGCAGGGAGAGACGACCCACAACCCCCACTGCAGGGAGAGACGACCCACAACCCCCACTGCAGGGAGAGACGACCCACAACCCGCACTCCAGGGAGAGACGACCCACACTCCAGGGAGAGACGACCCACAACCCACACTCCAGGGAGAGACGACCCACAACCCACACTCCAGGGAGAGACGACCCACAACCCTAACTCCAGGGAGAGACGACCCACACTCCAGGGAGAGACGACCCACAACCCACACTCCAGGGAGAGACGACCCACAACCCACACTCCAGGGAGAGACGACCCACAACCCTAACTCCAGGGAGAGACGACCCACAACCCTAACTCCAGGGAGAGACGACCCACAACCCACGCTCCAGGGAGAGACGACCCACAACCCTAACTCCAGGGAGAGACGACCCACAACCCACTCTCCAGGGAGAGACGACCCACAACCCCCACTCCAGGGAGAGACGACTCACGACCCACACTCTAGGGAGAGACGACCCACAACCCACACTCCAGGGAGAGACGACCCACAACCTACACTCCAGGGAGAGACGACCCTCAACCCACACTCCAGGGAGAGACGATCCACAACCCACACTCTAGGGAGAGACGACCCACAACCCCCACTCCAGGGAGAGACGACCCACAACCCCCACTGCAGGGAGAGACGACCCACAACCTCACTCCAGGAAGAGACGACCCACAACCCAAACTCCAGGGCGAGATGACCCACAACCCACACTCCAGGAAGAGACGACCCACAACCCACACTCCAGGGAGAGACGACCCACAACTCCCACTCCAGGGAGAGACGACCCACAACCCACAACCCACACTCCAGGAAGAAACGACTTACAACCCCCACTCCAGGGAGAGACGATCCACAACGTACACTCCAGGGAGAGACGACCCACAACCCACACTCCAGGGAGAGACGACCCACAACCCCCACTCCAGGGAGAGACGATCCACAACGTACACTCTAGGGAGAGACGACCCACAACCCACACTCCAGGGAGAGACGACCCACAACCCACACTCACAAGGGAGAGACGACCCACAGCCCAAACTCCAGGGAGAGACGACCCACAGCCCAAACTCCAGGGAGAGACGACCCACAACCCACACTCCAGGGAAAGACGACCCACAACCCACACTCCAGGGAGAGACGACCCACAACCCACACTCACCAGGGAGAGACGACCCACAACCCCCACTCCTGGGAGAGACGACCCACAACCCACACTCCAGGGAGAGACGACCCACAACCCACACTCACCAGGGAGAGACGACCCACAACCCACACTCCTGGGAGAGACGACCCACAACCCACACTCCAGGGAGAGACGACCCACAACCCACACTCACCAGGGAGAGACGACCCACAACCCACACTCCAGGGAGAGACGACCCACAACCCACACTCCAGTGAGAGACAACCCACAACCCACACTCACCAGGGAGAGACGGCCCACAACCCACACTCACCAGGGAGAGACGACCCACAACCCACACTCCAGGGAGAGACGACCCACAACCCACACTCCAGGGAGAGACGACCCACAACCCACACTCCAGGGATAGACGACCCACAACCCACACCCGAGGGAGAGACGACCCACAACCCACACTCCAGGGAGAGACGACCCACAACCCACACTCCAGGGAGAGACGACCCATAACCCACACCCGAGGGAGAGACGACCCACAACCCACACTCCAGGGAGAGACGACCCACAACCCACACTCCAGGGAGAGACGACCCACAACCCACACTCAAGGGACAGACGACCCACAACCCACACTCACCAGGGAGAGACTACCCACAACCCACACTCCAGGAAGAGACGACCCACAACCCACACTCACCAGGCAGAGACGACCCTCACCCCACACTCAAGGGACAGACGACCCACAACCCACACTCACCAGGGAGAGACTACCCACAACCCACACTCCAGGAAGAGACGACCCACAACCCACACTCACCAGGCAGAGACGACCCTCACCCCACACTCAAGGGACAGACGACCCACAACTCACACTCTTGGGAGAGACGACCCACAACCCACACTCACCAGCGAGAGACGACCCACAACCCACATTCCAGGGAGAGACGACCCACAACCCACACTCCAGGGAGAGACGACCCACAACCCACACTCCAGGGAGAGACGAACCACAACCCACACTCCAGGGAGAGACGACCCACAACCCACACTCCAGGGAGAGACGAACCACAACCCACACTCCAGGGAGAGACGACCCACAACCCACACTCCAGGGAGAGACGACCCACAACCCACACTCCAGGGAGAGACGACCCACAACCCACACTCCAGGGAGAGACGACCCACAACCCACACTCACCAGGGAGAGACGATCCACAACCCACACTCACCAGGGAGAGACGACCCACAACCCACACTTTAAGGAGAGAAGACCCACAACCCACACTCACCAGGGAGAGACGACCCACAACCCACACTCCAGGGAGAGACGACCCACAACCCACACTCCAGGGAGAGACGACCCACAACCCACACTCACCAGGGAGAGACGACCCACAACCTACACTCACCAGGTAGAGACGACCCACAACCTACACTCACCAGGGAGACACGACCCACAACCCACACTCACCAGGTAGAGACGACCCACAACCCACACTCACCAGGGAGAGACGATCCACAACCCACACTCACCAGGGAGAGACGACCCACAACCCACACTTTAAGGAGAGAAGACCCACAACCCACACTCACCAGGGAGAGACGACCCACAACCCACACTCCAGGGAGAGACGACCCACAACCCACACTCCAGGGAGAGACGACCCACAACCCACACTCACCAGGGAGAGACGACCCACAACCTACACTCACCAGGTAGAGACGACCCACAACCCACACTCACCAGGTAGAGACGACCCACAACCCACACTCACCAGGGAGAGACGACCCACAACCCACACTACTACATCCAACTGACTAGTTGCCATATAAGAATTTCCTTCTAATTACTAGTTCAGTGTCGCCTTAAGACTCACTCTAGTTAGACCAAAAATATTTTCGGTATATTCCTTTTGTTTAATATGGAAGAAATTCTGAGATTGTTAATTGACTCAAGTTTGTTACCTTCTGTTAGGACAACACTCCATAATTATATGTATGTATATATATATATATATATATTATATATATATTATATATATATATATTATATATATATATATATATATATATATATAATATATATATATATATATATATATATATATATATATATATATATATATATATATATATATATATTGTGGTGGAGTACACATAGATGATGTAGCAGCCGCACCATTACTGAGGATGGTACAACATTACTGAGGATGGTACAACATTACTGAGGATGGTACAACACTGTGTTCCTCACGTGGAACACTTCGCGGTCAACCCACTTCCCGTTTTCTCTGCCGTATGACGTCACAGCGCCCCTGAGGGCAGGAACCTCACGTGTTTCAGTGTTTGTCGGGATCATTACCGCTATCTGCCGCTACCTGCCGCTACCTGCCGCTATCTGCCGTTGCCTGCCGCTACCTGCCGCTACCTACCGCTGCCTGCCACTACCTGCCGCTGCCTGCCGCTACCTGCCGCTACCTGCCGCTATCTGCCGTTGCCTGCCGCTACATGACGCTAAATACCGCTGCAATTGCCACCTACCTGCGCTGCCTGCCGCTACCTGCGCTAACCTGCCGCTACTCGCCGCTACTGCCGCTACTGCCGATACCTGCCGGGACTAGAACCGCGATCAGGGCGTCATAAAACTCCAGACCGACGCGTAGCACTGGGCCAGGGAGGGGGGCGCCCCCTGGCTATAATAACGTTCATTTTAACTAGGAATATTTTCTAAGTCTAAAAGGTCAGCATAGGCGCCACTGTGGTCCACAAATGCCAGTTTTTACAGACGAGTACTCCAGCGCGTTGGCCGTGACGTAGCTATAGCTCACAGTCCCCTCAAGCCAGCTGGCCTGTGGCTTAGCGGGTTTCTTATCCCCCGCAAGTGGAATTTTTTTTAATTGGCATAATGGGACTTACGGCAGATTTGAACAAATTGTGTTTCAGGGTGTAAACCTACAAACAGTGGTAAAAAATTTGAAGACGATCGAGAGTCATTCTACGAGCTGTGCAATCAAGTTTTTGTGGATGGTTCAATATTTGACATATTTCACTGTACATAAAACTGTACTCTGGCACTGTGTGACTGTTGTGTCTGACTCTGGCACTGTCGTGACTGTTGTGATGTACTCTGGAACCTGTGTGTCTGTTGTGTTTTGTACTCTGGCACCTGTGTGACTGATTGAGTTTTACTCTGGCACCTGTGTGACTGTTGTGTTGTAATCGGCCTCCTGTGGACTGTTGTGTGTTTGTACTCTTGGCACCTGGTGAACCTGTTGCGTTGTACTCTGGGCACCTGTGTGGACTGTTGTGGTTGTACTCTGGCACCTGTGTGTCTTTTGTGTTGTACTCTGGCAACTGTGTGACTGTTGTGTTGTTACTCTGGCACCTGTGTTGACTGTTGTGGTTGTACTCTAGCTCCTGGTGAGACTGTTGTGTTGTAATCTGGCATTGGTGACTGTTGTGTTTGTTAATCTGCACCTGTGTGACTGTTCTGTGTTGTATTTGGCACTGTGTGATGTTGTGTTGTACTATGGGCAACTGTGTGACTGTTGTGTTGTTCTCTGGCACCTGTGTGACTGTTGTGTTGTACTCTGGCACCTGTGTGGAATGTTGTAGTTGTATCTGGCTCTGTGTGACTGTTAGTGGTGTAATTGGGCACCTGTGTGACTGTTGTGTTGTACTCTGGCACCTGTGTGACTGTTGCGTTGTACTCTGGCACCTGTGTGACTGTTGTGTTGTACTCTGGCACCTGTGTGACTGTTGTGTTTGTACTCTGGCCTGTAGTGCTTTTGTTTGTTGTACTCTTGGCACCGTGTAGACTGTTTGTTGTACTCTAGCACCTGTGAGACTGTTGTGTTGTAATCTGGCACCTATGTGACTGTTGTGTTGTACTCTGGCACCTGTGTGACTGTTGTGTTGTACTTTGGCACCTGTGTGACTGTTGTGTTGTACTCTGGCACCTGTGTGACTGTTGTGTTGTACTCTGGCACCTGTGTGACTGTTGTGTTGTACTCTGGCACCTGTGTGACTGTTGTGTTGTACTCTGGCACCTGTGTGACTGTTGTGTTGTACTCTGGCACCTGTGTGACTGCTGTGTTGCACTCTGGCACCGGTTTGACTGTTGTGTTGTACTCTGGCACCAGTATGACTGTTGCGTTGTACTCTGGCACCTGTGAGACTGTTGTGTTGTAATCTGGCACCTATGTGAATGTTGTGTTGTACTCTGTCAACACTGTGTGACTGTCTGTGTTGTACTTCTAGGTACCTGTAGTGATATGTTGAGTTGTACTTGGCACCAGGGTGTCTGTGTTGCGTTGTACTCGGCACCTGTGAGACTGTTGTGTTGTAATCTGGCACCTGTGTGACTGTTGTGTTGTACTCTGGCACCTGTGTGACTGTTGTGTTGTACTCTGGCACCTGTGTGGCTGTAGTGTTGTACTATGGCACTGTGTGATTTTTGTGTGCACTCTGGAACTGCTGTGAATGTTGTGTTTTTCTCTGGCAACGTGTGACTTGTTGTGTTGTACTATGGTAACTGGTGACTGTTGTGTTGACTCTGGCACCTGTGTGACTGTTGCGTTGTCTCTGCGTTCCAGTGTGTCTGTTGTGTTGTACTTGGTACTAGTGTGGACGGTTGTGTTGTTAATCGGGTAAACTGTCGTGACTGCTGTGTGTGTACTCTGGCAACAGTGTGACTGTTGTGTTGTATTCTGGCACCTGTGTGACGGCTGGGTTGTACTCTGGCACCTCTAGTGTGACTGTTGTGTGTACCTCTGGTGCAAGTGTGACTATTGTGTTGTACATCTGGTGCCTGTGTGGACTGTTGTGTTGTACTCTGGCACCTGTGTGACTGTAGAGTTGTACTCCTGGTACCAGTGTGCCTGCTTTGTTGTATATGGTACCTGTGTGACTGCTGTGTTGTACTATGGTTCCGGTGTGACTGCTGTGTTGTACTATGCACCTGTGTGATGTTGTGTTGTACTCTTGGTACCAAGTGTTGTCTTTTTGTGTTGTACTCTGGTACCTGGGTGACTGTCTGTGTTGTTCTCTGGTGCCAGTGTGACTGTTGTGTTGTACTCTGGTACTGTGTGACTTTTTGTGTTGTTCTAGGGTACCTGTTGTGACGCCTGTTGTTGTACTCTGGCACCGTGTGACTGTTGTGTTGTTTCTGGTACCAGTGTGACTTTTGTTTGTTGTACTTGGTACCAGTGGGTCTGTTGTGTTGTACTCTGGTACTCAGTGTGCCTGCTGTGTTGTACTCTGGTAATGTGTGTCTGCTGTGTTGTACTCTGGCACCTGATGATCTGCTCTGTTGGGTTAGTACTATCGGTTACCAATAATGACTGTTATGTTGTACTATGGCACCTGTGTGATGTTGTGTTGTTACTCCTCCCGGTACAGGTGTGGACTGTTGTGTTGTACTCATTACCAGGGTGAAGGTTGTGTTGTACTATGGTACCAGTGTGACTGTTGTCTTGACTCTTGTACCTGTGTGACTGTTGTGTTGTTTACTCTGGCACATGTGGACTGTTGTGTAGTATTACTCTGGCACCTGTGTGACTGTTGTGTTGTACTCTGGTACCTGTGAGACTGTTGTTTTGTACTCTGGTAACTGTCGTCCTGTTGTGTTGACTCTGACACCAGTGTGGAATGTTGTGTTTGTATTCTGGTACTAGTGTGGGGGCGACTGTTGTGTTGTACTCTCCTACCTGTTGTGACTGTTGTGTTTTACTCTAGCACCTGTGTGACTGTTGTGTTGTACTCTGGCTACATTTTACACAAGCCTGTGTGTCTGTTGGTTTGTACTCTGGTACTAGTGTGACTGTTGTGTTGTATCTGGTAACTGTGTGATGTTGTGTTGTACTATGCGTACCAGTGTGAATGTTGTGTTGTACTCTGGTACCTGTGTGACTGTGTGTTGTACTATGGCAACCTGTGTGACTGTTGGGTTGTACTCCTTGGTACTAGTGTGACTGTTGTTTTGTCTCTGGTACCTGTGTGAATGTTTTGTTGTACTATGGTACCAGTGTGACTGTTACTTGTGTTGTACTCTGGTACTAGTGTGACTGTTGTGTTGTACTCCGTGGTAACTAGTGTGACGTGTGTTGTACTATGGTAACTTACATGTGGGGACTGTCGGTGTTGTACTTCTGGCACCTGTGTGACTGTTGTGTTGTTATCTGGTACCAGTGTGTGAATGTTTGTTGCTTACTCTGGCACCTGTGTGACTGTTGTGTTGTACTCTGGTACTAGTGTGACTGTTGTGTTGTACTCTGGTACCTGTGTGACTGTTGTGTTGTACTCTGGTACTAGTGTGACTGTTGTGTTGTTCTCTGGTACCTGGTGTGAATGGTTGTGTTGTACTCTGGTACAGTGTGAATGTTGTAGTTGTTCTCTGGTTACCTGTTGTGACATGTTGTGGTGTACTCTGGCTCCTGTGTGACTGTTGTGTTGTACTCTGGCACCTGTGTGACTGTTGTGTTGTACTCTGGCACCTGTGTGACTGTTGTGTTGTACTCTGGCACCTGTGTGACTGTTGTGTTGTACTCTGGTACCAGTGTGACTGTTGTGTTGTACTCTGGTACCAGTGTGACTGTTGTGTTGTACTCTGGTACCTGTGTGACTGTTGTGGTTGTACTCATGGCAACTGTGTGATGTTAGTGTTGCTAATCGGGCACCTGTGTGACTGTTGTGTTGTACCTTCGGCCACCTGTGTGACTGTTGTGTTGTACTCTGGCACCTGTGTGACTGTTGTGTTGTACTCTGGCACCTGTGTGACTGTTGTGTTGTACTCTGGCACCTGTGTGACTGTTGTGTTGTACTCTGGCACCTGTGTGACTGTTGTGTTGTACTCTGGCACCTGTGTGACTGTTGTGTTGTACTCTGGCACCTGTGTGACTGTTGTGTTGTACTCTGGCACCTGTGATGACTGTTGTGTTGTACTTTCGGCCCCTGTGTGACTGTTGTGTTTGTACTCTGGCACCTGTGTGGACGGTTGCGTTAGTCACTCTGGGCATGTGTGACTTGTTAGTGTTGTACTCTTGCACCTGTGTGACTGTTGTGTTGTACTCTGGAACCTGTGTGGGACTGTTGTGTCTGTAACTCTGGCCTGTGTGACTGTTGTGTTGTACTCTGGCGCCTTGTGGAGGACGGTTGTGTCTGTACTCTGGCAACTGTGTGACTGTTGTGTTGTACTCTGGCACCTGGTGTGACTGTTGTGTTGTACTCTGGCAAATGTGTGACTGTTGTGTTTGGCACTTGGCAACCTGTGTGACTGTTGTGTTGTACTTGGCACCTTGTGTGACTGTTTGTGCTTGTACCTCTGGCACCTGTGAGACTGTTGTGTTGTAATCTGGCCACCTGTGTGAATGTTGTGTTGTTACTTCTGCACCTGTGTGACTTTTGTGTTGTACTCTGGCTCCTGTGTGGGATGTTGTGTTGTACTCTGGCACTGTGTGACTGTTGTAGTTGTCTCTGGCACCTGTGTGACTGTTGTGTTGTACTCTTGGCAACCTTGTGGGACTGTTGTGTCTGTACTCTCGGCCACTGTGGGGCGTTGCGTTTGTACTCTGGCACCTGGTGACTGTTGTGTTTTCTCTGGCACCTGTGTGAATGTTGTGTTTGTTTCTCTGGCCACCTGTGTGACTGTTGTGTTGTACTCTGGCACCTGGTGACTGTTGTGTTGTAATCTTGCACCTGTGTGACTGTTGTGTTGTACTTGGCACTGTGTGATGTTGTAGTGTACTCTGGCACCTGTTGTGACTGGTTGGTTGTACTCTGGCACTGGTGAATGTTGCGTTGTACTCTGGCACCTTGTGTGACTGTTGTGTTGTTCCACTCTGGCACATGTGTGATGTTTGTGTTTGTACTCTGGCACCTGATGTGACGGTTGTGTTGTACTCTGGCACCTGTGTGACTGTTGTGTTGACATCTCTGCCCTGTCGTGACTGTTGCGTTGTACTTGGAACCTGTGTGAATGTTGTAGTTGTACTCTGGAACCTGTGTGACTGTTGTGTTGTACTCTCTGGCACCTGTGTGACTGTTGTGTTGTACTCTGGCACCTGTGTGACTGTTGTGTTGTACTCTGGCACCTGTGTGACTGTTGTGTTGTAATCTGGCACCTGTGTGACTGTTGTGTTGTACTCTGACACCTGTGTGACTAAGGGGACTGTCCTTCGAAGAAGATCAATAAAAAGGGAATTTCTTTAGCATCTGACTCTTAAAAGCTGCCCATGGGGTGAATCAACTCAAAGACTGGATAAATATGTACTTTAAAAAATAAGTTGGTTATTTATTACGGCTACTGGAAGGGGGTGAGTTTTAAAAACCAGAGAGACTGGTTGATTGCCAAGAATATTTGGACTTAGGTACCGAAAATGGCTCAAAGTTTCGTCCTTATGGGTACTCCACTAAAACCCTTTATAGGACTAATTGCTGCATTTAATTGGCAGGTATTAAGCATAATAGGTGTGGGAATTACACCCGATCTGTAGTGTCTCAGTAAGTAGGTAAGCCAGGACACTACATTAAACCCTCACCATGTCATCCACATACCCACTGTTGGGAATGCCATTTGCGGGCCTAAATCGACTGTGTGGGACGCTTACCGAGAGGTCAAATCAAGTAGTAAACCAATATCTGTATACCATTATGACAAAACTACAGGTATCTGAGACAATTACTATGTGTTTTATAAGTTACTAAAGCCAGATTCATAAAGTCCTCCATTAAGTTTTATTTCCCATCTTGATATTTCTCAATCTGTCCTAAGTGATCAGATGTACTAACTTTACACAAAAACATTCGGAGAAACTTTACACTAGGTTAGAAATTAATCAAAAAACTGTCCACACCCATAAATCCTCCGATCCCACGGAGCCTTCGGAAGGTTTTTCAACAAACTTAAAAACCATATGTTGTGTAATTATTACAGCATTTTCCTACAGACTGGGATGAATCACTTCTTGTTGCTGTTTGTATTACGAGAAATTGTGCAGATATCAACTGGATCGTCTTTTGAGCGGATCTTTGGGGAAATTAATGTGAGAGGTCCACTATTTGTGCTTTTAAGGTAGATGGTTGGAACCAAGAGGGTCTGCATGAGGTACTCGATACTACATCAAGAATGACGTGGCACGTCAGCTGGCTAGGACATCCTAAGATTGTTTATTCAAATAGACATGAAACACAGGTATAACAAAACTCTAAATTTCGTCTTTAACCCAGGAGACAAAGGTTGGTCCTGACCCTGTTTCGGTCACAGCTTGAGAACAAAACGTTTTATGGGAACACATTGCATGTTGGTCAGGGACACTGTGTCTGGTCACAGCTTGGAAAACACGTTTTGGGACACATGCAGGTTGGTCCAGGACCTGTGTCGGTCACAGCTTGAAAAACAACGTTTATGGGAACACATGCAGGTTGGTCCAGGACCCTGTGTCTGGTCACAGCTTGGAAAACAACGTTTTATGGGGAAACATGCAGGTTGGTCACAGGGACCCTGTGTCGGTCACACCTTAAAAACAACGTTTATGGGGACACATGCCAGTTGGTACAGGACCTGTGTCCTGGTCACAGCTTGAAAAAAAGTTTAAATGGGTCACATGCAGGTTGGTCCAGGAACCGGGTCTGGTCTCAACCTTATGTATAGTCAATAGCACAACGTTTATGGGACACCATCGCAGGTTGAGTCAGGACCCCTGTGTCTGGCACCAGCTTGGAAAAACAAACGTTTATGGACAATTGCAGGTTGGTTCAGGACCCTGTGTCTGGTCACAGCCTTCGAA
Source organism: Cherax quadricarinatus (assembly GCF_026875155.1). Classification (NCBI taxonomy): domain Eukaryota; kingdom Metazoa; phylum Arthropoda; class Malacostraca; order Decapoda; family Parastacidae; genus Cherax; species Cherax quadricarinatus. Next base: position 50,771,708 of record NC_069417.1, read on the forward strand.
AACAACGTTTATGAGGACAATGCAGGTTGGTCCAGGACCCTGTGTTATGGTCACAGCTTGAAAACAACGTTTATGGGAGACAATGCAGGTTGGTCCACGGACCATGTGTCTGGTCACAGCTGAAACAACGTTTTATGGGACACATGCAGGTTGTCCCAGGACCCTGTGTCTGGTCACAGCTTGAATTAAAAACGTTTATGGGACACATGCAGGTTGGTACAGACCCCGTGTCTGGTCACAGCTTGAAAACAAGTTCTGGGACACCATGCATGGTGGTCCAGGACCCGGTGTTGTTCAACAGCTTATAAACAACGTTTGTGGGAAAAAATGCAGGTTGGTCCAGGACCCTGTGTTGGTCACAGCTTAAAACAACGTTTGTGGCGGACACATGAAGGTTGGTCCAGGAACCTGTGTTCTGGTACTGCTTAAAGAACAACGTTTTGTGGGACACTTGCAGGTTGGTCCAGGACCCCGTTGTCGGTCACAGCTTAAAAACAACGTTTTGTGGGACACCATGAGGTTGGTCAGGACCCTGTGTTCGGTCACAGCTTTAAAAAACCACGTTTGTGGACCATGCAGGTTGCGTCCAGGACCCCGTGTTAGGTCACCGCTTAAAAACATAGTTTGTGGGACACAGGCAGGTTGGCCAGGACCACTGTGTTGGTCACAACTTGAAAACAACGTTTATGGGACACATGCAGGTTGCGTCAGGGAACCTGTGTCTGGTCACAGCTTAAAAAACAACGTTTGTGGACACATGAGGTTGGGGTCCAGGACCCCTGTGTCTGGTCACAGCCTTGAAAAACAATCGTTTATGGGAATCATGCAGGTTGGTCCAGGACCTGTGTCTGGTCACAGCTTGGAAAAAATCGTTTATGGGACACATTCAGGTTGGTCCAGGACCCTGTGTATGGTCACCACCTTTAACTACGTTTATGGGACAAATGCATGTTGGTTCAGGACCTGTGGTCTGGTTCACAGCTTAAAAACTACGTCTTATGGGGACACATGCCAGGTGGTCCAGGGACCGTGTCTGGTCACACCTTAAAAACACTCGTTTTTGGGTCCACATGCAGCGTTGCGTCCAGGAACACTGTGTTATGGTCTCAGCTTAAAAACAAAACGTTTATGGGACACATGCATGGTTGGCCAGGACCCTGTGTCTGGTCACACCTTAAAAACAAAACGTTTATGGGACACTTGCAGGTTGGTCCAGGACCAGTGTCTGGTCACACCTTATAAACCTACGTTTTTGGGACACATGCAGGTTGGTCCAGTACCCTGTGTCTGGTCACACCTTAAAAACAACGTTTATGGGACACATGCAGGCGATAAAAATAACTTTGATTTAAACTACGTGGTAGAACCTCTTGATGAACCCAGTTCGGGTAAGTTCTACCACATTAATCAGATTAAACTATACTTTGAGCCACCTAATGACTTTGTCCTCTGTCCCTGACCCTGTGGACGACCCTGATTCCCTGTACACAATTCCAAATGCTCAAATAAGACTTCCCAACTCAGCCATCCTCCAGGATCCTCGACCTATAATGTCGGGACTTGCAAAAGACCCTGAGCTGCCTTGGGGATTAGTGTGGACGGTTACAAAGCATGGCTTGCTTCTGCAGTGTTTTAAAAATTGAGGTTGGAGAGTTGAAGGAGGAGGTCTTGCTTCTCCAGGAGGAGATTAGGAGGCTGAAGGTCCACCTCAATGGGTCTGGGACTGAGAGAGATGTGTGAGCGTGGCTATGGAGTTGTGGGACATGAGGGGGCTTTAGCAGCGAGGTGAAGTCTGTCTCTCGTGTTGAGGACGGCTGTAGTTGGGGAGGCAGCCAACGGCTTCCAGCAGTGAGGTGCAGCCCAGCACTGCTACAAGTGGCGAGTAGTTCCACTTGTCAGTAATGGAAGGCGCATCAGAGTAAGGAAGTTAAGAGTGAAGATTGAAGGTATGGAAAGCGCTTTCATGTTCTTCAGGATGAATGTACTTCAGTGGCAGTGAAGGTAAGGGTTCTAATGCCCCTGCTAATGGAGGTATGCGCATTCTTGTGGTGGGACTCTACGGTTTAAAGATACCCCATTGGGAACAGTGTTTTTTTTTTGTTAAATTTAAGGGGGAATTTAAGAAGATGAGAAGATAGAGTGGTTGCTTCCTTGGAGCTGGTGTTGAGGGACATGGTAAACAGGCTGGGGGATAATATCATGTCAACGGTAATGGGGAGCAAGCCCCACCCCATATTCTGGTCTCAGTGTATGTGGAAATGATAATTGGTGGGAAGGGTAGGAAGACGGTGAGCTGCCTAGATAAGTTACAGGGGTCGCTATAGATTTCATTTATGTCTAAGGGAGGATCCAATTATTATGTAGAATCTTGCCTAGAAGGGGAGATTATGGAAATGAATTGGTTATTGTCTAGGGACACAATTGGTTTTTTTGTAAATTGGTGGGCTAGAAAGATACTGCAAGGAACTTTGCCAAGTCCCCCCATTCCCATTGACCAAAGTTGGAAAAAAAAAAAACACAAAACTTTTATTTTTAATGGGCAAACCCCATGTTTGGTATGCAAAAAGGGAATTGGGGTACCATAATCCTTCTGGGGCTGGGGGGTGGTTTTTAGCACTTTTGCAGGACTCACACCGATTGGTAGAAGGCCCATTGGTTGAAAGGCCTTTGTCTTATTTAACTGATGGAAAGATAGAAGGTCTATGGGTGTTTGTTGTAGGGGAAACAAGCAGGTTGCCAAACTGGGTTGGAACCAAGTAAAACATTGTGTATTAAAAAAGAGGGGCCTCTTTTTCCCTGGAGTGGGGGCATGGAAACGTTTTTTTTAAAACATCAGATTTGATTCAGGTCCCAGGAGCCAATCAAATGGGGTTGGAACAGCCAGATGGGGCCATGTAAGGGACTTTAAGCTCCCCCCTTCAGGTTTTTTACATAATTTCCATATAGCAGGTGGGAGTGTAAAGGGGTGGAATAAGAGAAGGATGTGAGCTAAGTTGGGAATTAATTATGGCAAAAAGGTGGAGGGGGAGAACATTTAGATATTATTGGACTATTAACCAGAGACCTGGGGATCCAATCTTGAAAAAGATTAAGGAGAGATGGCCCCTCATCGGGAATTATAGTTCCATACAAGGGCTATAATTTATTATCCCACCCACTGGACCAGGTGGTGGTCCCCCAAACGGAAAAAGGGTGTGGGAAAGATATATCTTAGTGCCGATGAAATTCAAGTGAAGAAACCCAATTTAAAAATTGTTGAGGGTGTTTAGAACCAAAAGATTATGAAATTAGAAGCGTCAGCCATCTGAATCTGTTTGTTACCAGCTTCTCGAGGGCCGAGGAAAAAAAAACTTATTTTGGGGTTGGTGATTTTACATGAGTGGAGTTGCCCCCAAAAATTCTTTGGGATTTGGAGTGCAGTAAACTTTATGGGACGAAAATTGTAGGCTTTCTACATTCGAAATGTTGTGCTAATGGGAGATTTAAAATATAGACAGATTGACTGGAGGCAATTTGACAAGGAATTTAGCGTAGGTGGGACTTTATGTTACGATCCAGTTTGTTTTTTAAAAAACAGTTTTTGACAGAGACAACTAGGAAAATAACCTCCTTTGGATTGGTTCGTGCCAGTAGGGGAAACACTAAATTAATAATCTTGATGGGTAATGATGAGATTGGGAAAGTGATCACAAATCATCAGTTTAATATTCATGAATTCCCTTATAATGGCAAATCAAGTATCCGTCCCTGACTTCGCTTGGCTGATTTCATAGGACTGAAAATTACTTAGGTGGGCTGAATGGAATGAACCTGACTAAGGAGTCAGGTAGGTGGTGATGGTTGCCGATATTGATGCTTTCCAGGGATTGTTCTAGCTGACGCAGTCAAATTATGTTCCAAATAGGAAATCAGATCAAACAAAAAATGATCTAAACATAATGGATGGAACAATAGATTAAAAATATCTGATTGTCAAAAGAGGCATATATAGGCAAAATTCCAAAGAGGAGAGGGGAATTGAGAAATCGATATATTCAGTTAAAGAAGAAATTAAAAGGGAATTAGAAAAGAAAAAGAGATTATGAGGTTAAAGTTGCAAGAGAATCGAAGGATAACCCAAAGGATTCTTCAGGTATTAAGAAGTAAGAACCGGGACAAGTAGGCCCACTCAATTGTTCCTCGGGTCAGCTCACTGACAGTGATAAGGAAATGTGTAGAATTTTGTACACATACTTCCTCTCAGTGTTTACAACAGCGAGAGATTACAGCGATATTCCCAGTAATGTAAATTATGTAGTAACAGGGGACGATAATAAAATGTGTGTACTATTGGGTCACAAGTGACATGGTCCTTAGCAAATAGGTAAATTAAAAACCTAACCAAATCCTGGCCCTGATGGTACTGTATGCAATGGTTTTCTAAAGGAATGTAAAGAGGAGCTTAGACACCTTTGGCTAATTTTTTTCAACATTATCACTTCACAAACTGGCATGGTGCCAGATAGTGGAAATGGCAATTGTGATACCTATTTTCAAACAGTGACAGGTCCTTAGCTTCCTGGAACTATATTTTTAAAAAACCAAAAGCCTAACCTCCATAGTGGGAAAATTTATGGAATCAATATTGCCGAGGCAGTTCGTAGGCCACCTTTGAAAAGCATAAATTAATCAACGAATCTCAGCATGGTTTTTCAAAGGGGCGTTCGCCTTACGAATTATTAACTTTTTTCACTAAGGTATTTGAGGAGGTAGATCTGGAATGAAATGATATTGTGTTTATGGACATCAGTAAGCTTTTGAAAGGGTCCCTATTCAGGGACTATTGAGGGAAAATTAAAGCACATGGAATAGGAGGAGAAATTTTTTCCTGGATAGAGGCATGTTGAACAAATAGGCAGCAGAGTGTTTGCTAAATGGGGAAGAAATCAGAGTGGGGAAGCTGTCACGAGCGGTGTTCCACAGGGGTCAGTGTTGGGCCCCCTGCTGTTCACAATCTACATAAACGACATAGATGAGGGCATAAAGAGCGACATCGGCAAGTTTGCCGATGACACCAAAATAGGCCGTTGAATTCATTCTGACGAGGACATTCGAGCACTCCAGGAAGATTTGAATAGACTGATGCAGTGGTCGGAGAAGTGGCAGATGCAGTTTAATATAGACAAATGCAAAGTTCTAAATGTTGGACAGGACAATAACCATGCCACATATAAACTAAATAATGTAGATCTTAATATTACGGATTGCGAAAAAGATTTAGGAGTTCTGGTTTAGCAGTAATCTGAAACCAAGACAACAGTGCATAAGTGTTCGCAATAAAGCTAATAGAATCCTTGGCTTCATATCAAGAAGCATAAATAATAGGAGTCCTCAGGTTGTTCTTCAACTCTATACATCCTTGGTTAGGCCTCATTTAGATTATGCTGCACAGTTTTGGTCACCTTATTACAGAATGGATATAAATTCTCTGGAAAATGTACAAAGGGGATGACAAAGTTGATCCCATGTATCAGAAACCTTCCCTATGAGGATAGACTAAGGGCCCTGAATCTGCACTCTCTAGAAAGACGTAGAATTAGGGGGGATATGATTGAGGTGTATAAATGGAAGACAGGATAAATAAAGGGGATGTAAATAGTGTGCTGAAAATATCTAGCCTAGACAGGACTCGCCAGCAATGGTTTTAAGTTGGAAAATTCAGATTCAGGAAGGATATAGGAAAGTACTGGTTTGGTAATAGAGTTGTGGATGAGTGGAACAAACTCCCAAGTACCGTTATAGAGGCCAGAACGTTGTGTAGCTTTAAAAATAGGTTGGATAAATACATGAGTGGATGTGGGTGGGTGTGAGTTAGACCTGATAGCTTGTGCTACCAGGTCGGTTGCCGTGTTCCTCCCTTAAGTCAATGTGACCTGACCTGACTAGGTTGGGTGCATTGGCTTAAGCCGGTAGGAGACTTGGACCTGCCTCGCATGGGCCAGTAGGCCTTCTGCAGTGTTCCTTCGTTCTTATGTTCTTATGTTCTTAAAAGACCAGCTACTCTTCTGCAAATCTATTCCAGATGTTTCGAAAATATACAACCTGGGTTATCAGGATGTGAACGTAGGAACTGCCAAACTTTCTCCCTACAGAGATAATCCTTAAAAACACAAGCTACTTCAGCAGGAAATGGAATTTCTATCAGAGCATGGATTGGTGGAGGAATCGTCCAGTCTGTGGGCTTCACTGTGCATCCTTGTTAAAAAACATGATGAAGGATTCTGGACATGTACCGACTACCGCAGGTGAATGAGGTCACAGTACCGGATGCTCACCCTCTTCCACGTAGGGGACGATATAGTGAACTTTGTGGGTAAGGCCCATTTTGTTCGTAAACAGATCTCCTCGAAGGTTACTACTGGTCCCTATAAGGATTAAGTGAAGGAGAATTTTACCTTCGAAATTTCCCAGGGGGTCACTGTCAAATACAGTGACCCAGTTTGGAATGAGGAACTCGCCTGCCGCATTTCAAAAATTGATCCATCGGCTATCAAAAGACTGGAAGGTAGAGCAGCTTACCTGGAGGACAATAGCTGGAGTTTCTGATAATTGGGATCAATATGTGTTCCGTCTTGAACACTTAATTGAGAGGTTCAGGACAGTTCAACTATAAGTCTGTGTCGGTTATCTTATGGCCAGTCTACTCTAACTTTCCAGGTCATGAAGCAGGTAGGGGCAGGTCATGAAGCAGGTAGTGGCAGGTCATGAAGCAGGTAGTGGCAGGTCATGAAGCAGGTAGTGGTAGGTCAAGAAGCAGGTAGTGGCAGGTCATGAAGCAGGTAGTGGCAGGTCATGAAGCAGGTAGTGGCAGGTCATGAAGCAGGTAGTGGCAGGTCATGAAGCAGGTAGTGGCAGGTCATGAAGCAGGTAGTGGCAGGTCATAAAGCAGGTAGTGGCAGGTCTGAAGCAGGTAGTGGCAGGTCATGAAGCAGGTAGTGGCAGGTCATGAAGCAGGTAGTGGCAGGTCATGAAGCAGGTAGTGGCAGGTCATGAAGCAGGTAGTGGCAGGTCATGAAGCAGGTAGTGGGAAAGTGGCACCTAAATTTGCCAAAGCATTGGCCATTAAATAATATCCCATTCCTCATGATAAGAAGTCTGTAAAGATTCTTAGCATTGATAAGGTTTTATACGAAGTACTGCAGATGTGGTAGCGCCCCCTAACCTCTCTTACCAGTCCTAAAACTGTAATAAAGTTGGTAGAATTACCGACAATATGTAAAGTAAAAGGACACAAGTGCAACTAATGTGACAACTAATGTCACATTAGTTGCACTTGTGTCCTTTTACAGTTCTAAAACTAAATTTTGTTGGTTCTCTCGTTGTCAAGAGGCTTTTAACCGTGTTAAACATCTTATACACTGCTCCCATACTTTTGTCCTCCGATTTTTCAAAACCATTTATCTGATAGGTATGTGAATCTGGAGTAGGGACGGTGTTACTCCAAGCATGTGGTGAGGGATGCCTGAAGCCCGTGGCATATTATTCGGGCAAATACCAGGCCTATTAGTGGGTCAGCTCCATCATAGAAAAGAAAGTCTTGGCCCTGGTACTCGCGCTGGAGCATTTCGACTTGTTCATGACCATCACATGTAGTCACCATCTTCAGGGACTACAATCCTCTAACCTACCTCAGCTCCATAAGGAACAAGAGCACTCCTCTCATGCTTTGGGCAGTACAGTTATAACTGTACAGCCTCTCCATATGTTAATTTACCAGCGAAGATAATGCCGTGGGCGACACCCTCTCTACAGCTTAATTTGCTAGTATATGTCAGGGAAAAATGACTAGTAACCTTATATATCTTCCTTATGATCATGAAGTACAATGTTAGTAAATCTGACCACCACTACTACCACTACCACCACTACACTACCAGCATACTACGACCACAGGTGCAGGTATGGTCTGCACACCTGGCTGTAATGCCATTACCACTTGGGATGAACCAAGAGACAGCAGAGAATTACTCACTTATATTTCCTTCACCAAAAACAAGCTAGTGTTTATAGTGTATTATAGTCTATGTACAGTAATTACACGGTGATCAACGAGGCAACTGCAAGCATAAGACACGGTGATCAACGAGGCAACTGCAAGCATAAGACACGGTGATCAACGAGGCAACTGCAAGCATAAGACACGGTGATCAACGAGGCAACTGCAAGCATAAGACACGGTGATCAACGAGGCAACTGCAAGCATAAGACACGGTGATCAATGAGGCAAATGCAAGCATAAGACACGGTGATCAACGAGGCAACTGCAAGCATAAGACACGGTGATCAACGAGGCAACTGCAAGCATAAGACACGGTGATCAACGAGGCAACTGCAAGCATAAGACACGGTGATCACGAGGCAACTGCAAGCATAAGACACGGTGATCAACGAGGCAAATGGGAAGCATAAGACACGGTGATCAACGAGGCAACTGCAAGCATAAGACACGGTGATCAACGAGGCAACTGCAAGCATAAGACACGGTGATCAACGAGGCAACTGCAAGCATAAGACACGGTGATCAATGAGGCAAATGCAAGCATAAGACACGGTGATCAACGAGGCAACTGCAAGCATAAGACACGGTGATCAACGAGGCAACTGCAAACATAAGACACGGTGATCAACGAGGCAACTGCAAGCATAAGACACGGTGATCAACGAGGCAACTGCAAGCATAAGACACGGTGACAACGAGGCAACTGCAAGCATAAGACACGGTGATCAATGAGGCAAATGCAAGCAAAAAGACACGGTGATCAAAAGAGGCAACTGCAAGCATAAGACACGGTGATCAACGAGGGAACTGCAAGCATAAGACACGGTGATCAACGAGGCAACTGCAAGCATAAGACACGGTGATCAACGAGGCAACTGCAAGCATAAGACACGGTGATCAATGAGGCAAATGCAAGCATTTAAAACACGGTGATCAACGAGGCAACTGCAAGCTAAGACACGGTGATCAACGAGGCAACTGCAAGCATAAGACAGGTGATCAACGAGGCAACTGCAAGCATAAGACACGGTGATCAACGAGGCAAATGCAAGCATAAGACACGGTGATAACGAGGCAAAATGCAAGCATTTTAAGACACGGTGATCAACGAGGCAACTGCAAGCATAAGACACGGTGATCAACGAGACAACTGCAAGCATAAGACACGGGGATCAATGAGGCAAATGCAAGCATAAGACACGGTGATCAACGAGGCAACTGCAAGCATAAGACACGGTGATCAAAGGGGGCAACTGCAAACATAGACACGGTGATCAACGAGGCAACTGCAAGCATAGGGCACGGTGTAACAGGCAACTGCAAGCATAAGACACGGTGATTCAACGAGGCAACTGCAAGCATAAGACACGGTGATCAATGAGGCAAAGCAAGCATAAGACACGGTGATCAACGAGGCAACTGCAAGCATAAGACCCGTGATCAACGAAGCAACTGCAAGATAAGACACGGTGATCACGAGGCAACTGCAAGCATAAGACACGGTGATCAACGAGGCAACTGCAAGCATAAGACACGGTGATCAACGAGGCAACTGCAAGCATAAGACCGGTGATCAACGAGGCAAAATGCAGCATAAGCACGGTGATCAACGAGGGAACTGCAAGCATAAGACACGGTGATCAACGAGGCAACTGCAAGCATAAGACACGGTGATCAACGAGGCAATTGCAGCATAAGACACGGTGATCAACGAGGCAAATGCAAACATAAGACACGGTGATCAACGAGGCAAATGCAAGCATAAGACACGGTGATCAACGAGGCAACTGGGAAGCATAAGACACGGTGATCAACGAGGCAACTGCAAGCATAAGACACGGTGATCAACGAGGCAACTGCAAGCATAAGACACGGTGATCAACGAGGCAACTGCAAGCATAAGACACGATGATCAACGAGGCAACTGCAAGCATAAGACACGGTGATCAACGAGGCAAAAGCAAGCATAAGACCGGTGATCAACGAGGCAACTGCAAGCATAAGACACGGTGATCAACGAGGCAACTGCAAGCATAAGACACGGTGATCAACGAGGCAAATGCAAGCATAAGACACGGTGATCAACGAGGCAAATGCAAGCATAAGACACGGTGATCAACGAGGCAAATGCAAGCATAAGACACGGTGTCAACGAGGCAACTGCAAGCATAAGACACGGTGATCAACGAGGCAACTGCAAGCATAAGGGCACGGTGATCAACGAGGCAAATGCAAGATAAGCACGGTGATCAACGAGCAAATGCAAGCATAAGACACGGTGATCAACGAGGCAAATGCAAGCATAAGACACGGTGATCAACGCGGCAACTGCAAGCATAAGACACGGTGATCAACGAGGCAACTGCAAGCATAAGACACGGTGATCAACGAGGCAACTGCAAGCATAAGACACGGTGATCAACGAGGCAACTGCAAGCATAAGAAACGGTGATCAACGAGGCAAATGCAAGCATAAGACACGGTGATCAACGAGGCAAATGCAAGCATAAGACAAGGTGATCAACGAGGCAAATGCAAGCATAAGACACGGTGATTAACGAGGCAAATGCAAGCATAAGACACGGTGATCAACGAGGCAAATGCAAGCATAAGACACGGTGATCAACGAGGCAAATGCAAGCATAAGACACGGTGATCAACGAGGCAACTGCAAGCATAAGACACGGTGATCAACGAGGCAACTGCAAAACATAAGACCGGTGACAACGAGGCATCTGCAAGCATAAGACACGGTGATCAAGAGGCAAATGCAAGCATAAGACACGGTGATCACAAGGCAACTGCAAGCATAAGACACGGGTGATCAACGACGCAACTGCAAGCATAAGACACGGTGATCAAGAGGCAAATGCAAGCATTAGGGCACGGTGATCAACGAGGCAAATGCAAGCATAAGACACGGTGATCAACGAGGCAACTGCAAGAATAAGACACGGTGATCAACGAGGCAAATGCAAGCATAAGACACGGTGATCAACGAGGCCCAAATGCAAGCATAAGGGCACGTGATCAACGAGGCAACTGCAAACATAAGACACGGTGATCAACGAGGCAACTGCAAGCATAAGACACGGTGATCAACGAGGCAAATGCAAGCATAAGACACTGTGGTCAACGAGGCAAATGCAAGCATAAGACACGGTGATCAACGAGGCAAATGCAAGCATAAGACACGGTGATCAACGAGGCAAATGCAAGCATAAGACACTGTTATCAACGAGGCAAATGCAAGCATAAGACACGGTGATCAATGAGGCAAATGCAAGCATAAGACACAGTGATCAACGAGGCAAATGCAAGCATAAGACACGGTGATCAATGAGGCAAATGCAAGCATAAGACACTGTGATCAACGAGGCAAATGCAAGCATAAGACACGGTGATCAACGAGGCAAATGCAAGCATAAGACACGGTGATCAACGAGGCAAATGCAAGCATAAGACACGGTGATCAACGAGGCAAATGCAAGCATAAGACACGGTGATAAACGAGGCAAATGCAAGCATAAGACACGGTGATCAACGAGGCAAATGCAAGCATAAGACACTGTGATCAACGAGGCAAATGCAAAACATAAGACACGGTGATCAATGAGGCAAATGCAAGCATAAGACACAGTGATCAACGAGGCAAATGCAAGCATAAGACACGGTGATCAATGAGGCAAATGCAAGCATAAGACACGGTGATCAATGAGGCAATTGCAAGCATAAGACACGGTGATCAACGAGGCAAATGCAAGCATAAGACACGGTGATCAACGAGGCAAATGCAAGAAAAAGACACGGTGTCAACGAGGCAACTGCAAGCTAAGACAAAGGTGATCAAAGAGGCAACTGCAAGCTAAGACACGGTGATCAACGAGGCAACTGCAAGCTAAGGGCCGGTGATCAACGAGGCAACTGCAAGCATAAGACACGATGATCAACGAGGCAACTGCAAGCATAAGACACGGTGATCAACGAGGCAAATGCAAGCATAAGACACGGTGATCAACGAGGCAACTGCAAGCATAAGACACGGTGATCAACGGGCAACTGCAAGCATAAGACACGGGGGATCAACGAGGCAAATGCAAGCATAAGACACGGTGATCAACGAGGCAAATGCAAGCATAAGACACGGTGATCAACGAGGCAAATGCAAGCATAAGACACGGTGATCAAAGGGCAACTGCAAGCATAAGACCGGTGATCAACGAGGCAAATGCAAGCATAAGACACGGTGATCAACGAGGGGAAATGCAAGCATAAGACACGGTGATCAACGAGGCAAATGCAAGCATAAGACACGGTGATCAACGAGGCAAATGCAAGCATAAGACACGGTGATCAACGCGGCAACTGCAAGCATAAGACACGGTGATCAACGAGGCAACTGCAAGCATAAGACACGGTGATCAACGAGGCAACTGCAAGCATAAGACACGGTGATCAACGAGGCAACTGCAAGCATAAGAAACGGGGATCAACGAGGCAACTGCAAGCATAAGGGCACGGTGATCAACGAGGCAAATGCAAGCATAAGACACGGTGATCAACGAGGCAACTGCAAGCATAAGACACGGTGATCAACGAGGCAAATGCAAGCATAAGACACGGTGATCAACGAGGCAAATGCAAGCATAAGACACGGTGATCAACGAGGCAACTGCAAGCATAAGACACGGTGATCAACGGGGTAATGCGATAAGACACGGTGATCAACGAGGCAACTGCAAACACAAGACACGGTGATCAACGAGGCAACTGCAAGCATAAGACACGGTGATAACGAGGCAATGCAAGCATAAGACAGGTGATCAACGAGGCAAATGCAAGCATAAGACACGGTGATAACGAGGCAAATGCAAGCATAAGACACGGTGATCAACGAGGCAAATGCAAGCATAAGACACGGTGATCAACGAGGGAACTGCAAGCATAAGACACGGTGATCAACGAGGCAACTGCAAGCATAAGACACGGTGATCAACGAGGCATCTGCAAGCATAAGACACGGTGAAACAACGAGGCAATGCAAGCATAAGACACGGTGATCAAAAAGGCACCTGCAAGCATAAAACACGGTGATCAACGAGGCAACTGCAAGCATAAGACACGGTGATCAACGAGGCAAATGCAAGCATAAGACACGGTGACAACGAGGCAAATGCAAGAATAAGACACGGTGATCAACGAGGCAAATGCAAGCATAAGACACGGTGATCAACGAGGCAAATGCAAGCATAAGACACGGTGATCAACGAGGCAATGCAAACCCTAAGACACGGTGATCAACGAGGCAACTGCAAGCACAAGACACGGTGATCAACGAGGCAAATGCAAGCATAAGACACTGTGATCAACGAGGCAATGCAAGCAAGACACGGTGATCAACGAGGCAAATGCAAAATAAGACACGGTGATCAACGAGGCAAATGCAAGCATAATGACACTGTTATCAACGAGGCAAATGCAAGCATAAGACCCCGGTGATCAATGAGGCAAAAGCAAGCATAAGACACGTGATCAACGAGGCAAATGCAAGCATAAGGGCACGGGGATTTATGAGGCCAAATGCAAGCATAAGCACTGTGATCAAAGAGGCAAATGCAACATAAGACACGGGTGGATCAACGAGGCAAATGCAAGCATAAGACACGGTGAAACAACGAGGCAAATGCCAAGCATAAGACACGGTGATCAACCCAGGCAAATGCAAGCATAAGACACGGGATAAAAAGAGGCCAATGCAGCATAAGGACACGGTGATCAACGAGGCAAAAGCAAGCATAAGACACGGTGATACAACGAGGCAAATGCAGCATAAGACACTGTTATCAACGAGGCAAATGCAAGCATAAGACACGGTGATCAATGAGGCAAATGCAAGCATAAGACACAGTGATCAACGAGGCAACTGCAAGCATAAGACACGGTGATAAACGAGGCAAATGCAAGCATAAGACACGGTGATCAATGAGGCAAATGCAAGCATAAGACACGGTGATAACGAGGCAACTGCAAGCTAAGACACGGTGATCAATGAGGCAAATGCAAGCCCTAAGACACGTGATCAACGAGGCAACTGCAAGCATAAGACACGGTGATCAATGAGGCAAATGCAAGCATAAGACACGGTGATCAACGAGGCAACTGCAAGCATAAGACACGGTGATTAATGAGGCAAATGGAAGCATAAGACACGGTGATCAACGAGGCACTGCAAGCATAAGACACGGTGATAAAAGAGGCAAATGAAGCAAAAAGACACGGTGATCAACGAGGCAAATGCAGCATAAGACACGGTGATCAACGAGGCAAATGCAAGCATAAGACACGGTTATCAATGAGGCAAACTGCAAGCATAAGACACCCGGGGATCAATGAGGCAAATGCAAGATAAGACACGGTGATCAACGAGGCAACTGCAAGCATAAGACACGGTGATCAACGAGGCAATGCAAACATAAGACACGGTGATTAATGAGGCAATGGAAGCATAAGACACGGTGATCAACGAGGCAACTGCAAGCATAAAACACGGTGATTAATGGGCAAATGGAAGCATAAGGGCCGGTGATCAACGAGGCAAAATGCAAGCATAAGACACGGTGATAAACGAGGCAAATGGGAAGCATAAGACACGGTGATCAACGAGGCAATGCAAGCAAAAAGACACGGGGGATAACGAGGCACTGCAAGAAAAAGACACGGTGATCAACGAGGCAATGCAAGATAAGACACGGTGGGTCAATGAGGCAAAAGCAAGCATAAGACACGGTGATCAACGAGGCAACCCGCAAGCATAAGACACGGTGATCAAGAGGCAACTGCAAGCATAAGACACGGTGATTAATGAGGCAAATGGAAGCATAAGCACGGTGATCAACGAGGCAACTGCAAGCATAAAAACACGGTGATAATCGAGGCAAATGCAACATAAGACACCCGGGGATCAACGAGGCAACTGCAAGTAAGCCGGATAAACGAGGCAAATGCAAGCATAGCACTTTTCAAAGGCCCCAAAGCAGCATAAGACACGGTGATCAACGGGCAAACTGCAAGCATAAGACACGGTGATCAACGAGGCAAATGCAAGCATAAGACACGGTGATTAATGAGGCAATGCAAGCATAAGACACGGTGATCAACGAGGCAACTGCAAGCATAAGACACGGTGATCAACGAGGCAAAAAGCAAGCATAAGACACGGTTGATCAATGAGGCAAATGCAAGCATAAGACACGGTGATCAACGAGGCAACTGCAAGCATAAGACACGGTGATCAACGAGGCAAATGCAACATAAGGGCACGGTGATCAAAGAGGCAAATGCAAGCATAAGACACGGTGATCAACGAGGCAACTGCAAGCATTAAAACACGGGGATCAACGAGGCAACTGCAAGCATAAGACACGGTGATCAACGAGGCAACTGCAAGCATAAGACACGGTGATCAATGAGGCAAATGCAAGCATAAGACACGGTGATCAACGAGGCAACTGCAAGCATAAGACACGGTGATCAACGAGGCAATGCAAACATAAGACACGGTGATCAACGAGGCAAAAGCAAGATAAGACACGGTAATCAACGAGGCAACTGCAAGCATAAGACACGGTGATCACGAGGCAACTGCAAGCATAAGACACGGTGATCAACGAGGCAACTGCAAGCATAAGACACGGTGATCAACGAGGCAACTGCAAGCATAAGAACGGTGATCAAAGGCAAATGCAAGTATAAGACACGGTGATCAACGAGGCAACTTTCAAGCATAAGACACGGTGATCAATGAGGCAAATGCAAGCATAAGACAAGGTGATCAAGAGGCAATGAAGATAAGACACGGTGATCCAATGAGGCAATGCAAGCATAAGACAAGGTGGTCAACGAGGCAATGCAAGCATAAGACACGGTGATAAGAGGCAAATGCAAGCATAAAACACGGTGATCAACGAGGCAAAAGCAAGCATAAGACAATGTGATCAACGAGGCCCAAAAGCAAGCATAACACACGGTGATCAAAGAGGCAAACTGCAAGCAAGACACGGTGATCAACGAGGCAACTGCAAGCATAAGCACGGTGATCAAAGAGGCAAATGCAAGCATAACACACTGTGATCAACGAGGCCAATGCAAGCATAAGACACGGTGATCAACGAGGCCAACTGCAAGCATAAGACACGGTGATCAACGAGGCCCAAAAGCAAGCATAAGACACGGTTTATCAACGAGGCAATGCAAGCATAGACCGGTGATCAACGAGGCAAATGCAAGCATAAGACACGGTGATAACGAGGCAAATGCAAGCATAAAACACGGTGATCAACGAGGCAAAAAGCAAGCATAAGGGCACTGTGATCAACGAGGCAAATGCAAGCATAAGACACGGTGATCAATGAGGCAAATGCAAGCATAAGACACAGTGATCAACGAGGCAAATGCAAGCATAAGACACTGTGATCAACGAGGCAAATGCAAGCATAAGACACGGTGATCAATGAGGCAAATGCAAGCATAAGACACGGTGATCAACGAGGCAACTGCAAGCATAAGACACGGTGATCAACGAGGCAACTGCAAGCATAAGACACGGTGATCAATGAGGCAAATGCAAGCATAAGACACGGTGATCAACGAGGCCCAAATGCAAGCATTAAGACACGGTGATCAACGAGGCAACTGCAAGCATAAGACACGGTGATTAATGAGGCAAATGCAAGCATAAGACACGGTGATCAACGAGGCAACTGCAAGCATAAGACACGGTGATAAACGAGGCAAATGCAAGCATAAGACACGGTGATCAACGAGGCAAATGCAAGCATAAGACACGGTGATCAACGAGGCAAATGCAAGCATAAGACACGGTTATCAATGAGGCAAATACAAGCATAAGACACGGTGATCAACGAGGCAACTGCAAGCATAAGACACGGTGATCAACGAGGCAAATGCAAGCATAAGACACGGTGATTAATGAGGCAAATGCAAGCATAAGACACGGTGATCAACGAGGCAACTGCAAGCATAAGACACGGTGATCAACGAGGCAAATGCAAGCATAAGACACGGTGATCAATGAGGCAAATGCAAGCATAAGACACGGTGATCAACGAGGCAACTGCAAGCATAAGACACGGTGATCAACGAGGCAAATGCAAGCATAAGACACGGTGATCAAAGAGGCAAATGCAAGCATAAGACACGGTGATCAACGAGGCAACTGCAGCATAAGACACGGTGATCAACGAGGGCAAATGCAAGCAAAGACACGGTGATCAACGAGGCAATGCAAGCATAAGACACGGTGATCAATGAGGCAAATGCAAGCATAAGACACGGTGATCAACGAGGCAACTGCAAGCATAAGACACGGTGATCAACGAGGCAACTGCAAGCATAAGACACGGTGATCAAGAGGCAAACTGCAAGCATAAGACACGGTGATCAACGAGGCAACTGCAAGCATAAGACACGGTGATCAACGAGGCAAATGCAAGCATAAGACACGGTGATCAACGAGGCAAATGCAAGCATAAGACACGGTAATCAACGAGGCAACTGCAAGCATAAGACACGGTGATCAACGAGGCAAACTGCCCAAGCATAAGCACGGTGATCAACGAGGCAAATGCAAGCATAAGACCGGTGATCAACGAGGCAACTGCAAGCATAAGACACGGTGATCAATGAGGCAAATGCAAGTATAAGACACGGTGATCAACGAGGCAACTGCAAGCGTAAGACACGGTGATCAATGAGGCAAATGCAAGCATAAGACAAGGTGATCAACGAGGCAAATGCAAGCATAAGACACGGTGATCAACGAGGCAAATGCAAGCATAAGACACGGTGATCAACGAGGCAAATGCAAGCATAACACACGGTGATCAACGAGGCAACTGCAAGCATAAGACACGGTGATCAACGAGGCAACTGCAAGCATAAGACACGGTGATCAACGAGGCAAATGCAAGCATAACACACTGTGATCAACGAGGCAAATGCAAGCATAAGACACGGTGATCAACGAGGCAACTGCAAGCATTTAAAACACGGTGTCAACGAGGCAAATGCAAGCATAACACAGTGATCAACGAGGCAAATGCAAGCTAAGACACGGTGATCAACGAGGCAATGCAAGATAACACACTGGGGATCAACGAGGCAAAGCAAGCATAAGTCACGGTGAGAACCGTGCGAAGCGTGAAGGTAAGTCTGCCCGGTTGTTCCAACGAGTGTATTATTGCGCCCCTGAATGGGTCTAATGTTCTACGTAATAAACTGTATGTATTATATTACCATTTTATATAATTTATATTGCTAATTTTCATTAATAACTAAACTGAAAATATCTTGCTTTATATTATTATTTGGCTTATTATATTAGCTGTGTATATTGGTAGGATGTAATATTTTAGACTTCTCACTGTGCTCACTGTTGAAGAGTTGTGATTGGCTGTCCGCCGTCGCAAACTGCCGTGCTAACTACCGCTTGCTTATTTGTGTTAGGTGGTACCTTGTGCCGTCGCTGGAGTAGCATGGGTGGTATGTGATCTCAACTGATGTGAGGCTTGTAGTTCATACCTCTCTTACCATCTGCTTCTAGTCCGAGAAACATCTGTCCAGGGATCTCTCTCGTCTCTGGCTGTTTGTTCGTTATTTAGACTGTTTTGGTAGACTATGGTTTCACTGGTGAGTTAGAAACGTACCTCTCGTTCAGACTTACTGGTTTTAACATCTTGCAGAGGTTGTGTGTGGTGTGGAGACGCTCGTCAACCCTGGGCCAAGCTGAAGCTTCTGACCTACTTTGTGTGACATCCACGCACCCTCGTAGTCGAGGATTTGGTTATGCTGAACTTAGATTCAATATTAAGGGAGATTTATGCCTTTTATGGAGGATGTGCTGATGGTCCTCAGTTAGTGTCATTGTTTTATCTGCTTGTTCCTGACGCTGTGCGGCTGCTTGCTACATTATTGCTGTTTGGCGAATGTTTCGTCATTTTGTACAAGCAAGTTGTTTTGATTGTCAGTCACTATTTAAGTCTTTTTCGAGTCAAGTCTTACTGAGCCCTTTGAGCACATATACACATTCATACACTTGTATATATCTATATTATTCGTATTCAAGAGTATATTTCATCGTAGAAAAGTACTCACAATTAGTACTGTAAGAAAGTGCCCTCACCACTATATTACCATATGTACAATTCAATATTGAACTACAACATATAAGAAGGAGCTTGTCTTAAATTATGTAATACTTAATGTCCACCTAGACACCTTCTGTATTAGAGATCTCATATTTTATTTCGTTGATTATTATCACCAGTTGTAATCCCAAGAGTCTCCAGGGATAACAACATCTGATATTATTCTGACAACTTGTTACAAAAACCGGAAACAGAGTGAATGCTCGAGGGGGAGAACTTCTAGTATTCTCTGGAGATATCTGTACTTATAGATATAGCCTTTTTGTAACATGTACCAGGTCGCTTCTCAGTTTTAGTGAGCTTCCTTGTGATTGGCTGCTTGAACTAAAATACCGGTATGACGACGGGGCCTTTGATTGTTACCCTTAGCACCTGCTTCACTGGTCACGAGATGTACCTTTGACTGTGGCGTATACCCGATGAAACAAAGAATACTCACAACGCTACCACTACCACCACCACCACTACCACTACTACCACTACTACCACTACCACCACCACCACCACTACCACTACTACCACTGCCACCACCACCACCACTACCACTACTACCACTACCACCACCACCACCACTACCACTACTACCACTACCACCACCACCACCACTACCACTACTACCACTACCACCACCACCACCACTACCACTACTACCACTACCGCCACCACTACCACCACTACTGCCACTGCCACCACCACCACTACTACTACCACCACCACCACCCACCACCACCACCACCACCACTACTACCACTGCCACCACTACCACCACTACTGCCACTGCCACTGCCGCCACCACCACCACCACCACAAACTACTACCACCACCATCATCACCACCACAACCACCACTACTACCACTGCCACCACTACCGCAACGACTACCACCATTACCACTACTACCACAATCACCACTACCACTACTACCACAATCACCACTACCACCACCACCACCACCACCACCACCACTACCACAACGACTACCACCACTATTACCACCACCACCACCACTACCACTGCCACCACTACCACCACTACTGCCACTGCCACCACCACCACCACCACTACTACCACTGCCACCACTACCACCACCAGTACCACAACGACTACCGCCACTACCACAACGACTACCATCGCTACCACTACTACCACAATCCCCACTACCACTACCACCACTAACCACCACCGCCACCACTACTCCACCACTACCACAACGACTACCACCACTACCACTGCTATCACCACTACCACTACTACTACCACTACTACCACCACCACCACTACCATAACCACCACTAACACTACTACCATTACCACTACTACCACCACTACCACGGACTACCACCAACACTACTACCATTACCACTACTACCACTACCATCACTCCCACTACTACCACTACCCCCACTACCATTACCACCACTACCACTACTACAACTACCACCACCACTACCAATACCACTACTACCACTACCATCACTACCACTACTACTACTAAAATCACTCCCACTACCATCACTACCACTGCTACCACTACCATCACTACCACTACTACCAACCACCACCACTACTACCATTACCTCCACTACCACCACAATATTACCATTACCACCACTACTATTACAACTACCACCACCATTACCATCACTACAACTACTACCACCACTACCACTACTACCACCACTACCATCACTACCACGTACTACTACCCCCACTACCATCACTATTACCACTACCACCACTACCATTACCACCACTACCACTACTACCACCACCACCACCACTATTATTACCACTACCACTACTACCACCACTGCCATCACTACCACTATACCCCCCTCACGGAAGGTTCCTTGATGTTGGTGAGGGGCTCTTGATTTAGGGAATTGGATCTGTGCTCCAGTTCCCCGAATTAAGCCTGAATGCCTTCCACACCCCCCCAGGCGCTGTATAATCCTCCGGGTTTAGCGCTTCCCCCTTGATTATAATAATAATAATACCACTATACCACCACTACCACCACTACCACCACTACCACCACTACCACCATCACCACCACTACTACCACTACCACCACTACCACCATCACCACCACTACTACCACTACCACCACTACCACCACTACCACCATCACCACCACTACTACCACCATCACCACCACTACTACCACTACCACCACTACCACCACTACCACCATCACCACCACTACTACCACTACCACCACTACCACCACTACCACCATCACCACCACTACTGCCACTACCACCACTACCACCACTACCACCACTACCACCATCACCACCACTACTACCACTACCACCACTACCACCACTACCACCATCACCACCACTACTACCACTACCACCACTACCACCACTACCACCATCACCACCACTACTACCACCACTACCACCACTACCACCATCACCACCACTACTACCACTACCACCACTACCACCATCACCACCACTACTACCACTACCACCACTACCACCACTACCACCATCACCACCACTACTACCACTACCACTACTACCACCACTACCACCATCACCACCACTACTATCACTACCACCACTACCACCACTACCACCACTACCACCATCACCACCACTACTACCACTACCACCACTACCACCACTACCACCATCGCCACCACTACCACCACTACCACCACTACCACCATCACCACCACTACTACCACTACCACCACTACCACCACTACCACCACTACCACCATCACCACCACTACTACCACTACCACCACTACTACCATCACTACCACTACTACCTATACCATCACCACCACTACTACAACCACTACCACTACTTTCCACTATCATCACCAACACTATTACCACTACCACCACTACCACCACCACCTCCACCACTACCACTACCACCACTACCACTACTACCACCACTACCAGTACTACCACTACCATCACCACCACTACAACCATTACCACTACTACCACCACTAACACTACTGCCACTGCCATCACCACCACTACAATCACTACCACCACTACCACTACGAGCAGTACCACTACCACCACTACCACTACCACCACTACCACTACCACCACTACCATCACTACCACCACTACCACTACAACCACCACTACCATCACTACCAACACTATCATCACAGCCACCACTAAGATCACTACCACCCCTACCACCACTACCACACTACCACTACCACCACTACCACCACTACCATCACTACCGCCACTCCCATCACTACAACCACTACCATCACTACCACCACTAACATCACTACCACCACTACCATCACTACCACCACTACAACTACTACCACCACTACCATTACTACCACCACCACCACCATTACTACCACAACTACAATTACTACCACCACTACCGTCACTACCACCAATACCATCACTACCACCACTACCACTACTACCACCACTACCACTACTACCATCACTAACATCACTACCACCACTACCATCACTACCAGCGCTACCACTACTACCACCACTATCACTACTACCATTACTACCACCACTTATACCACCACTACCATCACTACCACCACTACGACCACTAACACCACTACTGCCACCACTACAATCACTACCACCACTACCACCACTACTATTACCACCACTACCACTACTACCGCTACCACCACTACTACCACTACTACCACTGCTACCACCACTACAATCACTACCACCACCACTACCACCACTACCATCACTACGACCACTACCACCACTACTACTACCACCACTACCACTACTACCGCTACCACCACTACTACCACTACCACCACTACCACTGCTACCACGACTACCATCACTACCACCACTACTACCACCACTACCATCACTACCATCACCACCACCACCACTACCACTACCACCAGTACCACTACCACTAGTACCACTAACACCAGTACCACTACTATCACCACTACCACCACTACCACCATTACCACCACTACCACTACTACCACCACTGCCACCACTACCACTACTACCACCAAGGGAGTAGGAGGGTGAAGGAGGAGGAAGAGGGGAAGGGGGAGGAAGAGGGGAAGGAGGAGGAAGAGGGAAGGGGGAGGAAGAGGGGAAGGCTGAGGAAGAAGGGAAGGAGGAGGAAGAGGGGAAGGAGGAGGAAGAGGGGAAGGAGGAGGAAGAGGGGAAGGAGGAGGAAGAGGGAAGGAGGAGGAAGAGGGGAAGGGGGAGGAAGAGGGGAAGGAGGAGGAAGAGAGGACGGAGAAGGAATGTAGAATGGGAGGAAGAGGGAAGGAGGAGGAAGAGGGAAGGAGGAGGAAGAGAGGAAGGAGAAGGAAGAGGGGAAGGAGGAGGAAGAGGGAAGGAGGAGGAAGAGGGGAAGGGGAGGAAGAGGGGAAGGGGAGGAAGAGGGGAAGGAGGAGGAATAGGGGAAGGAGGAGGAAGAGGGGAAGGGGGAGGAAGAGAGGAAGGAGGAGGAAGAGGGGAAGGGGAGGAAGAGGGGAAGGAGGAAGAGGGGAAGGGGAGGAAGAGGGGAATTAGGAGGAAGAGGGAAGGAGGAGGAAGAGGGGAAGGAAGAGGAAGAGGGAAGGAGGAGGAAGAGGGGAAGGAGGAGGAAGAGGGAAGGAGGAGGAAGAGGGGAAGGAAGAGGAAGAGGGAAGGAGGAGGAGGAGAGGAAGGCGAGGGGAGAGTAGGGACGGGGTAGGGGAGGGGTAGGGGAGGGGGAACCACTGGCACAAGAGAATGGAAAGTATTTAAGACAAGATCCTTCACCAACCAGAAACAGGTTGTTTTTGTCCAAGTTTCTCTTATAATGGAGCCACACCACACACACACACACACACACACACACACACACACACACACACACACACACACACACACACACACACACACACACACACACACACACATACACACACACACATACACACACACACACACACATACACACACACACACATACACACACACACACATACACACACACACAGAACTGGTAGGAAAGTCAGTAAACGAGATGATGGAGTATGTATATCAACAAAGTGCAAGGAGGCAGAGGAAAGGTTTGTTCCCAAGGGAAACAGAAATAATAGAAAGACCAAAGCGAGTTCTTGGTTTACCCGAAGGTGTAGGGAGGCAAAACCTGAGTGCACCAGAGAATGGAAAAGGTACAGGAGGCAAAGGACCCAGGAAAATAAAGATTAGCTAAGAGGCAGAAACGAGTGTGCAGAGATAAGGAGGGAGGCCCAGCGACAGTACGAAAACGACATAGCATCGAAAGTCAAGTCTGACCCGAAACTGCTTATAGCCATATTAGGAGGAAGACAGCAGTCAAAAACCAGGTGATCAGGCTGAGAAAAGAAGGTGGAGAACTCACAAGAAACGATCAAGAGGTATGTGAGGAGCTCAACAGGAGATTTTAAGGAAGCATTTACAGTGGAGACAGGAAGGACTCTGGGAGGACACAAAGAGGGGGACACCAACATGGAATATACCAGCAAGTGTTGGATGACATACATACAGCTGAGGAGGAGTTGAAGAATTTGCTAAGGGACCTTGATACCTCAGAGGCGATGGGACTTGACATCTCCCCATGGGTTCTTATTGAGGGAGCAGAAATGCTGTGTGCCACTAACCACAATCTTCAACACATTCCTTGAAATGGGCAACTACCTGAGGTATGAAAAACGGCAAATGTAGTCCCCATTTAAAAAAAAGAGACAGAAAAGAGGCACTAAACTATAGATCAGTGTCACTGACATGTATAGTATGCATGGAGGAGAGTGGTGGAACACCTGAAACGGAACAAGATTATAAACGCCAACCAGCACTGATTTATAGAAGGCAAATCCTGTGTCACAAACCTTCTGGAATTTTGCAATAAAGTAACGAAAGACACGAGAGAGAGGAGTAGGTTGATTGCATCTTCTTGGACTGCAAGAAGGCCTTCGACACAGTTCCTCACAAGAGATTAGTGCAGAAGCTAGAATACTAAATGCATCTCAACTACTCAAACCCATACTATTTGCAGATGACACTACATACGTCTTCTCTCACCCGAGCCCAGTCATACTAGCCAATACTGTAAATACTGAATTACAGAAAATATCTACCTGGATATAGATTAACAAGTTTACTCTCAATATTGACAAAACCTACTTCATTCAGTTTGGGAGCAGAACTACAGATGTTCCTCTTAACATAATGATAAACGTATCCACCTGTCACAAAGCTCACAGAGGGAAAATTCTTAGGAACCCACTTTGATAACAGACTCAAATTTCAAATACATATACAACAAATTTCCAAGAAAATCTCCGAGACCGTAGGCATACTATAGAAGATACGGTACTATGTTCCACAGTCAGCCCTCCTGGCCCTATATCACTCGTTTACACCTATCTCACCTATGGAATCTGTGCATGGGGCTCAACAGCAATAAATCATCTCAGACCATTAATTACCCAACAAAAGGCTGCAGTCAGAATGATAACAAATTCCCCCTGCAGGCAGCACACTCCACCAATATTCAAAACTCTGAACTTACTTACCGCACAAAACATCCGTACTTATTATTATACCTACTACATACATAGAACACTTAACTCAGATATAAACCCTCCCCTCAAACTTCTCCTTACCAACCTCAACAGAACACATGACCATAACACAAGGCACAGATCACTCTTTGATGTTCATCGTGTCCATCTCACACTATGTAAAAACTCAGTGCACATAAAAGGCCCAAAAATCTGGAATTCATTACCTGTGAATATAAAAGAAACACTGTCTGTTTATCAATTCAAGACTCTTCTTAAAAACCACTCACTCAATCACAACTAAATAAATTCTGAATAACTGTATCTCATAAATATATAACCTGTGACCCTATCAAACTATGTTTTTTTAATTACATTACCTAATAGAATACACCATTCTCTTGGATGCACAGTAACTCATCTAGTGACCATGTGACCTGTTTCTGCACTACAGATCATAGATTTTATTCAATTTGATTCGATTATATTATACATTGTTATGCTACAAATTTGTACAACTTTAATGTTTCCTATCTGAAATACTCATTCGTACTTCATGTTGCAATTTGTTTACTGTAATTTTTACCACAGAATATATCATAGCTTAGTTAATCTTAAGTTAATTTTAAGCTGTCCATAATGTTCTGCTGTGTACAAGGGGCTCTTGGCAGGTACACTTAACCACTATAATTCCTTGTACAACTATGTATCATGTCCAAATAAAAATTATTATTATTATTATTATTATTATTATTATTATTATTATTATTATTATTATTATTATTATCAGGCTCGTGTAACAGGAAGGGCACTGCAATGGATCAGAGAATACCTGACAGGGAGGCAACAACGAGTCATGGTGCACAAATAACCCGAACATAGAAGAGAGGAACTTACGACGACGTTTCGGTCCGACTTGGACCATTTACAAAGTCACACTAACGAGAAGGAGAGCAGGAAGGGTATATATAGGCAAGAAGTGGTACTACTACTACTATTACTACTACTACTACAACCACCACCACTACCACTTCCTGCCTATATATACCCTTCCTGCTCTACTTCTGGTTATTGTGACTTTGTAAATGGTCCAAGTCGGACCGAAACGTCGTCGTAATTTTTTTTGTTATTTAACGAGTCATGATACGTGATGAGGTATCACAGTGGGCACCTGTGACGAGCGGGGTCCCACAAGGGTCGGTCCTAGGACCAGTGCTATTTTTGGTATATGTGAATGACATGATGGAAGGGATAGACTCAGAAGTGTCACTGTTCGCAGATGATGTGAAGTTAATGAGGAGAATTAAATCAGATGAGGATCAGGTAGGACTTCAATGAGACCTGGACAGGCTGGACACGTGGTCCAGCAACTGGCTTCTCGAATTTAACCCCGCCAAATGCAAAGTCATGAAGATCGGGGAAGGGCAAAGAATACTGCAGACGGAATATAGGCTTGGTGGCCAAAGACTGCAAACTTCGTTCAGTGAGAAAGATCTTGGGGTGAGCATAACACCGAGCACGTCTCCGGAAGCACACATCAACCAGATAACTGCTGCGGCATATGGGCGCCTAGCAAACCTGAGAACAGCGTTCCGATACCTTAGTAAGGAATCGTTCAAGACACTGTACACTGTGTACGTCATGCCCATACTGGAGTATGCAGCACATGTTTGGAACACACACTTGATCAAGCACGTCAAGAAATCAGAGAAAGTGCAAAGGTTTGCGACAAGGTTAGTTCCAGAGCTAAGGGGAATGAATGTCCTACGATGAAAAGTTAAGGTAAATCGGCCTGACGACACTGGAGGACAGGAGGGTTAGGGGAGACATGATAATTATCTACAAAATACTGCGTGGAATAGACAAGGTGGAGAGAGACAGGATGTTCCAGAGAGGGGACACAGAAACGAGAGGTTACAATTGGAAGTTGAAGACCCAGATGAGTCAAAAGGATGCTAGGAAGTATTTCTTCAGTCATAGAGTAGTCAGGAAGTGGAAGAGCCTAGCAAGTGAGGTAGTGGAGGTAGGAACCATACATAGTTTTAAGACGAGGTATGATAAAGCTCATGGAGCAGGGAGAGAGAGAACCTAGTAGCACTCAGTGAAAAGGCGGGGTCAGGAGCTGAGTCTCGACCCCTGAAACCACAATTAGATGAGAACGATTAGGTTAGTACACACACACACACACACACACACACGCACACACACACACACACACACACACACACACACACACACACACACACACACACACACACACACACACACACACACACACATCAACACATCAATTGAAACTGGGCAACTCCCTGAGGTATGGAAGATGGCAAATGTAGTCCCAATTTTTAAAAAGGGAGACAGACATGAGGCACTAAACTACAGACCTGTATCACTAACGTGTATAGTATGCAAAGTCATGGAGAAGATCATCAGGAGGAGAGTGATGGAGCACCTGGAAAGAAACAAGTGTATAATTGACAACCAGCACGGTTTCAGGGAAGGAAAATCCTGTGTCACAAACCTACTGGAGTTTTATGACAAGGTGACAGAAGTAAGACAAGAGAGAGAGGGGTGGATCGACTGCATTTTTTTGGACTGCAAGAAGGCCTTCGACACAGTTCCTCACAAGAGGTTACTGCAAAAGCTAAAGGATCAGGCACACATAACAGGAAAGGTAAAGCAATGGATCAGAGAATACCTGACAGGGAGGCAACAACGAGTCATGGTACGTGACGAGGTGACAAGCGGGGTTCCACAGGGGTCAGTCCTAGGACCTGTGCTGTTCTTGGTATATGTGAATGACATAAAGGAAGGGATAGACTCAGAAGTGTCCTTGTTTGCAGGTGATGTGAAGTTAATGAGAAGAATCAAATCGGATGAGGATCAGGCAGGACTACAAAGAGACCTGGACAGGCTACAAGCCTGGTCCAGCAACTGGCTCCTTGAGTTTAACCCTGCCAAATGCAAAGTCATGAAGATTGGGGAAGGGCAAAGAAGACCGCAGACACAATATAGTTTAGATGGTCAAAGACTGCAAACCTAGTAAGTAAGTAAGTTTATTCAGGTATACACAAATACAGTTACATAGAATTATCATACATAGCAGCATATGTGTAGAGAACCTAGGATAACCCAAAAAAGTCAGACAGAGTGACTTTTTTTCCATTGGGGGTCCTTTTTTACCTTTTTATTATAATTTTAAAGGTTAAAAATTTTTCTTATTTTTCCCTTTTAAATGAAGAAAAACATCTTATTTCTACAAAAAAGCTATCTACTCACGAGGGTCTTTAAAGGCCTTTTAACAATACGAGGGTCATTATAGGAAAAGGAAAAAATTTACACGTATGTTAGCAAAAAAATGGGAAAATCTTTTCCCCTCCCTTTCTTTTAGCTACTTTTCATCAGACCCCCTTTTTGGCACTCTTCTTGAACGGGGTTTGCTATGACGGCTTTGACATGTGAGGGTAGTCTTTTTCTTTTCCTTTTTTTTTTTCCCTTGGTAAAATAAAAGGTTTTTTAAAGCCGGGCCACGGACTGTGGGTATACAAAGTTGTGCCTCTCTCCCCCTATTTTACTTGTTTTGTTTTTTGGTTTCCCCAAAACCCTTGACAAAATTGACAGAAAAGATATTCTGGACCATTTTTTGTGAGCAATTTTTAAACATGTTTTAGTTCGGGTTTGTTTTACTTTTGTCTTAAAACATTAGCTATCCAACGCTGTAATTCATCCGGGCCCTTTACATTTTCTTTTGGCCCCCGGGCCCAGGATAAATCTTACGTTTTTGTTCGGGGTAAATTTGCAGTCTATTTTTCATTTTTTTTTTTGTAAAGGGCAGAGTCCCATGAAGAGCAAGGTAATCCATATGGCTTTGGGTTAAAAGGGGTAGAAAAAGGGGGTCCTGGACCCTCATGGGGTAAACACTGTGTTTTTAAATACAGGAATTTCCCAGTCGGGGCCTTTTTTGGGGTTTTTTTTCTTTACTACCTGTTCCCTTTTCAATTCTCCTGAAAGGGCATGGGTCAAGGGGGGAATTCCCAGTATTTTACTGATAAAACCCAAAAAGTGATGGGCCCCCCTTTACACTAAACTTTAAAAAAATTTTTTTTCCCCTTTTCTCAGTTTATGTTTCAGGGCCAAAGAGAAGGGCCCTTCCCATTTTTCCCCTAGGTGTAATGAAAAGTTTGTTGTTTTACTAACCATTTGCTGCAGGATTTTCATTTCCCAGTGTTAAAAATTAGTTTATCTTGGGGGTCTTTATCTGACACAAACAGAGCAACTTTTCCATCTGCATACAGTAGGATTTTGATTTTGACACTGTGGGCATTCTTTGACTTTAAAAAAAGAAAAATTTAAGGGACCCGGGAATCCCTTTTGGGGGGAAACCCCACATTTTAAATCGGCGGGGGTTTTTCTATTCCTTTTGTTTTTTGACTATTTGTCTCCTGTTCCCTTAAGGTAAGATTTAAAACCCAAGTTACAGAACCTATCCCGTAGCTTGAAGTTTTTTGCATAATG
>NC_069417.1:50807013-50852013 GCF_026875155.1 Cherax quadricarinatus
AACAGTAACAGCAGCAAAAGTAACAGCAGCAACAACAACAGTAACATCAGCAACAACAGCAGCAACAGTAACAGCAGCAGCAGCAACAGTAACAGCACAACAGTAACAACACCACAGTAACAGCAGCAGCAACAACAGTAACAACACAGTAACAGCAGCAACAGTAACAGCAGCAGCAACAACAGAAACAACACAGTAACAGCAGCAACAGTAACAGCAGCAACAGTAACAGCAGCAACAGTAACAGAAACAACAGTAACAGCAGCAGCAGCAGCAGCAACAGTAACAGCACCACAGTAACAGCAGCAACAGTAACAGCAGCAGCAACAACAGTAACAACACAGTAACAGCAGCAACAGTAACAGCGGCAACAACAGCAGTAACAGTAACAGCAGCAGCAGCAACAGTAACAGCAGCAACAGTAACAGCAGCAGCAACAACAATAACAACACAGTAACAGCAGCACCAGCAACAGTAACAGCAGCAGCAGCAACAGTAACAGCAGCAACAGTAACAGCAGCAGCAACAGTAACAGCAGCAACAGTAACAGCAGCACCAGCAACAGTAACAGCAGCAACAGTAACAGCAGCAACATCAACAGAAGTATCAGCAGTAGCAACAACAGTAACAACACAGTAACAGCAGCACCAGCAACAGTAACAGCAGCAACATCAACAGAAGTATCAGCAGCAGCAACAGTAACAGCAGTAGCAACAACAGTAACAACACAGTAACAGCAGCACCAGCAACAGTAACAGCAGCAGCAGCAACAGTAACAGCAGCAACAGTAACAGCAGCAGCAACAACAGTAACAGCAGCAACAGTAACAGCAGTAGCAACAACAGTAACAACACAGTAACAGCAGCACCAGCAACAGTAACAGCAGCATCAGCAACAGTAACAGCAGTAACAGTAACAGCAGCAGCAGCAACAGTAACAGCAGCAACAGTAACAGCAGCAGCAACAATAGTAACAACACACTGCTGGTTCATGACTGGTGACTTACCATAACTGCTGGTACATGACTGGTGACTTACCTTCACTGCTGGTACATGACTGGTGACTTACCTTCACTGCTGGTACATGACTGGTGGCTTACCTTCACTGCTGGTACATGACTGGTGACTTATTTTCACTGCTGGTACATGACTGGTGACTTACCTTCACTGCTGGTGCATGACTGGTGACTTACCTTCGCTGCTGGTACATGACTGGTGACTTACCTTCACTGCTAGTACATGACTGGTGACTTACCTTCCTATTGGTACATGACTGGTGACTTACCTTCACTGCTGGTACATGACTGGTGACTTACCTTCACTGCTGGTGCATGACTGGTGACTTACCTTCGCTGCTGGTACATGACTGGTGACTTACCTTCACTGCTAGTACATGACTGGTGACTTACCTTCCTATTGGTACATGACTGGTGACTTACCTTCACTGCTGGTACATGACGGGTGACTTACCTTCACTGCTGGTGCATGACTGGTGACTTACCTTCGCTGCTGGTACATGACTGGTGACTTACCTTCACTGCTAGTACATGACTGGTGACTTACCTTCCTATTGGTACATGAGTGGTGACATACCTTCACTGCTGGTACATGACTGGTGACTTACCTTCACTGCTGGTGCATGACTGGTGACTTACCTTCACTGCTGGTGCATGACTGGTGACTTACCTTCGCTGCTGGTACATGACTGGTGACTTACCTTCACTGCTAGTACATGACTGGTGACTTACCTTCCTATTGGTACATGACTGGTGACTTACCTTCACTGCTGGTACATGACTGGTGACTTACCTTCGCTGCTGGTACATGACTGGTGACTTACCTTCACTGCTAGTACATGACTGGTGACTTACCTTCCTATTGGTACATGACTGGTGACTTACCTTCACTGCTGGTACATGACTGGTGACTTACCTTCACTGCTGGTGCATGACTGGTGACTTACCTTCGCTGCTGGTACATGACTGGTGACTTACCTTCACTGCTAGTACATGACTGGTGACTTACCTTCCTATTGGTACATGAGTGGTGACATACCTTCACTGCTGGTACATGACTGGTGACTTACCTTCACTGCTGGTGCATGACTGGTGACTTACCTTCGCTGCTGGTACATGACTGGTGACTTACCTTCACTGCTAGTACATGACTGGTGACTTACCTTCCTATTGGTACATGACTGGTGACTTACCTTCACTGCTGGTACATGACTGGTGACTTACCTTCACTGCTGGTACATGACTGGTGACTTACCTTTTGGTTTGTATGCAATTGCCAATTGTGTGGAGAGATACAGAGTCATACACAAGTGTATTACAGAGACACAGGGACGTACACTTGTGTATTAGAGAGATACAGTGACATACACTAACGTATTAGAGAGAGATACAGTAATATACACAAGTGTAAGAGAGATACAGGGTCATACACTAGTGTGTAGAGAGATACAGTGACATACACTAGTGTATTAGAGTGATAGAGGGACATACACTAGTGCATTAGAGAGATACAGTAACGTACACTAGTGTATTAAGAGATACAGGGAGATACCCTAGTGTATAGATAGATACAGTGACATACACTCGTGTATTAGATACAGTAACATACACTAGTGTATAAAGAAATACAGTGACATACACTAGTGTATAGAGAGATACAGTGACATACATTCGTGTATTAGATACAGTAACATACACTAGTGTATAAAGAAATACAGTGACATACACTTGTGTATAGAGAGATACAGTGACATACACTCGTGTATTAGAGAGATACAGTGACATACACTAGTGTATTAGATAGTTACAGTAACAAACACTAGTATATTAGAGAGATACAGTAACATACACTAGTGTATTAGATAGATACAGTAACATACGGTAGTGTATTACAGAGACACAGTTACATACACTAGTATTAGAGAGATACAGTGACAGACAGGAACAGTGTACTAGAGTGTACAATGACAGAAGCTGTGACATCACTGTATCTTACTTTGCGTCGACTTGATGAATCAACTGAGTTGATGAATCAGCTGAGTTGATGAATCAACTAAGTTGATGAATCAGCTGAGTTGATGAATCAACTAAGTTGATGAATCAGCTGAGTTGATGAATCAGCTGAGTTGATGAATCAGCTGAGTTGATGAATGAGACCACAACCCATCTATAACCAGTGTTTTTAATGGGAATAAGTGTATAGTGTACACTTGCTATATGAAGTACTTGTAATATAGTGTACACTTGCTATATGAAGCACTTGTAATATAGTGTACACTTGCTATATGAAGCACTTGTAATATAGTGTACACTTGCTATATGATAATTCTGACTACTCTGACTGAAGAAATACTTCCTAACATCCCTTTGATTCATCTGAGTCTTCAACTTCCAATTGTGACCTCTTGTGTCTGTGTCCCATCTCTGGAACATCCCGTCTTTGTCAACCTTGTCTATTCCACGCAGTATTTTATATGCCATTATCATGTCTCCCCTGACCCTCCTGTCCTCCAGTGTCGTCAGGCCGATTTCCCTCAACCTTTCTTCGTAGGACAATCCCCGTAGCTCTGGGACTAGTCTTGTTGCAAACCTTTGCACTTTCTCTAATTTCTTGACGTGCTTCACTAGGTGTGGATTCCAAACTGGTGCTGCATACTCCAGTATGGGCCTGACGTAAATGGTATACAGAGTCTTGAATGAATCCTTACTGAGGTATCGGAACGCTATCCGTAGGTTTGCCAGGCGCCCGTATGCTGCAGCAGTTATCTGATTGATGTGCGCCTCAGCAGATATGCTCGGTGTTATACTCACCCCCAGATCTTTTTCCTTGAGTGAGGTTTGCAGTCTTTGACCATCTAAACTATATTGTGTCTGCGGTCTTCTTTGCCCTTCCCCAATCTTCATGACTTTGCATTTGGCAGGGTTAAACTCAAGGAGCCAGTTGCTGGACCAGGCTTGTAGCCTGTCCAGGTCTCTTTGTAGTCCTGCCTGATCCTCATCCGATTTGATTCTTCTCATTAACTTCACATCATCTGCAAACAAGGACACTTCTGAGTCTATCCCTTCCTTTATGTCATTCACATATACCAAGAACAGCACAGGTCCTAGGACTGACCCCTGTGGAACCCCGCTTGTCACCTCGTCACGTACCATGACTCGTTGTTGCCTCCCTGTCAGGTATTCTCTGATCCATTGCTTTACCTTTCCTGTTATGTGTGCCTGATCCTCTAGCTTTTGCAGTAACCTCTTGTGAGGAACTGTGTCGAAGGCCTTCTTGCAGTCCAAAAAAATGCATCGATCCACCCTTCTCTCTCTTGTCTTACTTCTGTCACCTTGTCATAAAACTCTAGTAGGTTTGTGACACAGGATTTTCCTTCCCTGAAACCGTGCTGGTTGTCAATTATACACTTGTTTCTTTCCAGGTGCTCCATCACTCTCCTCCTGATGATCTTCTCCATGACCTTGCATACTATACACGCTAGTGATACAGGTCTGTAGTTTAGTGCCTCATGTCTGTCTCCCTTTTTAAAAATTGGGACTACATTTGTCATCTTCCATACCTCAGGGAGTTGCCCAGTTTCAAATGACGTGTTGAAGATCTTTGTTAATGGCACACACAATATCTCTGCTCCCTCTTTAAGGACCCACGGAGAGATGTTGTCTGGTCCCACCGCCTTTGAGGCGTCAAGTTCGCATAGCAGTTTCTTCACCTCCTCCTTGGTTATATGTACCTCATCCAGCACTTGCTGGTGTACCCCCCTGTTCTGATTTCCTGGAGTCCTACTGGTTTCCACTGTAAATACTTCTTTAAATCACGTGTTGAGCTCCTGACATACCTCTCGGTCGTTTCTTGTGAATTCCCATCACCCTTCCTAGTCTGATTACCTGGTCCTTGACTGTTGTTTTCCTCCTGATGTGGCTGTACAACAGCTTCGGGTCAGTCTTGACTTTCGATGCTATGTCATTTTCATATTGTCGCTGAGCCTCCCTTCTTATCTGTGCATATTCGTTTCTGGCTCTTCGGCTAATCTCTTTATTTTCCTGAGTTCTCTGTCTTCTGTACCTTTTCCATTCTCTAGTACACCTAGTTTTTACCTCCCTACACCTTTGGGTGAACCAAGGACTCGTTCTGTTCTTCCCATTATTTCTGTTTCCCTTGGGAACAAACCTCTCCTCTGCCTCCTTGCATTTTGTTGCCACATAGTCCATCATTTCTTGTACTGGTTTTCCTGTCAGTTCCCTCTCCCACTGAATGTCTTGAAGGAAGTTCCTCATGCCTGAGTAGTTTCCCCTTTTGTAGTTTGGTTCTTCTCACCCTATTCCTGCTACTCTCTCCACTTGGAGCTCAACTATGTAGTCGAAGCACAGAACCACATGATCACTAGCTCCCAGAGGCCTTTGATACATGATATCCTCGATGTCCGAACTACTCAAGGTGAATACAAGGTCCAGTCTTGCTGGTTCATCCTCTCCTCTCTCTCTGGTAGTGTCTCTAACATGTTGATGCATGAGGTTTTCCAGTACCACATCCATCATCTTGGCTCTCCATGTTTCGGGACCCCCATGGGGCTCCAGGTTTTCCCAGTCAATCTCCTTGTGATTGAAATCACCCATAACTAGTAACTTTGCTCCCCCCATGTGTGCTCTCCTGGCCACCTCGGCTAGTGTGTCGACCATTGCTCTGTTGCTCTCATCGTATTCTTCTCTTGGCCTCCTGCAGTTCTATGGTGGGTTGTACATTACTGCAATTATCACCTTATGTCCCCCAGACTGGATTGTTAAGAACATAAGAACATAAGAACGAAGGAACACTGCAGCAGGCCTACTGGCCCATGCGAGGCAGGTCCAAGTCTCCTACTAAGTAGTCCCTTTCGCCCATGCCATCCATTCCTTCCATTTTCTCAAAACCCCACTGGTTTTTAATGAGCAGTGCAACTCCTTCTCCCCTCCCTCTGTCTTTCCTGAGGATTTGATATCCGGATGGAAAGATTGAATCTGTTATTATTCTGGTGAGTTTTGTTTCTGTGAGTGCTATTATGTCTGGGGATGTCTCCTTGATTCTTTCGTGCCACTCATCATACTTATTTGTTATTCCATCTGCATTTCTATACCACACTTTCAACTTCTTCTTTAAGACTGTGGTCTGGGAGGTGTATTGGGGTTGGGGAAGTGGGAGACCTGATAAGGAACTATGGGTGGTTGCTGTGGGGGTGGAGTTTGTAATGCAGTGGGTGGGGGCATTGGATGTGGCATGGGTGTTTTGGTTTAGAGTGTTTGGTTGCACTGGGGTTGACATGGTTGGGAGGCTTCTATA
This sequence comes from Cherax quadricarinatus, assembly GCF_026875155.1. NCBI lineage: Eukaryota > Metazoa > Arthropoda > Malacostraca > Decapoda > Parastacidae > Cherax > Cherax quadricarinatus. Next base: position 50,813,343 of record NC_069417.1, read on the forward strand.
GGAAGTTGTGAGGGAGGCTATATTTGATCTTATTCCTGGGTCTGGGATCTCCTGTCCGTCTTCTCCATCTCCTCTCTTTCCTCCTTTCACCTTTGTACCATCTCTCTCAGTTTCTGACTTTCTTCTTGTGTTCTGTCGCGGTCGAGATACACCTTCATGTATGTCGGCATGTCCCTTAATCGTGCTTTCTCCTGCAGGATCCTGTTCCGAGTCAATTCTGCCTTGAAGGTCACTTTCACTGGCCGGGTTCTTTTTTTTACAAACCCCCCTATTCTCCGAAAATTTTCCATCTGGGTCATGTCGTCTTCTCCTATTGCTTTCATGATGCTTTCAATTGCTATTTTTTCCTCTTGTTTTCTTGCTTCATATGTTTCCCCTTCAACTTCCTGGAGCTCATACACAAAGACTGACCTCACCCTTTCATTCTCCCACTGCATATCCCTGTGTATCCCCTCATTCAATTTGATTTCCTCCATTGCAGCTTTCCTTTCTTCAGTTTCACTAGCTAATGTAATTGGGCTCAGTGGCCTGTCATTTTCCCTTCTCGGCTTTCCCTGGGCTCTGCTGTGTGTGTGTGTGTGTGTGTGTGTGTGTGTGTGTGTGTGTGTGTGTGTGTGTGTGTGTGTGTGTCTGTGTGTGTGTGTGTGTGTGTACTCACCTAATTGTACTCACCTAATTGTGGTTGCAGGGGTCGAGACTCAGCTCCTGGCCCCGCCTCTTCACTGTGTGTGTGTGTGTGTGTGTGTGTGTGTGTGTGTGTGTGTGTGTGTGTGTGTGTGTGTGTGTGTGTGTGTATGTGTATGTATGTGTGTGTGTGTGTGTGTGTGTGTGTGTGTGTGCGCGCGCGCGTAAACATTAACGTAATAATTGTTAGTTTGCATAAAGTAGAGTGAGTGGAGGTCACATCACCGTCAGATATCTGGTTGAGTTGTTGATGTTGTTGTTGTTGTGAGAATTCTGATTGTTTGTCAGGAAGAGTAATTATGTCTGATGGTCTTTAATGTTGCAGACAGTTCTGGTCTGATGGTCTTTAATGTTGCAGACAGTTCTGGTCTGATGGTCTTTAATGTTCCAGACAGTTCTGGTCTGATGGTCTTTAATGTTCCAGACAGTTCTGGTCTGATGGTCTTTAATGTTCAGGACCTATCATAATCCAGACGAGGGAGTATGATCACCTGGACGAGAGAGTATGATAGCCTGGACGAGGGAGTAGGATCGTCTGGACGAGGGAGTATGATTGCCTGGACGAAGGAGTATGACTGCCTGGACGAGGGAGTAGGATCGTCTGGACGAGGGAGTGTGATCGCCTGGACGAGGGAGTATGATCGCCTGGACGAGGGATTAGGATCGTCTGGACGAGGGAGTATGATCGTCTGGACGAGGGAGTATGATTGCCTGGACGAGGGAGTAGGATCGTCTGGACGAGGGAGTGTGATCGCCTGGACTAGGGAGTATGATTGCCTGGACGAGGGAGTAGGATCGTCTGGACGAGGGAGTATGATCGCCTGGACGAGGGAGTATGATTGCCTGGACGAGGGAGTAGGATCGTCTGGACGAGGGACTGTGATCGCCTGGACGAGGGAGTATGATCGCCTGGACGAGGGAGTATGATCGTCTGGACGAGGGAATATGATTGCCTGGACGAGGGAGTATGATCGCCTGCACGAGGGAGTATGATCGTCTGGACGAGGGAATATGATTGCCTGGACGAGGGAGTATGATCGCCTGGACGAGGGAGTATGATTGTGTGGACGAGGGAGTATGATCGTCTGGACGAGGGAGAATGATCGTCTGGACGATGGAGTATGATCATGTGGACGAGGGAGTATGATCGTCTGGACGAGGGAGTATGATCGTCTGGACGAGGGAGTATGACAGTGCTGCAGTGACTTGAGGAAGGTGTCACTGTCGGTGCCTGGACAAGGGAAGGTCGTGAACGGAGTCTCATTAACATTCACTCGACGTCCGCTGCAGCGGTGAAACTTTTCGAACAGGAACCAGGTAACTGTGTCATGAAGCCCAGGCTTCTCTTCTTCCTCATCCTCCTCCAGCGCTTTTTTTCTGACTCCTCCTCCTCTTCCTCTTCTTCCTTCTCCGCCTCCTCTTCCTTCTCACCGCTACAAACAAATTATGACGATGCGTGTTCTGTTTCTCTTTGGTAATATCTTCTGTGTAACTGTAGTGGTCTTTAACGGAGAGGGAGAAGTAGTCTTTGTATTCGTAATGGTCTTTGAGAGGGAAAACTGGTGTTTGTGTTGATTTTTTTTTAACTTTAAGGAAGAAGGGATGCATGTGTATATTAGTTATCTCTGGAAGTTCGACGTGTTTTTTTTTTCGAGTTTAGTGTTGCGTATGTGAGTTCGGGAAGGTCGTCAACTACGAGGTGGTGGAGGTGCTGTGGTCCAGGGAGCACTGTAGGAGGAGCAGGTTACAGGCATCCCAGGAATGTTATCAAAGAATGTCAACATTACTCCGCTGACAGGAGGTGGGAGAGGCCAGGTCTCCTGAAGTGTGTGGTGGGGCAGGAGTGGAGAGCTCCGGGAGAAGTGAGGACTTGCACCACCGGAGGTGGTAGATGTGGGGATGATAGTGGTGATACTGTCTGCTCCACCACCACCAACGCCTAGCACCACAAACAAAGGCACTGCCACCATTGTTACCACTACAATCTTAAGAGCAACTGCCAAACATCCTCCCTCATTACCACAACCATTACCACAAAATTACCACAACCGTTACCACAACCATTACCAAACCTTACTCCAGGTCACTAATTCCCAAGGGGTGCCCCCAACAATTTGGGTTCCAGGGTAAACTTTACTCCAGTGAACCACCTTTACGGCCCCTAAAAAGTGGGGGACAAAATATTTGTCCCAGGGTCACCCTTTTGCCTTGGGGTGGCCCCCTTAAATTAAATTTTTACCACATTTTCCATTAAAATTTTTTTTAAATTGAAACATTATTATAGTTAATTATGGCCCAGTGGTGGACCAAAACATTACGGGTCCGGTGGAAAAAATTATGGCCAGTGGTGGGCCCCACATTCTGCCCAGTGGTGGAAAATTTTCGGTCCAGGGGGGGAAACATTACTGGTCCAGTGGTGGCCCAAAATTAGGGGTCCGTGGTGGCCCCTTTTAACGGGCCCCGTGGGGGCCCCAACATTACTGGTCAGGGTGGCCCCACATTACTGGCCCTGGTGGCCAACATTAGGGTCAGTGGTGGCCAACTTATGGCCCCATGGTGGCCCAACTTTACGGTCCATGGTGGACCAACATTACTGGTCCAGTGGGGACCAACATTACTGGTCCAGTGGGGGACCAACATTATGGTCCAGTGGGGGCCCAACATTTACTGGTCCGGGTGGCCCAAACATTAGGGCCAGGGGTGGCCCAACTTCTGGCCCATGGTACCAACATTACGGTCGTGGTGGCCCACATTACTGGTCCATGGTGGAAAAACATTACTGGCCCAAAGGGTTTGGACCCCCTTTAAAGGTCCAGGGGTTGGACACTTATGGTCCAGTGGGGGGCCCCCAAAATTATGGTCCATTGGGGACCAACAAATGGTCCAGGGGTGGACAACTTTAGGGGTCCAGTGGGACCCAAATTACTGGTCCAGTGGGGGACCAAATTACGGTCCGTGGTTGGACCAACTTTACGGGTCCATTGGTGGACCAAATTATGGTCCAGTGGTGGACCAACCATTACTGGTCAGGGGGGACCCACATTACTGGTCCATGGTGACCAACATACGGGTCCAGGGGTGGACCAACATTACTGGTCCAGTGGTGGACCCAACAATTTGGTCCAGTGGGGGGACCAACATCTGGTCCAGTGGTTGGACCACCAATACTGGTCCATTGGTGGACCAACAATTACTGGTCCAAGTGGTGGACCAAATAAGGTCCAGTGGTTACACCCACATACTGGTCCAGTGTGAACCCCCATTACTGGTCCAGTGGTGACCCAAAAACGGGTTTCCAGTGGTGGACCAACATTACTGATCCAGTGGTGACCACAATCTGGTCCAGTGGTGACCCACATTACTGGTTCCAGTGGGGGACCCAACATAGGTCCAGTGGGGTGGACCCAACATTGCGGTCCGTGGTGACCAACATTACTGTCCAGGTGGACCAACATTATGGTCCCAGTGGTGGACCCACATTACTGGTCCAGTGGTGGACCCACAATTACTGGTCCAGTGTGGCCAACATTACTGGTCCAGTGGTGGACCAATTTGGCCCAAAGTGGTGGCCCCACATTACTGGTCCAGTGGTGGCCACCCATTACTGGTCCGTTGGACCAACATTACTGGTCCAGTGGTGGCCCAAACATTACTGGTCCAGTGGTGGACCCACATTACTGGCCCAAATGGGGGACCAACATACTGGCCCCAGTTGGTGACCAACATTACTGGTCCAGTGGTGGACCAACATTACTGGTCCAGTGGTGGACCAACATTATGGTCCAGGGGTTTGGACCAACATTACTGGTCCATTGGTGGACCACTTTAAACTGGTCCAGGGGTTTGGACCAACATTACTGGTCCAGTGGGTACCACATTATGGTCCAGTGGGGGCCCCAACATTACTGGTCCAGTGGTGGACCCACATTACTGGTCCGTGGTGGACCAACATTACGGGTCCAGTGGTGGACCCACATTACTGGTCCAGTGGTGGACCAACATTACTGGTCCAGTGGTGACCAACATACTGGTCCAGTGGTGGACCAACATTACTGGGTCCAGTGGTGGACCAACATTACTGGTCCAGTGGTGGACCAATTGGTCCAGTGTGGACCAACATTACTGGTCCAGTGGTGGACCCACATACTGGTCCAGTGGTGGACCAACATTACTGGTCCAGTGGTGGACCACATTATGGTCCAGTGGTGACCAACATTACTGGTCCAGTGGTGGACCAACATTACTTGGTCCATGTGGTGGACAACAATACTGGTCCAGTGGTTGTGACCAACATGTAGGGTCAGTGTGGACCCACATTTCCAGTGGTACAACATTACTGGTCCAGTGGTGAGACCACATACTGGTCCAGTGGTGGGACCAAATTACTGGTCCGGGTGGAGGACCAACATTATGGTCCAGTGGGGGACCAACTTATGGTCCCAGTGGACCAACAATACTGTCCAGTGGTGGACCAACATTACAGGCCCAGTGGTGAAAACATTACGGTCCAGTGGTGGACCCACATTACGTCCATGGTTGGACCACATTACTGGCCAGTGGTGGCCCACATTACTGATCCAGTGGTGGACCACTATTACTGGTCCATGTGGACACATTACTGGTCAGTGGTGGCCCAAACGTTAACTGGTCCAGTGGGGGACCACATTGCATTCCAGTGGTGACCCAACACTGTCGGTGGACCAACAATACTGGTCCAGGGTACCAACAGTACTGGTCCAGTTGGTGTGACCAACATTTACTGGTCCAGTGGTGGACCAACTTTATGGTTCCAGTGGTGGACAACATTACTGGTCCTATGGTGGACCACATTATGTCATGGTGGCCAACATTACTGGTCCAGTGGTGGACCAACATTACTGGTCCAGTGGGGGGACCAACATTACTGGTCCAGTGGTGGACCAACATTACTGGTCCAGTGGTGGACCCACATTACTGGTCCAGTGGTGGACCAACATTACTGGTCCAGTGGTGGACCAACATTACTGGTCCAGTGGTGGCCCCAACATTACTGGTCCAGTGGTGGACCAACATTACTGGTCCAGTGGTGGCCCCAACATTACTGGTCCAGTGGTGGACCAACATTATGGTCCAGTGGTGGACCAACATTACTGGTCCAGTGGTGGCCCCAACATTACTGGTCCAGGGGTGGAACCAACATTACTGGTCCAGTGGTGGACCCACATTACTGGTCCAGTGGTGGACCAACATTACGGGTCCAGTGGTGAACCAACATTACTGGTCCAGTGGTGGACCAACATTACTGGTCCAGTGGTGGACCAACATTACTGGTCCAGTGGTGGACCCACATTACTGGTCCAGTGGTGGACCAACATTACTGGTCCAGTGGTGGACCAACATTACTGGTCCAGTGGTGGACCAACATTACTGGCCCAGTGGTGGACCAACATTATGGTCCAGTGGTGGACCAACATTACTGGTCCAGTGGTGGACCACTTTAAACTGGTCCAGTGGTGGACCCACATTACTGGTCCAGTGGTGGACCAACATTACTGGTCCAGTGGTGGACCAACATTACTGGTCCAGTGGTGGACCAACATTACTGGTCCAGTGGTGGACCCACATTACTGGTCCAGTGGTGGACCAACATTACTGGTCCAGTGGTGGACCCACATTACTGGCCAGTGGTGACCCAACATTACTGGTCCAGTGGTGGACCAACATACTGGTCCAGTGGTGGACCAACATTACTGGTCCAGTGGTGGACCAACATTAACTGGTTGTCCAAAAGTATGGATGTGACCAACATTACTGGTCCAGTGGTGGACCAACATTACTGGTCCAGTGGTACACCCACATTACTGGTCCAGTGGTGGACCCACATTACTGGTCCAGTGGTGGACCCACATTACTGGTCCAGTGGTGGACCAACATTACTGATCCAGTGGTTTGGCCCCAACATTACTGTCCAGTGGTGGACCCACATTACTGGTCAGTGGTGGACCAACATTACTGGTCCAGTGGTGGACCAACAATACTGGTCCAGTGGTGGACCAACATATGGTCCAGTGGTGGACAACATTCTGGTCCAGTGGTGGACCACATTACTGGTCCAGTGGTGGACCCACATTACTGGTCCAGTGGGGGACCAACATTACTGGTCCAGTGGTGGACCAACATTACTGGTCCAGTGGGGACCAACATTACTGGTCCAGTGGTGGACCAACATTACTGGTCCAGTGGTGGACCAACATTACTGGTCCAGTGGTGGACCAACATTACTGGTCCAGTGGTGGACCAACATTACTGGTCCAGTGGTGGACCAACATTACTGGTCCAGTGGTGGACCAACATTACTGGTCCAGTGGTGGACCAACATTACTGGTCCAGTGGTGGACCAACATTACTGGTCCAGTGGTGGACAACATTACTGGTCCAGTGGTGGACCAACATTACTGGTCCAGTGGTGGACCAACATTACTGGTCCAGTGGTGGACCAACATTACTGGTCCAGTGGTGAAACCCACATTACTTGTCCAGTGGTGGACCAACATTACTGGTCCAGTGGTGGACCAACATTACTGGTCCAGTGGTGGACCAACATTACTGGTCCAGTGGTGGACCAACATTACTGGTCCAGTGGTGGACCCACATTACTGGTCCATTGGGTGGACCACATTATGGTCCAGTGGTGACCAAATTACTGGTCCAGTGGTGGACCCACATTACTGGTCCAGTGGTGGACCAACATTACTGATCCAGTGGTGGACCCACATTACTGGTCCAGTGGTGGACCCACATTACTGGTCCAGTGGTGGACCCACATACTGGTCCAGTGGTGGACCAACATTACTGGCCCAAAGTGGTGGACCCACATTACTGGTCCAGTGGTGGACCAACATTACTGGTCCAGTGGTAGACCAACATTACTGGTCCAGTGGTGGACCAACATTACTGGTCCAGTGGTGGACCAACATTATGGTCCAGTGGTTGGGACCAACATTACTGGTCCAGTGGTGGACCAACATTACTGGTCCAGTGGTGGAACCAACATTACTGGTCCAGTGGTGGACCAACATTACTGGTCCAGTGGTGGACACACATTACTGGTCCAGTGGTGGACCAACATTACTGGTCCAGTGGTGGACCAACATTACTGGTCCAGTGGTGGAAAACATTACTGGTCCAGTTTTGGTGGGGACCAACATTACTGGTCCAGTGGTGGACCACATTACTGGTCCAGTGGTGGACCCACATTACTGGTCAGTGTGGACCAACATTATGGTCAGTGGTGGACCAACTTACTGGTCCAGTGGTGGACCACATTACTGGTCCAGTGGTGGACCAACATTACTGGTCAGTGGTGGACCAACATTACTGGTCCAGTGGTGGACCAACATAAACTGGTCCAGTGGTGGACCAACATTACTGGTCCAGTGGTGGACCAACATTACTGGTCCAGTGGTGACCGACATTACTGGTTCCAGTGGTGGAAACCATTACTGGTCCAGTGGTGGACCAACATTATGGTCCAGTGGTGGACCCACATTACTGGTCCAGTGGGGGACCAACATTACTGGTCCAGTGGTGGACCACATATGGTCCAGTGGTGGACCCACATTACTGGGTCCAGTGGTGGACCAACATTACTGGTCCAGTGGTGGACCCAACATTACTGGTCCAGTGGTGGACCACATTACTGTCCAGTGGTGGACTCCACATTACTGGTCCAGTGGTGGACCAACATTACTGGTCCAGTGGTGGACCAACATTATGGTCCAGTGGTGGACCACATTACTGGTCCAGTGGTTGGACCCACATTACTGGTCCAGTGGTGGACCAACATTACTGGTCCAGTGGTGGACCAACATTACTGGTCCAGTGGTGGACCCACATTACTGGTCCAGTGGTGGACCAACATACTGGTCCAGTGGTGGACCAACATTCTGGTCCAGTGGTGGACCACATTACTGGTCCAGTGGTGCCCCAACATTACTGGTCCAGTGGTGGACCCACATTACTGGTCAGTGGTGGACCAACATTATGGTCCAGTGGTGGACCAACATTACTGGTCCAGTGGTGGATCCACATTACTGGTCCAGTGGTGGACCAACATTACTGGTCCAGTGGTGGACCAACAGTACTGGTCCAGTGGTGGACCCACATTACTGGTCCAGTGGTGGACCAACATTACTGGTCCAGTGGTGGACCCACATTACTGGTCCAGTGGTGGACCAACATTACTGGTCCAGTGGTGGACCACATTACTGGTCCAGTGGTGGACCAACATTACTGGTCCAGTGGTGGACCAACATTACTGGTCCAGTGGTGGACCAACATTACTGGTCCAGTGGTGGACCACATTACTGGGTCCAGTGGTGGACCAACATTACTGGTCCGTGGAACCACATTACTGGTCCAGTGGTGGACCAACATTACTGGTCCAGTGGTGGACCAACATTACTGGTCCAGTGGTGGACCAACATTACTGGTCCAGTGGTGGACCCACATTACTGGTCCAGTGGTGGACCCACATTACTGGTCCAGTGGTGGACCAACATTACTGGTCCAGTGGTGGACCCAACATTACTGGTCCAGTGGTGGAACCAACATTACTGGTCCAGTGGTGGACCACATTACTGGTCCAGTGGTGGACCAACATTACTGGTCCAGTGGTGGACCAACATTACTGGTCCAGTGGTGGACCAACATTGCTGGTCCAGTGGTGGACCAACATTACTGGTCCAGTGGCACTGGAACCAACATTACTGGTCCAGTGGTGGACCACATTACTGGTCCAGTGGTGACCAACATTACTGGTCCAGTGGTGGACCAACATTACTGGTCCAGTGGTGGACCACATTACTGGTCCAGTGGTGGACCAACATTACTGGTCCAGTGGTGGACCAACATTCCTGGTCCAGTGGTTGGACCACATTACTGGTCCAGTGGTGGACCCACATTACTGGTCCAGTGGCGGACCAACATTACTGGTCCAGTGGTGGACCAACATTACTGGTCCAGTGGTGGACCAACATTACTGGTCCAGTGGTGGACCAACATTACTGGTCCAGTGGTGGACCAACATTACTGGTCCAGTGGTGGACACACATTACTGGTCCAGTGGTGGACCAACATTACTGGTCCAGTGGTGGACCAACATTACTGGTCCAGTGGTGGACACACATTACTGGTCCAGTGGTGGACCAACATTAATGGTCCAGTGGTAGACCCACATTACTGGTCCATTGGTGGACCAACATTACTGGTCCAGTGGTGGACCCACATTACTGCTCCAGTGGTGAACCCACATTACTGGTCCAGTGGTGGACCAACATTCCTGGTCCAGTGGTGGACCAACATTACTGGTCCAGTGGTGGACCCACATTACTGGTCCAGTGGTGGACCAACATTACTGGTCCAGTGGTGGACCCAACATTACTGGTCCAGTGGTGGCCCCACACATTACTGGTCCAGTGGTGGACCAACATTACTGGTCCAGTGGTACCAACATTACTGGTCCAGTGGTGGACCAACATTACTGGTCCGGTGGACCAACATTACTGGTCCAGTGGTGGACCAACATTACTGGTCCAGTGGTGGACCAACATTACTGGTCCAGTGGTGGACCAACATTACTGGTCCAGTGGTGGACCAACATTACTGGTCCAGTGGTGGACCCACATTACTGGTCCAGTGGTGGACCAACATTACTGGTCCAGTGGTGGACCAACATTACTGGTCCAGTGGTGGACCCAACATTACTGTCCAGTGGTAAAGGTGGTGACCAACATTACTGGTCCAGTGGTGGACCACATTACTGGTCCAGTGGTGGACCAACATACTGGTCCAGTGGGGACCCACATTACTGGTCCAGTGGTGGACCACATTACTGGTCCAGTGGTGGACCACATTACTGGTCCAGTGGTGACCAATTACTGGTCCAGTGGTGGACCAACATTACTGGTCCAGTGGTGGACCACATTACTGGTCCAGTGGTGGACCCAACATTACTGGTCCAGTGGTGGACCCATTACTGGTCCAGTGGTGGACCCACATTACTGGTCCAGTGGTGGACCAACATTACTGGTTCAGTGGTGGACCAACATTACTGGTCCAGTGGTGGACCAACATTACTGGTCCAGTGGTGGACCAACATTACTGGTCCAGTGGTGGACAAACATTACTGGTCCAGTGGTGGACCCACATTACTGGTCCCGTGGTGGACCCACATTACTGGTCCAGTGGTGGACCCAACATTATGGTCCAGTGGTGGACCAACATTACTGGCCCAGTGGTGGACCAACATTATTGGTCCAGTGGTGGACCAAAAATATGGTCCAGTGGTGGACCAACATTATTGGTCCAGTGGTGGACCCACATTACTGGTCCAGTGGTGGACCAACATTACTGGTCCAGTGGTGAACCAACATCACTGGTCAAGTGGTGGACCAAACATTACTGGTCCAGTGTTGGACCCGTTACTGGTCCAGTGGTGGACCAACATTACTGGTCCAGTGGTGGACCAACATTACTGGTCCAGTGGTGGACCAACATTACTGGTCCAGTGGTGGACCAACATTACTGGTCCAGTGGGTTCTGGGGGACCAACATTAACTGGTCCAGTGGTGGTACCAACATTATGGTCCAGTGGTGGACCAACATTACTGGTCCAGTGGTTGGACCCACATTACTGGTCCAGTGGTGACCAACATTACTGGTCCAGTGTGTGGACCAACATCACTGGTCCAGTGGTGGCCAACATTACTGGTTCCAGTGGTGGACCAACATTACTGGTCCAGTGGTGGACCAACATTACTGGTCCAGTGGTGGACCCACATTACTGGTCCAGTGGTGGACCCACATTACTGGTCCAGTGGTGGACCAACATTACTGATCCAGTGGTGGACCCACATTACTGGTCCAGTGGTGGACCCACATTACTGGCCCAGTGGTGGACCAACATTACTGGTCCAGTGGTGGACCAACATTACGGGTCCAGTGGTGGATCAACATTACTGGTCCAGTGGTGGACCAACATTACTGGTCCAGTGGTGGACCAACATTAGTGGTCCAGTGGTGGACCAACATTACTGGTCCAGTGGTACACCCACATTACTGGTCCAGTGGTGGACCCACATTACTGGTCCAGTGGTGGACCCACATTACTGGTCCAGTGGTGGACCAACATTACTGGTCCAGTGGTGGACCCACATTACTGGTCCAGTGGTGGCCCCAAACATTACTGGTCCAGTGGTGGACCAACATTACTGGTCCAGTGGTGGACACACATTACTGGTCCAGTGGTGGACCAACATTACTGGTCCAGTGGTGGACCAACATTACTGGTCCAGTGGTGGACCAACATTACTGGTCCAGTGGTGGACCAACATTACTGGTCCAGTGGTGACCAAAACATTACTGGTCCAGTGGTGGACCAACATTACTGGTCCAGGGGTTTGGACCAACATTACTGGTCCAGTGGTGGACCCCAATTACTGGTCCAGTGGTGGCCCCAACATTACTGGTCCAGTGGTGGACCAACATTACTGGTCCAGTGGTGGACCAACATTACTGGTCCAGTGGTGGACCAACATTACTGGTCCAGTGGTGGACCAACATTACTGGTCCAGTGGTGGACCAACATTACTGGCCCAGTGGTGGACCACATTACTGTCCAGTGGTGACCAACATTCTGGTCCAGTGGTGGACCACATTACTGGTCAGTGGTGGCCCAACATTACTGGTCCAGTGGTGGACCAACATTACTGGCCAGTGGTGGACCCACATACTGTCCAGTGGTGGACCAACATTACTGGTCCAGTGGGGACCACATTACTGGTCCAGTGGTGGACCACATTCTGGTCCAGTGGTGGACCAACATTACTGGTCCAGTGGTGGACCACATACTGGTCAGTGGTGGACCAACATTACTGGTCCAGTGTGGACCACATTACTGGTCCAGTGTAGACCCACATACTGTCCAGTGGTGGACCAACATTACTGGTCCAGTGGTGGCCCAACATTACTGGTCCAGTGGTGGACCAACATTACTGGTCCAGTGGTGGACCACATTCTTCCAGTGGTGGACCAACATTACTGGTCAGTGGTGGACCCACATTACTGGTCAGTGGTGGACCAACATTATGGTCCAGTGGTGGACCCACATTAACTGGTCCATGTGACCCACATTACTGGTCCATGGTGGACCACATTACGGGTCCAGTGGTGGACCAACATTACTGGTCCAGTGGTGGACCACATTACGGTCCAGTGGTGGACCAACATTACTGGTCCAGTGGTGGACCCACATTACTGGTCCAGTGGTGGACCACATTACTGGTCCAGTGGTGACCAAATTACTGGTCCAGTGGTGGACCCACATTACTGGTCCAGTGGTGGACCAACATTGGTCCAGTGGTGGACCACATTACTGGTCATGTGGACCAACATTACTGGTCCAGTGGTGGACCAACATTATGGTCCAGTGGTGGACCACATTACTGGTCCAGTGTGGACCCATTACTGGTCCAGTGGTGGACCAACATACTGGTCCAGGGTGGACCACATTATGGTCAGTGGTGGACCAACATTACTGGTCCAGTGGTGGACCAACATTATGTCCAGTGGTGGACCAACATTACTGGTCCAGTGGTGGACCAACATTACTGGTCAGTGGTGGACCCACATATGGTCCGTGGTGGACCAACATTACTGGTCCAGTGGTGGACCAACATTACTGGTCCAGTGGTGGACCAACATTACTGGTCCAGTGGTGGACCAACATTATTGCCAGTGGTGACCAACATACTGGTCCAGTGGTGGACCAACATTATTGGTCCAGTGGTGGACCAACATTACTGGTCCAGTGGTGGACCAACATTACTGGTCCAGTGGTGACCAAATACTGGTCAATGGTGGACCAACATTACTGGTCCAGTGTGACCCACATTACTGTCCAGTGGTGGACCAACATTACTGGTCCAGTGGTGGACCAACATTATGGTCAGTGTGGACCAACATTACTGGTCCATGGTGGACCACATTACTGGTCCAGTGGTGGACCAACATTACTGGTCCAGTGGTGGACCAACATTACTGGTCCAGTGGTGGACAACATTACTGGTCCAGTGGTACCAACATTACTGGTCCAGTGGTAGACCAACATTATGGTCCAGTGGTGACCAACATTACTGGTCCAGTGGTGGACCACATTACTGGTCCAGTGGTGGACAACATTATGTCCAGTGGTGGACCAACATTACTGGTCCAGTGTGGACCAACATTACTGGTCCAGTGGTGGACCCACATTACTGGTCCAGTGGTGGACCACATTACTGGTCCATGGGGGACCCACATTACTGGTCCAGTGGTGACCACATTACTGGTCCAGTGGTGACCACATTACTGGTCCAGTGGTGGACCAACATTACGGTCCAGTGGTGGATCAACATTACTGGTCCAGTGGTGGACCAACATTACTGGTCCAGTGGTGGACCAACATTACTGGTCCAGTGGTGGACCACATTACTGGTCCAGTGGTACCACCATTACTGGTCCAGTGTGGCCCAACATTATGCCAGTGGTGGACCACATTACTGGTCCAGTGGTGGACCAACATTACTGGTCCAGTGGTGGACCACATTACTGTCCAGTGGTGGCCCACATTACTGGTCCAGTGGTGGACCAACATTACTGGCAGTGGTGACCAACATTACTGGTCCAGTGGTGACCAACATTACTGGTCCAGTGGTGGACCAACATTACTGGTCCAGTGGTGGACCACATTCTGGTCCAGTGGAGGACCAACATTACTGGTCCATGGTGGACCAACATTACTGGTCCAGTGTGGACCAACATACTGGTCAGTGTGGACCAAACATTACTGGTCAGTGGTGGACCACATTATGGTCCAGTGGTGGACCACATTACTGGTCCAGTGGTGGACCCAATTACTGGTCCAGTGGTGGACCAACATACTGTCAGTGGTGGACACATTACTGGTCCAGTGGGGGACCAACATTACTGGTCCAGTGGTGGACCAACATTACTGGTCCAGTGGTGGACCACATTACTGGCCAGTGGTGGACCCACATTACTGGTCCAGTGGTGGACCAACATACTGGTCCAGTGGGGACCACATTATGTCCAGTGGTGGACCCACATTACTGGTCCGTGGTGACCAACATTACTGGTCCAGTGGTGGACCACATTACTGGTCCAGTGGTGGACCACATTACTGGTCCAGTGGTGGACCACATTACTGGTCCAGTGGGGACCACATTACTGTCAGTGGTGGACCAACATTACTGGCAGGTCCAAAAGTCAGTGGGCAACATTACTGGTCCAGGGGTAGACCAACATTACTGGCATGGTGGACCCACATTACTGTCCAGTGGTGGACCAAATTACTGGTCCAGTGGTGGACCCACATTACTGGTCCAGTGGTGGACCAACATTCTGGTCCAGTGGTGGACCACATTACTGGTCCAGTGGTGGACCCACATTACTGTCCAGTGTGGACCAACATTACTGGTCCAGTGGTGGACCAAACATTACTGTCCAGTGGTGGACCCACATTACTGGTCCAGTGGTGGACCCACATTACTGGTCCAGTGGTGGACCCACATTACTGGTCCAGTGGTGGACCAATTACTGGTCCAGTGGTGGACCACATTACTGGTCAGTGGTGGACCCACATTACTGGTCCAGTGGTGGACCCACATACTGGTCCAGTGGTGGACCAACATTACTGGTCCAGTGGTGACCACATTACTGGTCCATGGTGGACCAACATTACTGGTCAGTGGTGGACCCCATTATGTCCAGTGGTGACCCATTACTGGTCCAGTGGTGGACCACATTACTGGTCCAGTGTGGACCACATACTGGTCCAGTGGTGGACCAACATTACTGGTCCAGTGGTGACCAACATTACTGGTCCAGTGGTGGACCAACATTATGGTCCAGTGGTGGCCCAAATACTGGTCCAGGGTGGACCCACATTACTGGTCCGTGGTGGACCACATTACTGTCCAGTGGTGGACCAACATACTGGTCCAGTGGTGGACCACATACTGGTCCAGTGGTGGACCAACATTATGGTCCAGTGGTGGACCAACATTACTGTCCGTGGTGACCAACATTACTGGTCAGTGGTGACCACATTACTGGTCCAGTGGTGACCACATTACTGGTCCAGTGGTGGACCAACATACTGGTCCAGTGGGTGGACCAACATTACTGTCCAGTGTGGACCACTTACTGGTCCAGTGGTGGACCAACATTACTGGTCCAGTGGTGGA
Organism: Cherax quadricarinatus; assembly: GCF_026875155.1. Classification (NCBI taxonomy): domain Eukaryota; kingdom Metazoa; phylum Arthropoda; class Malacostraca; order Decapoda; family Parastacidae; genus Cherax; species Cherax quadricarinatus. The sequence goes on from NC_069417.1 coordinate 50,829,311, forward strand.
CCACTTACTGGTCCAGGGGTTTGGACCAATATTGCTGGTCCAGTGGTGGACCAACATTACTGGTCCAGTGGTGGACAAACATTACTGGTCCAGTGGTGGACCCACATTTCTGGTCCAGTGGTGGACCAACATTACTGGTCCAGTGGTGGACCAACATTACTGGTCTAGTGGTGGACCAACATTATTGGTTCAGTGGTGGACCAACATTACTGGTCCAGTGGTGGACCAACATTACTGGTCCAGTGGTGGACCAACATTACTGGTCCAGTGGTGGACCAACATTACTGGTCCAGTGGTGGACCAACTTTAAACTGGTCCAGTGTGGGACAAACATTACTGGTGCAGTGGTGGACCAACATTACTGGTCCAGTGGTGGACCAAAACATTACTGGTCTAGTGGTGGACCAACATTATTGGTTCAGTGGTGGACCAACATTACTGGTCCAGTGGTGGACCAACATTACTGGTCCAGTGGTGGACAAACATTACTGGTCCAGTGGTGGACCAACATTACTGGTCCAGTGGCGGACCAACATTACTGGTCCTATATTGGTATCTATATTGAGACGTACCATCTTGGTGTTTTTATTGAGATGTGCGACACCTCTGGATCTTTACTGAGTGACGTGCAACATCTGGTTGTGTTTATTGAGACGTGTAACACCACGGTATCTTTAATGAGAGACGTGGATCACCTGGGTGCCTTTATTGAGACGTGCAACTCATGGGTGTCTTTACTGAGAGACGTGCAACACCTGGGGATCTTTACTGAGGGACGTGAAACACCTGGGCGCCTTTATTGAGAAATACAATACATGGGTGTCTTTATTGAGAAGTGGAACACCTGGGTATCTTTACTGAGGGACGTGCACCATCTGGGTGTCTTTATTGAGTCGTGCAATACCTGGGTGTTTTTACTGAGAAACCTGCAACACCTGGGTATCTTTACTGAAAGACGTGCAACACCTGGGTGTCTTTACTAATTATATTTTGCCACCGAAGAGGCTAGTTTTTTGTCACCCCATATCCATCCTGTGGATGGTAGCGCAAGAGCATGTGGATTCACAAAATGCATAGGAACTAGATCCCAAAAGTGTTACAGGTGTACATTTGGATTTACATCTACAGTTCACTTATCTGTTACAAGCAAATTAAATTTGCTTAATGTATGTGGTATCTTATTTTCATTAATAAGATATCTTCACATGTCACATAGGTTATTATATTGTCTATCTCTGTATTCCTCAATAAGTGGACAATTAAGCACATAGTGTTCAAGACAGTGACCATATGCCTGATGTAATTTGCATTTAGTTTGATCATCATCTGTGTGTCTGCCAAACTGCCAGAAGTACTTGTAACCAAGCCTAAGCCTGGCCACTACAACATCAGTCAGTCTGTTCACATTGCAAGTTGCTCCATGAACATACTTATCTACGTTCATATTATCATAGTGGGTTATAGATCTACTCAGGCTTCTAACTGCATTCCTATAACAATCATTTTCATTATTTACTTCTCTCCTAATATTTATTCCTAATGCTAGACACAGTTATACCAAAGTTATATTCTACATTCTCCTTCTCGATACTCTTCTTGGCTAACATATCAACTTTATCATGAAGGAGTAATCCAATGTGTGATGGGATCCATAGCAATTGTACATTAATTCACTTTTCCCGGATTTTTAGTATCTGTACCTGGTTTCTCCAATGAGCATGTTGTTGGAGTAATTATATGAGCATTCAGTAATGACAGAATCAGTAAAGATGATAGAGTCAAGTTCAGTGTCGTAAGTTAGCTTTAGCGCCATTTTGACTGCAAACAATTCAGTTTGCAGTGTAGACGCCCAGTTGTTAATTCTTATGCCTAACTCAACAAATTTATTATCGTTCTTAACTAGGGAGGTGGTAACAAGAGCAGATGCAGCCCTGCCAGAAGACTCCTGTTTAGATATAACTTGTGATAACTTATTACTACCAGCTAGGCGAGAAATTTCTTCTTGAGCAGTTGTTTTAACAAGTGTTTTAAGGAAGGGATTACTAGCAATGAGCTTCTTGGGAGGGACTTGCAGGTATGTGATATTAAATGAACACATCTTCCATGGAGGTGTGAAATGCTCTTGTGGTCTACAGTGATGCAGTTCATGCAGGTTATAAAACTTAATGTAATTGCATGTTTTCACAATCCATTTAGATCTGTGTATATTTACTGCTAGAAACTTAGTAAGATTCATAGTGACAGTGTCTGGTTCATTTCTTAACATTCTAATACCGAGTACAGTGTTAATCTCAACAATCCTATCACTGATACTAGAAATACCAAGCTCCTTCCTCATATTAAGAACCTTTGTAGATTTGGAACAGCCAAGAATAATTCTGAGAGCTTCATTTGCATTAACTCCAAGGGACGGAGATAAATTTCTCTAGCTAATATCAACATGGGAGCAGCATAATCAGTTAAGGACCTAACATAGGCTATGTACATCATTCTCACGATTCTCACATTAGCACCATAGTTGGGGTTGTAGCCAGCAACATTAGCACCATAGTTGGGGTTGTAGCCAGCAACATAGCACCATAGTTGGGGTTGTAGCCAGCAACATTAGCACCATAGTTGGGGTTGTAGCCAGTAACAGCTTTGAGAGCATATAGCCTATCTTTGTATTTCTTATTTAGTTGTGGTATAGTGGATTTGTTAAAGGGTACATCTACACCAAGGTATTTGTAAGATTTAACGTAGCTGATGATTTCACCCTGCAAATAGATGGGTGATGGATGTCGTTTGCTTGTTAATATCTTTGTTTTAGAGAAAGATATTATGAAGCCTAATCGACTAGAAATTGCTTGAGCTTCATTAAGAATGGTAGTCATCTTCTTATGCCCTGTTGTGTGGATCATGATGTCATCAGCATAGCTTATAACTACATGTTTGAGTGAGGCAGATAGAGTATTTAGGAGAGGATTAATCAGAACATTAAACAGCATGGGACTGAGAACTCCCTGTGGTGTACCTAGGGACATTTCTTTAGGCTCACTTCAAAAGCCTTGGTAGAGGACAGGTATCTTATTATCCAGCAGAGTAAGCTACCACCAATATTCATTTTTGTTAGTTCATGTAGTATAGCGGTTCTGTTTGCGATATTAAATGCAGATTTTTGATCAAGAAATGTGGTAAATTAGTAGAGGTGTGTGCAGTGAGAAAGGTGGAAATACAGTTCTGCACACTTTTATCTTTCATGAACCCATAGAGGTAGGGGGAAAGTTGGTGTCTGATTCTGTAGTACAGTCTGTTAAGTATCATTCTTTCAAAAGTTTTATAAAGACAACTAGTTAAGGAGATCGGTCTAAATGTATCAGGCTGTTGGGGTTTAGGGATAGGCACAATGAGACCATTGGTCCAGGAAGTAGGAAGAACTCCCTCAATGTAACTGAGATTATACAGTGCCAACAAAGGGTTATCAAGCACGTGCCTTAGAGTTCTGAGAACATCAAAGGTTATACCATCCTCTCCAGGAGCAGTTGATCAACCTTTAGTTAATGCATTGTCTAACTCATACTCGGTAAAGAGGCAATCACTCTCATCAATATTTTGGCTCATAAAATTAGTCAGTTTCAACATTTCTTCAGAAGCACTCTCTAAGTTTTTTCTAATATGAGATGGAAGGTTTTCATGCCTGGATGTTTTGGACCAGTCATTTATGAGGTCATCTGTTTTTTTCAAGATGAAAGGGATAAGCAACATTACCAGTCTTTCTCCTGGTTATAAGCTGCATATCCAGGCAACTTTGGTGGAGGTGCTCCATCTTGCCGTCTACATTCCTGCAAACAGATGACATCGATATTCTTGGTTGCACTATTACAAGTCAGGCAACCGCTTCCTGTTGGAAGCAATGTTCCATGAAAGATTTGTAATCTATCCATTGTAATGAGTTATTACAATCTCTTGCTCATAAGATGGTAAGTATTATGGTTTGGCTACAGTGTGCAGACGCTTAAGAGCAAATAGCAAAGTTTGTTTATTTTTATTTTCAGAACTTTTTTCTATAAGCATTTCCCGACATTTTGCCAGCCAGTTCCTAGGCAATGTTTGAAGCCAAGAGTCATTGGCTTCTTCCTCACAAATTGTTTAAAACTGATTGGGAATTGCTGCGCTTTTGACATCATCAATGTACTCAAGAACACCATCCTGACTACCTATATTTATAAAATTTATCAGGAACTGTTGACGATGCTCATTTGTGTGTGTGTGTAAATCTGTTATAATTTGAAAAATGTCAGGCGAATTCAATGCCTCTGCAGAGAAAGGTACTTCTGACTTAGTTCTTTCTTTAATACCTATCACCTTAACAGGTACCAAGGTTACATTAGTCAGTCATGCCTGTGGCATGACTGACTCGTCATTCATTGCAGATAGGTCCTGTGCACCTAACTCATCTCCAGCTTCCAGTGGGGTCACATGTGTGGTGTTCGTCTGACTGTTGTAGATGTGTGTACTGCGAAGAGTGACATGCTCATCCCCATATTCAGGTGTAGGCACAGGTATGGGTAGTGGCAGATCAGTAGTTCCACGTGTGCTAGCAGGGATGGCTAGCTCCTCCACTACTGGTGTGTGTGATGGCATTCTGGTATCACCAGAGTCCTTTGCAGGGAGGTTGTTCTCTTCCACACTTTGCAGAGGCGGAGTCACAGGTCCGGCTGTGGTAGACTGGATGGCCTCATCCTCAGTTACTATTAAAGGACTGTTATCAGGTTTACGTCGAAGGTTGTTTGGGTTCCGACTGCAGTTCTTATGGGAAACTGTAACCCCAACTTCTTTACAGTTAATACACTTAAATTTTTGACTGTCAAGGCCTACTGTGCATTCTCTAGTGGAACGTTTCCCAGCACACTTACCACACCAAGAATGTAGTATTCTATAGTGTACTGCAACATGGCCATAGTGATGGCATTTGTAACACCTACGTTGAGGGGGTAGGTACACTTCAATGGGTAGGAAACGTAGGCCAGGCACTCAGATATTTCGAGGGAGGGGCACAGGGCCTACCCAATTGGCAATAATTTGGAATCTTCCTTTAAGTCTTTCAGGCTTGATGATATGCTCGCCTAGAGTCAGAAGGGATGGGTCCATGTAGAGAGGGTATCCAAGATTATGATACTGACCCATTTTTTAGTGTTGAGTGTCTGATGGAGGGCGGAGCAGCTTAATACCCCCGTAAGGTGTATTAAGTACATTACTGATCACTTCATCATTCTGTTCCAGAGACACAAAGTTGTGCGAGTTATTTCTAAATTAGATCCTTGCCTTAGGATGTTTCATTACTGCTTCCTGTAACCATGCACACTTAGCAGGCAGCAAGGTGTTGTCAAACATCTCCTTGCCAACCTCAACAGAACACATGACCACAACACAAGGCACAGATCACTCTTTGATGTTCCTCGTGTCCATCTCACGCTATGCAAAAACTCAATGCACATAAAAGGCCCTAAAATCTGGAATTCATTACCTGTAAATATAAAAGAAACACTACCTGTTTATAAATTCAAGTCTCTTCTCAAATATCACTTACTCACCCAAAACCAAATAAATACTGAATAACTGAACCTTATAAATTGTATATCTTAAATGTTTCTCACAATTATATAACATAAATGTTAAACCTAAGACCCAATCTAACTTTATTATTTTTTAAATACACTACCTAACAGAATCCTTCATATGACTGAATGTACAACAATGCAAGCAACCATATGACCTGTCTTTGTAATACTCACTTGTGCTTTATAGTTATCTGTTTACATTAATGTTTTATCATTGATTTCATCATTGCTTAGTTAATCTTAAGTTAATTTTAAGCCAGCCCGTAATGCTATGCATAGTATAAGTGGCTTTGGCATGCTGCTCTTATCTGTATTTTTTTGTACCTCTGTATGTGTGCTCAAATTGTTAATAAATAAATAAATAAAGTTCAGCTTAACACATTCTTCTTTGCCTACGAGTCAAGTGAACCTGACTACGTCGGCGCTCTAGCCCTTTCTTACTTTTTCTCCTTTGTTTACTTTTAAATGTCTGGAAGCTATCATTATTTCCATCACTTCCTGAAATATGTTCCTCTCTGACAGTTGCCATTTTTGCCAGTGATAATATCTGGTGTGAGACTCACAACGCAAGAATTCCTCTCTTACCTTCCCCTTACACCTTATGTAACAGCAAATATTTACTATAAAATCAGAATTCTATGACACAAGGGTTCAGGTTCAATGAACACTTTCAATTATACTTAACTCAAGTTACTACTACTTAATACGATACACACCTCACTAAACATACATTCAGAGACTTCTTGTATAGTATATGTAATGGATGGTACAGACGAGGTCTTATATCTAATAACAAATTACAAAGATGGAGAGAGAGAAAGAGAGAGAGAGAGAGAGAGAGAGAGAGAGAGAGAGAGAGAGAGAGAGAGAGAGAGAGAGAGAGAGAGAGAGAGAAGAAAAGTAGGTAATATTGATCATAAAATTAGAATTCTGAAATACATCACATTAAACAAAGGGGTTCAAGCTCAATAAAGACTTCCACTTGAGTCACTTCAATGAAGACTTCCACTTGAGTCAGTTCAATAAAGACTTCCACTTGAGTCACTTCAATAAAGACTTCCACTTGAGTCACTTCAATAAAGACTTCCACTTGAGTCAGTTCAATAAAGATCTTCCACTTGAGTCACTTCAATGAAGACTTCCACTTGAGTCAGTTCAATAAAGACTTCCACTTGAGTCACTTCAATAAAGACTTCCACTTGAGTCAGTTCAATAAAGACTTCCACTTGAGTCACTTCAATAAAGACTTCCACTTGAGTCAGTTCAATAAAGACTTCCACTTGAGTCACTTCAATAAAGACTTCCACTTGAGTCAGTTCAATAAAGACTTCAACTTGAGTCACTTCAATAAAGACTTCCACTTGAGTCAGTTCAATAAAGACTTCAACTTGAGTCACTTCAATAAAGACTTCCACTTGAGTCACTTCAATAAAGACTTCCACTTGAGTCAGTTCAATAAAGACTTCAACTTGAGTCACTTCAATAAAGACTTCAACTTGAGTCAGTTCAATAAAGACTTCAACTTGAGTCACTTCAATAAAGACTTCAACTTGAGTCAGTTCAATAAAGACTTCAACTTGAGTCAGTTCAATAAAGACTTCAACTTGAGTCACTTCAATAAAGACTTCAACTTGAGTCAGTTCAATAAAGACTTCAACTTGAGTCAGTTCAATAAAGACTTCAACTTGAGTCACTTCAATAAAGACTTCAACTTGAGTCAGTTCAATAAAGACTTCAACTTGAGTCACTTCAATAAAGACTTCCACTTGAGTCAGTTCAATAAAGACTTCAACTTGAGTCACTTCAATAAAGACTTCAACTTGAGTCAGTTCAATAAAGACTTCAACTTGAGTCAGTTAAATAAAGACTTCAACTTGAGTCAGTTCCGGCTCCTGTCACCCAACATAACACCTCACTCAAACAATAACAATATTAGACGCTACAGGTACACACAGGTACTACAAGTACACACAGGTGCTACAGGTACACACATGCGCTACAGGTACACACAGGTGCTACAGGTACACACAGGTGCTACAGGTACACACATGCGCTACAGGTACACACAGGTGCTACAGGTACACACAGGTGCTACAGGTACACACAGGTGCTACAGGTACAGACAGGTGCTACAGGTACACACAGGTGCTACAGGTACACACAGGTACTACAGGTACACACAGGTGCTACAGGTACACACAGGCGCTACAGGTACACACAGGTACTACAAGTACACACAGGTGCTACAGGTACACACAGGTGCTACAGGTACACACAGATACTACAAGTACACACAGGTACTACAGGTACACACAGGTGCTACAGGTACACACAGGTGCTACAGGTACACACAGGTGCTACAGGTACAGACAGGTGCTACAGGTACACACAGGTGCTTCAGGTACACACAGGTACTTCAAGTACACACAGGTGCTACAGGTACACACATGCGCTACAGGTACACACAGGTGCTACAGGTACACACAGGTGCTACAGGTACAGACAGGTGCTACAGGTACACACAGGTGCTACAGGTACACACAGGTACTACAGGTACACCCAGGTGCTACAGGTACACACAGGTACTACAAGTACACACAGGTGCTACAGGTACACGCAGGTACTACATTTACACACAGGTGCTACAAGTACACACAGGTGCTACAAGTACACACAGGTGCTACAGGTACACACAGGTGCTACATTTACACACAGGTGCTACAGGTACACACAGGTGCTACAAGTACACACAGGTGCTACAAGTACACACAGGTACTATAAGTTCACGCAGGTGCTACAGGTACACATAGGTGCTACACCTGGGTGTCGTTACTGAGAGATGTGTTGCTCAAGATGCTGCTGGTAACAGCTTCCTCGTTAATTACATCATGTAGATGTTAGGCCAGCCCAGGCGGGCCTTCCTCAGTGCAGCACAGAGATTCCACCCGGGAGACAGCGGCAGAAGTGGAGAGGTAGTTCTGAGGTGGTCAGTCCGTCAGCCTTGATGAAAGGTGGTCAGCCTTATCAGGACTGACCACCCTCTGTCACGACTGGGGGACTGACCATCTTCTATCAAGACTGAGGGACTGACCACCCTCTGTCAAGACTGAGGGACTGACCACCCTCTGTCAAGACTGGGGGACTGACCACCCTCTGTCAAGACTGAGGGACTGACCACCCTCTGTCACGACTGGGGGACTGACCATCTTCTATCAAGACTGAGGGACTGACCACCCTCTGTCACGACTGGGGGACTGACCATCTTGTATCAAGACTGAGGGACTGACCACCCTCTGTCAAGACTGAGGGACTGACCACCCTCTGTCAAGACTGAGGGACTGACCACCCTCTGTCAAGACTGGGGGACTGACCACCCTCTGTCAAGACTGAGGGACTGACCACCCTCTGTCAAGACTGAGGGACTGACCACCCTCTGTCAAGACTGGGGAACTGACCACCCTCTGTCAAGACTGAGGGACTGACCACCCTCTGTCAAGACTGAGGGACTGACCACCCTCTGTCAAGACTGGGGGACTGACCACCCTCTGTCAAGACTGAGGGACTGACCACCCTCTGTCAAGACTGAGGGACTGACCACCCTCTGTCAAGACTGGGGGACTGACCACCCTCTGTCAAGACTGGGGGACTGACCACCTAAAAGTTACCTTACCTTAATAATGTTTACTTAAATTTACAGACGAAGGTCTTAGTTAAAGACCGAAATAGTCAAATAATATAATGTATATGTGTGTGCTCGCGCGCGCGCGTGTGTGTGTGTGTGTGTGTGTGTGAGTGTGTGCGTGTGTGTGTGTGTGTGTGTGTGTGTGTGTGTGTGTGTGTGTGTGTGTGTGTGTGTGTGTGTGTGTGTGTGTGTGTGTGTGTGTGTGTGTGTGTGTGTGTGCGTGCGTGTGTGTGTGTGTGTGTGTGTGTATGTGTGTGTGTGTGTGTGTGTGTGTGTGTGTGTACTCACCTAGTTGTACTCACCTAGTTGAGGTTGCAGGGATCGAGACCAAGCTCCTGGCCCCGCCTCTTCACTGATCGCTACTAGGTCACTCTCCCTGAGCCGTGAGCTTTATCATACCTCTGCTTAAAGCTATGTATGGATCCTACCTCCACTACATCGCTTCCCAAACTATTCCACTTACTGACTACTCTGTGGCTGAAAAAATACTTCCTAACATCCCTGTGATTCATCTGTGTCTTCAACTTCCAACTGTGTCCCCTTGTTACTGTGTCCCATCTCTGGAACATCCTGTCTCTGCCCACTTTGTCAATTCCTCTCAGTATTTTGTATGTCGTTATCATGTCCCCCCTATCTCTCCTGTCCTCCAGTGTCGTCAGGTTGATTTCCCTTAACCTCTCCTCGTAGGACATACCTCTTAGCTCTGGGACTAGTCTTGTTGCAAACCTTTGCACTTTCTCTAGTTTCTTTACGTGCTTGGCTAGGTGTGGGTTCCAAACTGGTGCCGCATACTCCAATATGGGCCTAACGTACACGGTGTACAGGGTCCTGAACGATTCCTTATTAAGTTGTCGGAATGCTGTTCTGAGGTTTGCTAGGCGCCCATATGCTGCAGCAGTTATTTGGTTGATGTGCGCTTCAGATGTGCCTGGTGTTATACTCACCCCAAGATCTTTTTTCTTGAGTGAGGTTTGTAGTCTCTGTCCCCCTAGACTGTACTCCGTCTGCGGTCTTGTTTGCCCTTCCCCAATCTTCATGACTTTGCACTTGGAGGGATTGAACTCCAGGAGCTAATTGCTGGACCAGGTCTGCAGCCTGTCCAGATCCCTTTGTAGTTCTGCTTGGTCTTCGATCGAATGAATTCTTCTCATCAACTTCACATCATCTGCAAACAGGGACACCTCAGAGTCTATTCCTTCCGTCATGTCGTTCACAAATACCAGAAACAGCACTGGTCCTAGGACAGACCCCTGTGGGACCCCGCTGGTCACAGGTGCCCACTCTGACACCTCGCCACGTACCATGATCCCCCCCTTTGGGGTTACAGGGGCGCATGGTGGGTGGTACAGCGGGGAAGTTTGGGGGGGGTTAAGCAAAGCAGCATGGTGGGTGGTACAGCAGAAGATGGTGGGGGGGTTTACAGCAGGCAGAATGGTGGGTGGTACACCCGGCGCATGGTGGGTGGTTCAGAAAGGCCCACCCATGGTGAGTGGTTTCAGCAGGCGGGCATGGGTGGGGGTTTTGCAGCAGGAAAGCTTTGGTGGGGGGCCAAAGAAAAGAGCAGGGGGGTTGGTTTACAACGCGCATGGGGGGGCTGTCCCAGCAGCTGCATGGTGGGGGGTTTACGGGCGGCCCGCAGGGGGGGGGGGGGTTACACAGGAGAAATGGTGGGGGGGGGTTACGTGGGCGGGCATTGTGGATGGTACGCGGAAAGCATGGGGGGGTTGTACAGAGGCTTCTTGGTGGGGGGGTACAGTTCCAGCATTGTGGGTGGGCACGCAGGGCATGGTGGGGGGTTTTAACAGAAGGGCAAAAGGGCCCTTTTGGGTTTTTGCAGGAAAGTTTGGGGGGTGGTACACCCAGCCTTTTATGGGGGGGTGGTTTCCGCAGCAGCATGGTGGGTTTTTAAAAAAGGGCAGCTTTGAGGGGGTGTACAGCGGGCGGGCATGGTGGGTGATACACCCAGGAAGCGGGTTTGTTTGTACAGAAGCGCAGGGTTTGGGGGGGACAGCATGCAGCTTTGGTGGGTGGTTTCAGAAGGAAGCAAGGGGTTGGTGTTACAGCAGGCGATGGGGGGGGGTTTTAAAAAGGGGGCAGCAGGGTTTGGGTGTTGCGCAGGCAGCAGGGTGGGTGGTACGGGAAAGCAGCATGGTGGGTGGTACGAAGCCGTGGGGTGGGGGTTACGGGGAAGGCTGGGGGGAGGTACAGTAGCACATGGTGGGGGGTTTTTACAGCAGGCAGATGGGGGGGGGGTTAAAAGCGGCTGCATGGGGGGTGATACAGGGGCCCAGATGGTGTGTGGTACAAAGAGAAAGGTGGGTGGTACGGGCCAGCAGCATGGTGGGGGGTAAAGCAGGCGGCAGAGGTGGGTGGTACAGCAAGCAGATGGTGGGGGGTTTACAGAAGGCGGAAAGGTGGGGGGGGTACAGCCCCAATTTTATGGTGGGTGGTACAAAAACCCAGAATGGTGGGTGGTACCCCAAGGAAGCATGGTGGGTGGTACAGCAGGCTCATGGGGGGTGGTACAGGGGCCCAGCATGTTGGTGGTGAAAGCAGGCAGAATGGTTGGTGTTGCGCGGGCGGGCAAGGTGGTGGGTACAGCGGGCCATGGGGGGTTGGTACAGCGGCAGAAAGGGTTTGGTGGTGGTACACCCGGGCCCAGCATAGTGGGTGGAACAGCAGGCGGGCATGGTGTGGGGTACAAAAGCAGCTTGGTGGGGGGTACAGCAGCAGCAGGGGTGCTTGGTAAAAGGGGCATGGTGGGTGGTCACCCCAGCAGCATGGTGGGGGGTTTACAGCATTCGCGGGTTTGGGGGGTTTCAACACGCAGCTTGGTGGGTGGTACAGCAGGCAGATGGGGGGGGGGTTTTGCAGGAAAAGCATGGTGGGTTTTACGCGGCACCCAGGGTTTGGGGGGTTCAGCAGGGCAGCTTGCTGGGGGGTTACAGAGCGCTTTGGGGGTTTGGGTTCCAGGGCAGGCAGCATGGGGGGGGGGTACAGCGGGGCGGGCATGGTGGGTGGTACAGAAAGCAGCATGGTGGGTGGTTTCCGCACCCAGCTTTGGGGGGTGGTACAGCAGGCAGAAATGGTGGGGGGTTTAAAAGCCGGAAAAACGGGGGTTTGGTACAGCGGCCGCATGGTGAGTGGTTACAGCGGCTGCATGGGGGGGGGGTTGAAAGGGGCGCATGGTGGGTGGTCCCGAAAGCGCAGGGTTGGGGGGAACACCGCGTTTTGGTGGGCTGTACAGCAGAAGAATGGGGGGTGGTAAGCAGGCACCCCATGGTGGGTGGTACAGAAAGGCGAAATTGGTGGGGGGGGTTTAAGGGGCAGATGGGGGGGGGTTTACGTGGCGGGTGTTTGGTGGTGCAGCAGGCAAAAAGGGGTTTTGGTGTTGCAGCGGGGCAGCAGGGTTGGGTGGTACAGCAGGAAAATGGTTGGGGGTGGTACAGAAGGCGCAAGGGTTTTGGGGGTTTGGTAAAGCAGGAAAGGTTAGGGGGTGGTAAAAGCAAAAAACATGGTGTGTGGTACAAAAGAAAGTTTGGTGGGGGTTTACAGCAGCAGAAATGGTGCGTGGTACGCAGGCAGAAATGGTGGGTGGTTACAGAAGCAGAATGGTGGGGGGTTCCCAGCTTTCCCTCTGGTGGGTTTTGGTAAACACGAAAGGCAGGTGGGTTTGGGTCAGCAGGCGGCAGGTGGGTGGAAAAAGAAAGGCAGCTTGGTGGGGTTACGCAGGCAGCATGGTGGGTGGTCCCAGCAGGCACCCATGCTGGGGGGTTTCCCAGCAGCGGGCATGGGGGTTTGGGTTTCCCAGCGGGGCGCATGGTGGGGGGTTTTACAGCGGGCCCAGATGGTGGGGGGGTTACAGCAAGCAGCATGGTGGGTGGTACCCCACCCGCATGGTGGGGGGGTACAGAAAGGCAGAAATGGTGGGTGGTACAGCCGGCAGAAGGGTTTGGGTGGTCCCGCGGGCAGCAGGGTTTGGGGGGGTTTTCCAGAAGGCAGCATGGTGGGTGGTGCAGAAAGGCAGCATGGTGGGTGGTACAGCAAGAGATGGTGGGGGTTTAAAAACAGCGATGGGGGTGTACGCCGCAGCATGGTGGGGGGTTTCAGCGGCAGAATGGGGGGTTTGGTACGAAGGAGCTGGTGGGTTTTACTTTTAGGGCTTTTGTGGGTGGTACAGCAGGCGAATGGGGGGGAGGTACGTAGCAGCATGGTGGGTTTTTACAGCAGGCACCCATGGGGGTGGTACAGCAGGCGAAGGTGGGTGTTTTACAGCAGGCAGATGGGGTGTGGTAAAAAAAGCAGCATGGTGGGTGGTTCAGCAGCACCCTGGTGGGGTTTTGGTGCAGCAGGAAAGCGGGTGGGTGGTACAGCAAGCAGAATGGGGGGGGGTACAGCAGGCAGCTTGGTGGGGGGTTTACAGCAAAAATATGGTGGGTGGTACAGCACCCAAAGGCATGGTGGGTGGAAAAAAAAGGGGGCAGAAAGGTTTGGGTGGTACAGCAGGCATAAGGGGGGTTTGGTCCCAGCAGGAAGCATGTTTGGGGGGTTGCCAGCAGGCGAATGGTTGGTGTTGAAAGCAGGCAGCATGGTGCTTTGGACGCAGGCAGCAGGGTGGGTGGTACAGCAGGAAGGGGTTTGGGTTTGGGGGTAAGCAGGCAGCATAGTGGGTGGAAACAGAGGCACCCTGGGGTGGGGGTAAAAAGCAGCAGGGTGGGGGGTTTAACTGAAACCAAAAATTGGTGCGTGGTAAAGCAGGTTTGCATGGTGGGTGGTAAGCTAGTTTGGATGGTGGGGGGGGTTTAAACATTCAGAAATGGTGGGTGGTACAACACGCAGCATGGTGGGGGGGTTTACAGAGGCAGAAAGGGTGGGTGGTACAGAAGGCAGCTTTGGTGGGGTTTTTCAGGGGCAGAAAGGGGGGGGGTTCGCAGGCAGCATGCGGGGTTTGGTACAGAACGCATGGGGGGTTGGTACAGCAGGCAGTTTGGTGGGGTTGGTTAAAGCAGGCAGCAGGGTTTGGGTTGGTACGAAAGCAGCATGGTGGGGGGTTACAGCGCAGCTGGTGGGTGGTTAAGCGGGCCCAGCATGGTGGGGGGTAAAAGCCGGCAAAAACGGTGGGTGGGTAAGCAGGCGCAGGGTTTGAGTGGTACAAGCAGGCGCATGGGGGGTTTTTTGCAGCAGGCGGGCATGGTGGGGGGTTTAAAAGAAAGCATTTTTGGTGGGTGGTACACCACCCAATGGGGGGCCCGGGTACAGCAAAAGCTTTGGTGGGTGGTACAGCGGGCCCAGCATGGTGGGTGGTACAGAGGCAGCTTGGTGGGGGGGTACAGAAGGCAGCATGGTGGGGGGTTTACGAAAGGCAGCATGTTTGGTGGTGCAGAAGGCAGTTTGGTTGGTGTTGCAGCGGGGCGTTGGTGGGTGGTTTCCCTGCAGGCGGGCATGGTGGGGGGTACAGCGGGAAAGCATGGTTGGTGGTGGTACAGAAGGCAGCATAGGGGTGGTACAGAAGGCCCCTTTTGGGTGTGGTAAAAAAGCAGCATGGGGGGGTGGTACGGCAGCAGCGGGGTGGGGTGGTACGCAGGCAGCTGGTGGGGGGTTTACTGCAGAAAGAATGGTGGGTGGTACAGCTTTTCACCCCGGGGTTGGGGGGTTAAAACAGGGGGGCATGGGGGGTTTGGTTTAAGAAAGGAAGCATGGTGGGGGGTACAGCAGGCAGCATGGGGGGTTACAGAAAGGGCAGCATGGTGGGGGGTTTACAGCAGGCAAAGCTTGCTGGGGGGTTTACCCCAAGCGGGAAGGGTTGGTTGGTACAGCAGGCAGCTTGGTGGGGGGGTTTAACGAAAGGAGCATGGTGGGGGGTACGCAAGCAGCATGGTGGGGGGTTTTCAGCTGCGGGCATGGGGGGGGTGGTAAAGCAGGCGGGTTTGGTGGGGGGTTTCAGCCGGAAAAGCATGGTGGGGGGGTCCCAGCAGGCGGGCATGGTGAGGGGGTTTACAGCGGGGCCAGCATGGGGGGTTTGGTTTCCCAGAGGAAGCATGGTGGGGGGGTTAAAAGCAGAAAGCATGGTGGGTGGTACAACAGAGCTTGGTGGGCTGTACAGCAGCAGCATGGGGGGTTTGGTCCCGCAGGCGCATGGTGGGTGGTACGGGGCCCAGCATGGGGGGGGTTACGTAGGCCCCTTGTGGATGGTACAGCGGGGCAGCATGGGGGGTTTGTAAAAGCAGGATCATGGGGGGTTTGGTACCCCTTAAGCTTTGGTGGGTGGCACAGCGGGCAGAAATGGTGGGGGGTTTTCAGAAGGAAACTTGCCTTTTTTTTAGAGGCGCATGGTGGGGTGGTACAGCACCCGAAAGGTGGGTGGTACAGCAGCACCCTTGGGGGGTTTTGTACAGAGGCGGAATGAGGGTGGTACAGCAGGCAACATGGTGGGGTAAGCAGGGCGCATGGTGTGTAGTACAGCAGGCTGGTGGGGGGTTACAGCAGGGCACCCAGGTGGGTGGGTACAGCAGGCGCGGGTTTGTTTTTACAGCAGGCGCATGGTGGGTGGTAAAAAGGCAGCAGGGTGGGTGATGCAGAGGCAGCATGGTGGGTGGTTCAGCAAGCAGAATGGTGGGTTTTCAGAAGCCGTTGTGGGTGGGGGGTACAGCAGGAAGAAGGGTGGGGGGTTCCCAGTAGCGCAGGGGTGGGTTGTACAGCAGGCAGCATGGGTGGGGGTACAGAAGGAAACCCCTTTTGGGGGTGTTACAGCGGCAGCAGGGTTTGGGTGGTACAAAACCCCAGTTTGGTGGGGGGTTTTACAGCACCCAGCATGGTGGGTGGTGCAGCGGGCCCAGCATGGTGGGGGGGGTTTAAAGCAAGCAGAATGGTGGGGGGTACAGCAGGCAGCATGGGGGGTGGTACGAAAAAATATGGTGGGTGGTACAGCAGCCGGGCTTTGGTGGGGGGTTCAAAGGGGGGCATGGTGGGTGGTAAAGCAGGCATCATGGTGGGGGGGTAAAGCAGGCAGAAGTTTGGTGGTGCAGCAGGCAGAAGGGTTTTTGGGTGTTTGCAGAAAGGCAGCATGGTGCTTTGGTTCAGAGGGGAATTGGGGGTGGTAACCCCAGGCAGCATGGTTGGGGGTTTGGTTTACAGCGGCAGAATTGTGGGTGGTTCAGAAGGCAGTGGTGTGTGGTTTAAAAAAGGGCAGCATGGGGGTTGGTACGCGCAGCATGGTGCGTGGTACGCAGGCAGAATGGGGGGTTTGGTACAGCAGCAGAATGGGGGGTTTGGTAAAGCATTAAAGAATGGGGGGTGGTACAACACGCAGCAGGGGTGGGTGGTAAGCAGGCCCAGCATGGTGGGTGGTACAGCAGGCGCATGGGGGGTTTGTTTTACAGCGGGAAGCATGGGGGGGGTACGAAAGGCAGCATGCTGGGTGGAAACGCTGGACGAAAAGGGTTTGGTTGGTACAGCGGCCAGCATGGTGGGGGTTACAGCAGGCGGGCTTGGGGGGTTTGGGCTTTTTTTTCCCCCCCTGGAAGAAACCCCATGGTGGGTGGTAAAGAGCAGCATGGTGGGTGGAAACAGCGGCAGCATGGTGGGTGGTACAGGGGCAAAACCCGGTGGGGGGTACAGCAGGCAGCATGGTGAGGGGTTACGAAGGCAGCATGGGGGGTTTGGGTGAAAAAAGGGGGGCCAGGCGCAGGGGGGGGGGTAAAAGAAAGCACCCTTGGGGGGGTGGTACACCAGCAGCATGGTGGGCTTTTTCCGTTTGAAGGTTGGTGGGTGGTAAAACGGGCCCAGCATGGGGGGGGTTACAGCGGGGCAGCATGGTGGGTGGTACCCCGGGCAGCATGGGGGGTTGGTTACGGGGGAAGCATGTTTTGGTGGGCAGCGGGCCCAGAATGGTTGGTTTCCCTGAAAGGCCCGGCTTGGGGGGTTTGGTTAAGGGGCCGGTTGGTGGGTGGTACACCCGGCCCAGCATGGTTGGGGGTTTGGTAAGCAGGCGCTTGGGGGTGGTACGGCGGAAAGGCATGGTGGGGGGGGTTAAAAAAGGGCTGCATGGGGGGTTGGTACGCAGCAGCTTGGTGCGTGGGTTCGCGGGCGGGCCCATGGGTGGGTGGTACCCCCCGGCAGAATGGTGGGTTTTGGTACGCATTCAGCTTGGTGGGGGGTTTACAACCCCAAAAGCATGGTGGGGGGTTAAGCAGGAAAGCATGGTGGGGGGGTTTCAGAAAGGCGCATGGTGGGTTTTTTACAGCGGCGATGGTGGGGGGTTTCGAAAGGCACCCATGCTGGGTGGTACAGCGAAGCTTGGGGGTTTGGGTACAGCAGGCAGCATGGGGGGTGGTTAGAAAGGCAGATGGTGGGGGGTTTCAAAAGCAGCATGGTGGGGTTGGTTTTACAGCAGCAGCATGAGTGGGTGGTACAGCAGGCAGCATGGTGGGGGGTTTCAGCCGGCAGCTTGGGGGGGGAAACAGCGGCCCCATGGTGAGGTGGTACAGCGGCCCGGATGGTGGGTGGTGCAGCAGGGGCAGCTGGTGGGGGAAAAGAAACAAAAGGGTTGGGTTGGTACAAGGGCCACCCAAGGTGGGCTGTACAGCAGCGCATGGTGGGTGGTACAGCAGGCGCATGGTGGGGGGTTTACAGCGGGGCAGCGGGTTTGGGGGGGTACGTAGGCGCTTTTGTGGATGGTACGGGAAGGCAGCATGGGGGGTTTGGGACACCCGGAAATATGGTGGGTGGACGCATCCGCATTGGGTGGGTGGGCCACAGAAGGCAGCATGGGGGGGGTTGGTCAGCGGGCAACAGGGCCCTTTGGTTTTGCGGGGCAGCATGGTGGGGGGTTTACAGCAGCCGTTTTTTGGTGGGTGGTACAGCAGAGAATGGGGGGTTTGTACAGCAGGCAGCATAAAGGGGGGTCAGCAGGCAGCTTGGGGGGTGTTACAGCAGGCGCAGGGGTTTTGTTTTTACAGCAGCAGCATGGGGGGGGGTTACAGATGCAGCATGGTGGGTGGTACAGCAGGAGCATGGGGGGTTTGTTACAGCGGGGCAGCGGGTTTGGTTTGGGTTTACAACAGGCTGCATGGTGGGGGTGATGCAGCAGGGGCCTTGGTGGGTGGTACGAAAGCAGCTGGTGGGTGGTACAAAACCCGGGTTTTGGTGGGTGGTACAGAGGCAGCAGGGGTGGGAGGTAAAAGTAGCAGCATGGGGGTTTTTCAGGGGCCCGCATGGTGGGTGGTACAGCAGGCAGCATGGTGGGTGAAACAGCATGCAGCGGGTTGTGTTAGTTCAGCGCGCATGGTGGGGGGGGTACGCATGCACCCTTGGTGGGTGGTACAGGGGCAGAAGGGTTTGTTTTTTCAGAGGCGGGCAGGGTTTGGGTGGTAAAAAAGGGCGGGGCATGGTGGGTGAGGCAGCAGGCGCATGGGGGTGGTAAAGCAAGCGCATGGTGGGGGGGACGCATGCAGCATGGGGGGGTGGTACAGCAGGAAAGCAGGGTTTGGGGTTGTTCAGCAGGCGGATGGTGGGTGGTAAACAGGCAGCATGGTGGGGGGGGCAGGAGGCAGCAGGGGTTGGGTGGAAAAAGAAAGCAGCATGGTGGGTTTTTTACGCGGGCCCAGCATGGTGGGTGGTCAGAAGGCAGCTGGTGGGGGGTAAACGGACCCATGGTGGGGGGTTTAACAGGGGCCCAGCTTGTTGGGTGGTTTGTGCGAAGGCGGGAAGGGTTTTTGGTTTTGGGCCAGCAGGCAGCTCGGTGGGTGGTTACAGCGGCAGTTGGGGGGGGGGGAACAGCGGCAGCAGGGGCCTTTGGTACAGCGGCAGCATGGTGGGGGGGTACAGGGGCCGGGGTGGGGGGGTTTGGTAAAAGAAAGGCGCATGGGGGGAGGTCCCATTTAGCAGAAATGGGGGGTTGTACGCAGGCACCCTTGGTGGGGGGTTTTACAGGGGCCCGCATGGTGGGTGTTTACAGCAGGCGCGGGTTGTGTAGTAAAAACCCCAGCGCATGGGGGGTTGGACAGCTTGAAAGCTTGGTGGGGGGTTACAGAAGGCGGGCATGGTTGGTGTTACAGCAGGCAGCTTGGTGGGGGGTACAACAGGCGCATGGTGGGGGATGCAGCGGGGCGGCATGGTGGGTGGTACGCAAGCGCATGGTGGGTGGTACGCATGCAGCTTGGTGGGGGGTCAGCGGGCAGCATGGTTGGTTTTTACAGCAGGCGCGGGGTGGGGGGTTACAAAAAGGCAGATGGTGGGGGGTGCAGGAGGCCCAGCTTGGTGGGTGGTTTCGCAAGCAGCATGGGGGGGGGTACACCCCGGCGAAATGGTGGGGGGTTTACAGGGGGGAGCATGGGGGTGGTTAAACGGGCCCACCTTGGTGGGTGGTACGGGGAAGGCAGATTTTGGGGTGGTGCAGCGGGAAAAATTTGGTTGGTGTTGCAGCGGGCAGAATGGGGGGGGTTTCAGCAGGCCCAGGCATGGGGGGGGTTTACAGCAGGCAGCATGGTGGGTGGGGGGACAGCGGCGCATAGTGGGGGGGTACAACAGGCAGCATGGTGTGGGGTTAACACGCGATGGGGGGTGGTACGGGCAGCAGCATGGTGGGGGGTTTACGCGGCAGCATGGTGGGTTTTTTAAGCGGCGCGGGTTGGGGGTACAGTTTTGAATGGTGGGGGGTACAGAACGCGAATGGTGGGTGGGTACGCAGGCAGCATGGGGGGGTGGTACAGCGGGCCCCCAAAAAATGGGGGGTTTTGTTCCCAGAAGGAGGAGGGTTTGGGTGGAAAAGCAGGCACAGGGGTGGGGGGTTTACAGCGGCAGGGGGTTTGGTTGGTACGCAGGCGCATGGTGGGGGGAAAAGCAGGCAGCATGGTGGGGGGTTACGCGGCGCATGGTGGGGGTAAAGAAAGGCAGAATGGGGGGTTTGGTTACAGAGGCAGAATGGTGGGGGGTTTACCCCGGCAGCATGTTGGGTGGACAGCACCCGCTTTAGTGGGGGGTTTCAGCGGCGGGATGGTGGGGGGTCACATTCAGCTGGTGGGTGGTACAAAACCCCACCCAGGGTTTGGGGGGAAAAGCAGGCAGCGGGTGGGTGGTACAGCGGCCCAGCATGGTGGGTTTTTACACCCAGGCAGCATGGTGGGGGGTATAGAAGGCACCCTTGGTGGGGGGTTTTTCGAAAACAGCATGGGGGGTTTGGTACGGGCAGGACCCATGGGGGGTTTGGTTTCAACAGGAGCATGGTGGGTGGTACGCAGGCACCCATGGTGGGTGGTTAAAGCATCAGCTTTGGTGGGTGGCACAGCAGGCAGCATGGTGGGGGGTTAAAAGCAGGCAAAAAGGGCCTTTGGTATAGCAGGCAGCATGGTGGGTGGACGAACCCTTTTAGGGTTTGGGTGGTCCCGCCCCAGAAATGGGGGGGTTGTACAGAAGGCCACTGTTGGGTGGGTCGCAGGCCCAGAGGGCCCTTTTTTTTAAAGAAGGCCCGGCCATGGTGGGTGGTACGAACCCGTTTTTGGTGGGTGGTACAGCGGGGCACCCAGGGGTGGGAGGTACAGTAGCAGCATGGTGGGTTGTACCCCAGGCGCATGGTGGGGGGTAAAAAGGGCAGAAAGGTGGGTGTTTACAGCGGGGCACCCATGGTTTTGGGTACACCCGCGTGGTGGGGGGGTAAACCCTGCAGCATGGTGGGTGGTAAAAGCGGGGAAGTTTTGGTTTGGTGTTACGGCAGGCAGCAGGGGGTGGGTGGTACAAAGGCAGCAGGGGTGGGTGATGCAGCGGGGGCCCAACTTTGGTGGGTGGTATTTTCAAGCAGCATGGGGGGGGGGTTTAAGCATGCAGAAGGGTTTGGTGGGGTACAGCGGGCAGCAGGGTTTTTGGTGTTACAGCAGGCACCCAGGGTTTGGGGGGTTTTAAACCGGCAGAAAGGGGGGTTTGGGGCAGGAGGCAGCTTTGGGGGGTTTGGTCCCGGTTTTTTTGGGGGGTTTGGTACAGCAGGCACCCTGGTGGGTGGAAAGCGGGCCCGCATTTTTTGGGCTGGGGGTTTAAACAGGCAGAAAGGTGGGGGGTTTACAGAAAGGCAGGAATGTTGGGGGGTGCGGGCGGCAGAAGGGTTTGGTTTTTTTCGCAGGCAAAATTGGGGGGGTTGGTACGAGGCAGCGGGGTTGGGTGGTACGGCAGGCGCATGGGGGGTTTGGTTTGGTTTACAGCAGGCAGCTTAGTGGGGGGTTTCCAAAGGGGCAGCCGGGTTGTGGGGTTTACAACCCCGATGGTGGGGGGTTTACTGCAGCGGGCATGGTGGGGGGTTTAACAGAAGGCGCAGGGGTGGGGGGGTACAGCAGCAGATGGTGGGTGGTACAGAAAATTCCCCTGGTGGGTGGGTACAAAAACGCAGCATGGTGGGTGGTCAGCAGGCAGCATGGTGGGGGGTTTACAGCGGGGCGGGCATGGTGGGTGTTACAGCAGGAGAAATGGGGGGTTTTGTATTCAGGCAGATGGTGGGGGGTACAGCAGAAAAAAATGGGGGTTTGGTTTTGAGGAAGCATGGTGGGTGGTACAGCCGGGCAGCAGGGGTGGGGGGGTTACAGAAGGCAGCAGGGGGGTGGAAACAGCAGGCAGCATGGTGGGGGGTTAAAAAAAAGGGCAGTTGGTGGGGGGTACAGAAAGGCAGCATGTTGGGTGGTACAGCAGCCCCCATAGTGGAGGGGTTTCCCACCCACCCCAAGCATGGTGGGGTGGTACAGCTTTTCAGCTTGGGGGGTTTGGTACAAAACCGCAGATGGGGGGTGGTCAGCGGGCTGCATGGTGGGTGGTACGCGGGGCGGCATGGGGGGTTTTAACAGCAGGCGGCGGGTTTGGGTGGTTTTTCTGGAGCTGGTGGGGGGTTTACAGAAAAAAAAGCATGGTGGGGGGGTTACAGAAAGGCAGCTGGGGGGGTGGTAAAACCCGGGCAGAATGGTGGGGGGTTTACAGAAGGCAGAAAGGGGGGTGGAAAACGGGGGCAGCAGGGTGGGTGGGAACAGAAAGGCGGCTTGGGGGGGTGGTACGCAGGCAGCAGGGTTTGGGTTTGGTACGGCAGCATGGGGGGTTTTTGGGTTTCAGAAAGGCAGCTTTGGTGGGGGGTTTTTAAGGAAAGTTTGGTGGGGGGTTGGTACTGCGGGGCGCTTTTGGTGGGTGGTACAGCAGGCGCTTGGGGGGTGGTACAGGCAGCATGGGGGGGGTTTACGCGGCAGCATGGTGGGGGGACAGGCAGAAATTGGGGGGGGGGGTACGCAGGCCCCCTTTTGGGGGGGGGGGGGTTCAGGCATGGGGGGTTTGGGTACTGAAAAAGGCACCCATGGTGGGGTGGTAAGGCGCTTTGGTGGGTGGTACTGCAGGCCCCAATGGGGGGTTTGGAAAATGCAGGCAGCTTGGTGGGTGGTACGCAGGAAAGCAGGGTGGGG
>NC_069417.1:50857013-50859513 GCF_026875155.1 Cherax quadricarinatus
AACAGTGATAGTTATAACAGTGATAGTTATAACAGTGGTAGTTATAACAGTGATAGCTATAACAGTGGTAGTTATAACAGTGGTAGTTATAACAGTGGTAGTTATAACAGTGATAGTTATAACAGTGGTAGTTATAACAGTGGTAGTTATAACAGTGGTAGTTATAACAGTGATAGTTATAACAGTGGTAGTTATAACAGTGGTAGTTATAACAGTGATAGTTATAACAGTGGTAGTTATAACAGAGGTAGTTATACCAATGGTAGTTATAGCAGTGGTAGTTATAGCAGTGGTAGTTATAGTAGTGGTAGTTATAGCAGTGGTAGCTATAGCAGTGGTAGTTATAGCAGTGGTAGTTATAGCAGTGGTAGTTATAGTAGTGGTAGTTATAGCAGTGGTAGTTATAGTAGTGGTAGTTATAGCAGTGGTAGCTATAGCAGTGGTAGCTATAGCAGTGGTAGTTATAGCAGTGGTAGTTATAGTAGTGGTAGTTATAGCAGTGGTAGTTATAGTAGTGGCAGTTATAGAAGAGGTAGTTATACCAATGGTAGTTATAGCAGTGGTAGTTATAGCAGTGGTAGTTATAGTAGTGGTAGTTATAGCAGTGGTAGCTATAGCAGTGGTAGTTATAGCAGTGGTAGTTATAGCAGTGGTAGTTATAGTAGTGGTAGTTATAGCAGTGGTAGCTATAGCAGTGGTAGTTATAGCAGTGGTAGTTAAAGCAGTGGTAGTTATAGTAGTGGTAGTTATAGCAGTGGTAGTTATAGTAGTGGTAGTTATAGCAGTGGTAGCTATAGCAGTGGTAGTTATAGCAGTGGTAGCTATAGCAGTGGTAGTTATAGCAGTGGTAGCTATAGCAGTGGTAGTTATAGCAGTGGTAGTTATAGCAGTGGTATTTATAGCAGTGGTAGCTATAGTAGTGGTAGTTATAGCAGTGGTAGCTATAGCAGTGGATGTTACAACACTATACACAACTTTGTTACTAAACATCACAAGGCTCTTGGTAAGGTTCACTTTCTGAACACTCTTCTACAAGCACAGGAAGAAATGAAGGGTGGGGAGAGAACCTGGTGCACTGTAGGGGAGTGGAGGGTGGGGAGAGAACCTGGTGCACTGTAAGGGAGTGGAGGGTGGGGAGAGAGCCTTGTGCTATATGAAAGAGTGAATGGAGGGGAGAGAACCTTGTGCTATGTGAGGGAGTGGAGGGTGGGGAGAGAACCTGGTGCTATGTGAGGGATTGGAGGGTGGGGAGAGAACCTTTTGTTCTTCCTGTCTTGTTGTCTGTCCCTCTCACTCTCGTCTCTGCCCCTCTCACTCTCCCGTCTACCAGACCTTCCTCAGAGCCTGGAAGGGAGAGTTAGGAAGACTTGAGGGAGGGGGAGGAGGGGAAGGGAGGGTAGAACGCGGATGTTAGTAGGGGGAAGGTTGGGGGAGGTGATCAGGGCCAAGTTTTTGTGCGTGAGGCAGAACCAGGAGGGCAGTGACCTGGCCCCTGGCACCCCTACTACCACTACCACCACTACCACTACAACTACTACCACTACCACCAATACCACTACAACTACTCCCACTACCACCAATACCACTACAACTACTCCCACTACCACCAATACCACCACTAGCACTACTACCGCTTACACCACTACCACTACCACCAATACCACTACAACTACTACCACTACCACCACTACCACTACAACTACTACCACTACCACCAATACCACTACAACTACTTCCCACTACCACCAATACCACTACAACTACTCCCACTACCACCAATACCACCACTACCACCACTACCACCATTACCACTACTGCTACTATTACCATTACCACTACTACTAATACAACTACCATTACTACAACTACTACCACTACCACTACACTACCACTACTACCGCAACCACTACCCCACACTACCACCACAACAACCACCCCACAATACCACAACGACCACCCCACACTACCACAACCATCACCCCATACTACCACAACAACCCCATACTGCTACAACCCCCGCCCCGCACTACCACAACAACCACCACACCCTACCACAACATCCACCACACACTACCACAACAACTACCACACACTACCACAACAACCACCACACACTACCACAAAAACCACCACACACTCCCATAACATCCACCACACACTACCACAACAACTACCACACACTACCACAACAACCACCACACACTACCACAACAACCACCACACCCTACCACAACATCCACCACACACTACGACAACACTACCACACACTACCACAACAACCACCACACACTAACCACAACAACCACCACACACTAAAACATCCACCACACACTACCACAACAACCACCACGCACTACCACAACAACCGCCACACCCTACCACAACATCCACCACACACTACCACAACAACCACCCCACACTACCACAACAACCGCCACACCCTACCACAACATCCACCACACACTACCACAACAACCACCACACACTACCACAACATCCA
>NC_069417.1:50864513-50867013 GCF_026875155.1 Cherax quadricarinatus
GTTGGTGGTGGTGGTGGGGTGGTGGTGGTGGTGGTGGTGCTAGTGGTGGTGGTGATGGGTGGGGTGTGATGCTAGTGGTGGTGGTGGTGGTGGTGGTGGTGGTGGTGGTGGTGGTGGGGTGGTGGTGGTGCTAGTGGTGGTGGTGGTGGTGTGCTAGTGGTGGGGTGTGTGGGGGGGTAGTGGTGGTGGGTGTGTGGTGGTGGTGGTTGGTGGTGGTGGTGGTGCTATGGTGGTGGTGTGGTGGTGGTATGGTGGTGGGTGGTGGTTAGTGGTGGTGGGTAGGGTGTTCTAGTGGTGGTGGTGTGTTAGTGGGTGGTGGCTATGTGGTGGTGGTGGTGGTGGTGGTGGTGCTAGTGGTGGTGGTGGTGGTGGTGGCTAGTTGGTGGGGGTGGTGTGGGTGGTGCTAGTGGTGGGTGGTGCTAGTGGTTGGTGGTGTGTGTAGTGGTGTGTGGTTGGTGCTAGTGGTGGTGTGTAGTGGTGCTAGTGGTGGTGGTGCTAGGTGGTGGGTGGTGGTGCTAGTGGTGGTGGTGTAGTGGGTGGTGGTGCTAGTGGTGTGTGGTGGTGTGGTGCGTGGTGGTGGTGCTAGTGGTGGTGGGGTGGTGGGTGCTAGTGGTGGGTGGTGGTGGTCTATGGTGGGGGTTGGTGGTGGCTATGTGGTGGTGTGGTGTGGGTGGTGGTTGGTGGTGGTGCTAGTGGTGGTGGTGGTGGTGGTGGTGGGTGTGGTGGTGTGGTGGTGGTGCTGTGGTGGGGTGCTAGTGGTGGTGGTGGTGCTAGTGGTGGGTGGTGTGTGGTGTGCATGTGGTGGTGGTGGTGGTGTGTGGTGGTGGTGGTGGTGGTGTGGTGGGTGTGTGGGCTAGTGGGTGGTGGTGGTGGTGGTGGTGGGTGACTAGTGGTGGTGGTGGTGTGCTAGTGGTGGTGGGGGTGTGTGGTGGGGGGTGGTAGTGGTGTGGTGGGTGGTGGTGGTGCTAGTGGTGGTGGTGCAGTGGTGGTGTGGTGTGGTGGTGGTGGTGGTGGTGGTGTGGTGGTGTGTGGTGTGTGGTGGTGCTGGTGGTGGTGCTAGTGGTGGTGGTGGTGCTAGTGGTGGGGTGCTGGTGGTGGTGGTGCTAGTGGTGGTGGTGGTGGTGTGGTGGTGGTGGGTGGTGGTGGTGGTGTGTGGTGGGGTGGTGGTGGTGGTGCTAGTGGTGGTGGTGGTGGCTAGTGGTGGTGGTGGTGCTAGTGGTGGTGGTGGTGGCTAGTGGTGGTGGTGGTGGTGTGGGTGGTGGTGTGTGGTGGTGGTGGTGGTGTGTGGTGTGGTGGTGGTGGTGGTGGTGGTGGTGGTGGTGCTAGTGGGTGGTGGTGGTGGGTGTGTGGTGGTGGTGGTGGTGGTGGGGTGGTGGTGGTGGTGGTGGTGGGTGGTGGTGGCTAGGTGGGTGGTGGTGCGTGGTGGTGCTGGGTGGTGGTGCTAGTGGTGGGGGGTGGTGGTGGTGCTAGTGGTGTGGGGTGGTGGGTGGTGCTGTGGTGGGGTGGTGGTGGTGTGTGTGGTGGGTGGTTGGTGGTGGTGGTGCTAGTGGTGTGTGTGTGATGGTGGTACTATGTGGTGTGGTAGTGTGCTAGTGGTGTAGTGGTGGTGGGATGGTGCAGTGGTTAGTGGTGTGTGGTGGTGCTAGTGTGGTGGTGCTAGTGTGGTTGGTGGTTGGTGCTAGTGGTGGTGGTGTGTGTGTGGTGGTGGTGGTGCTAGTGGTGTGGGTGGTGTGGTGGTGCTAGGGTGGTGGGGTGGTGGGTGTGTGGTGTGTGTGCTAGGTGGTGTGGTGGTGGTGTGTGGTGGTGTCTAGGTGTGGTGGGGTGCTAGTGGTGGTGGTGCTATGTGGTGGTGGTGCTGTGGTGGTGGTGGTGTGGCTAGTTGTTGGGCAGTGGTGGTTGCAAGTGTTATGTTTGTGTAGTTGTAGTACCTGTCAGTTGTGTGCTAGTGTGATTTTCGATGCTATGGGTTGGTTGACTTAGTAGTTTGACTAATTGGTTGTTGCTATGTGTGTTGTGTATGGTGGTGGTGTGATGCATAGTTGCGTGTGCGTGTATCGGTTCTAGTGAGTGTGTAGCTTGTGGCGGTGGTGGGTGGTGTATGTGTGGTGAGTGTGGTGTGGTGGTGGCTGTTGTGCGTGTGCGTGGTGCTGTGGTGTGGTGTGGTCTGTGTGGTGGTGGTGGTGTGTGGTGGTGTGTGACGTCGCTGAGACGTGGGTTGCAGATGTTGTTATGTATGTTGTAGTTTGTGACCTGTTTCGATGTGATGTGATTTTGAGTTGTATGGTGGTGGTGGTAGCGTAGAATCGAAATGGTAGGTTTGCTATAGTTACAATTTGTACTGTTTTATATTGTATATTACCTTTTCATTTAATTTTATATTGCTTATATTTGCGATAATAGCTAAATCGTAAATGTATGACTTTATATTATTATTTGACTTTTATATTGTTATTTAGCTTATGTTGTTAGGATGTATATAAAATGTGCTCAGTTAGGCTTG
>NC_069417.1:50872013-50922421 GCF_026875155.1 Cherax quadricarinatus
CTCATGCGTCAGTGTGAGGAACCATGCATGCCTCTGCACTGAAACACACTCACTCATGCGTCAGTGTGAGGAACCACACATACCTCTGCACTGAAACACTCACTCATGCGTCAGTGTGAGGAACCACACATACCTCTGCACTGAAACACTCACTCATGCGTCAGTGTGAGGAACCACACATACCTCTGCACTGAAACACACTCATGCATCAGTGTGAGGAACCACACATACCTCTGCACTGAAACACTCACTCATGCGTCAGTGTGAGGAACCACACATACCTCTGCACTGAAACACACTCATGCATCAGTGTGAGGAACCACACATACCTCTGCACTGAAACACACTCATGCATCAGTGTGAGGAACCACACATACCTCTGCACTGAAACACTCACTCATGCGTCAGTGTGAGGAACCACACATACCTCTGCACTGAAACACACTCATGCATCAATGTGAGGAACCACACATACCTCTGCACTGAAACACAATCATACGTCAGTGTGAGGAACCACGCATGCCTCTGCACTGAAACACACTCATGCATCAGTGTGAGGAACCACACATACCTCTGCACTGAAACACAACACGATTGTTGCATGCAAAGAGTATGTAACCTTTATTCTGAGCATGTTAACACACTCACTTAGGCTGCCTCACCAACCAGTGAACCAGGTGGCTAAGGGTTTGATGGTTCACGGGGCCCCATCGTCAAATCAGCACTTAGGTTCAGCCAACCATAATGTGGATCTGGCAACTGTGAAGGTGACATGGCTACCACTCACATTTTCACCCTTGTCATTTCCATTCTGCTGCTGGTTGAAACACCATTGTCTATCTTGTCTATTGGGTGCTGCTCTGCCTTGATTACCGTGGCATGCACTAATACCAATTTGCTGTTCATAGTGTATATAATGTACATACTTCTGTCATATTTTGTGAAGGATAATATAATTGAAAGTTTTCTGCTGTGTTTATTTTGCTCCAAGCTTCCCTTTACACCCAGGCTAACAGGCCTTGATTACCTGGATCGTAATTACAATGTTATAGATACACAAAACGTTTGAGTGTGGTGGTGATTGGAGGGGCGTTTGTTGTTGTTATGTGTATCGTCGTCCCTATCTCTCTCTCTCTATCTGTCTATCTATCTATCTCTTTCTCTCTTCCTTGCAAGATTTACCTCATGATTCTTCATTCATTGCAAAGTCACATATTCCCCTTTGATGTCAGCTGCATCTCTAGGTGGTGAGAGACTTCCATTCCTTGTAACCACAGCTTCACTAGTGACATCCTGCTGTCTAGAGACGTGGTAACTGATGTACCTGAGGACAGTGAGCATCTCCTATCTTCTATAAATATGCCAGAGTACCGTCATCTGATTATCATGAGATTCTGGCTTAGGTTGTTAGAGACATTCCACTTAAGTGAGTCAAGTACACTTCTCTGTATGCGATGGAACCGAGCGAGACTGCTCGGTTGTTAAGTGTTTAAACTCGAGGTTCCCAGTGCTTTTAGCTGTGCCAGCAAACCTTTGTTCCATATCCGCTCAAGGACACTACCAGTGTTAAGTGCAGCTACATAGGTGATCATTTAATTCATGGAGCAGCTGGTGCTACATAGTGGAGTGGTTCAAGAGAGCAGCTAATTCTGAAACCACGTTGACGGCCACGCAGTAGATAGATATACTCGTAGAGATGTTGTTATTTGTTAGGAGATTATTGTTTCAAGGATTTTGTCAGTGACTGGTAGAAGTGACACCTGTGTCTGGTTGTTGGTCACCGATGGTGTCTTTTGTTTTGTGACATGGAACAATGTGTGTTTTCTTCCACTAACAGGACACTTAACCCTGTGCGAGGCAGCGTTGGTTGACGTGAGTTAGAGGTGATACTGGTCGTCATGTCTCGTAGGTGCTTGCTGGTCATCATGTCTCGAATTCTTCTCCTCGAAAATCATCTCAGTATCTTCTATTGTCTTGGGAATTAAGAAGGAAACATACGTCATCTTGTCTTACTTTCTTGCAGTTGGTCCTGGAGGTTAGTTAACTGAGTCTGGGACCTACGTACATATTGGCATCAAAATGGTCTGTTGGTCACTGGTAGCGACACTGCCACCCATCTCTTGCTTAAAGTGGAATAATGTCATCAGGTGAATATTGCTGCTGGCCCGTTAACAAAGACCACCAGGTGCTGGAGACCAAGAACCACCAGGTGCTGGAGACCAAGAACCACCAGGTGCTGGAGACCAAGGACCACCAGGTGCTGGAGACCAAGAACCACCAGGTGCCGGAGACCAAGGACCACCAGGTGCTGGAGACCAAGAACCACCAGGTGCTGGAGACCAAGAACCACCAGGTGCTGGAGACCAAGGACCACCAGGTGCTGGAGACCAAGAACCACCAGGTGCTGAAGACCAAAAACCACCAGGTGCTGGAGACCAAGAACCACCAGGTGCTGGAGACCAAGGACCACCAGGTGCTGGAGACCAAGGACCACCAGGTGCTGGAGACCAAGAACCACCAGGTGCTGAAGACCAAAAACCACCAGGTGCTGGAGACCAAGGACCACCAGGTGCTGGAGACCAAGAACCACCAGGTGCTGGAGACCAAGGACCACCAGGTGCTGGAGACCAAGGACCACCAGGTGCTGGAGACCAAGAACCACCAGGTGCTGAAGACCAAAAACCACCAGGTGCTGGAGACCAAAAACCACCAGGTGCTGGAGACCACTCTTCCTAATGCTGAGTTTCTATCAGTGTGTCACTTTGCCGCCATCAAGAAATCTTGCACAGGTGAACTTCGAACATTTTCCTGCAGTCTTGCAATAATAGTTCTTCATCCATTTCTTAGTATTTCCACCTTTTTACCCCTCCCCATCGTCCCTTTCTCTTCACCCCTCCTCTTCGTCCCCTTTCTTCACCCCCTCTGTACCACAAACCAGTCGCCCCTCCAGGTGGCAGCTTTCGCTTTGAGAAAGTGGTCCTCCAATTCCTGGGCGCTGGGTAATTTAATGTTACCAGTGAAAGCGTTGTTCATCCTCTCGTCTAGACGCTGAAAAAACATACATACACACACACACACACACACACACACACACACACACACACACACACACACACACACACACACACACACACACACACACACACACACACACACACCTGCCTGCTCTGAAACTGACTCTAATAAAAGAATTCCTGTCTTAAACTCACTGACAATCTTACATTTAGTCGCTCTAATTAAGTTTGAAACCAGTTGACTACACGAGGGTCAGTCAGGCTGCATCCTCACCCGTCAAGAATAATTTAATCAATAAAATGGGGATTAAAACTGGGATTTTTAGGGTTTTTTTTAAGCGACTGTGGTTAATAATATTAAATTTATAATTTCTTTTATTTTCAGTTCAGAAATGTTTACTGAAATTTCAATATTGCGCTTGTAAAGTAAAAGGACACAAGTGCAACTAATGTGACATTTTATTGTGGCAACGTTTCGCTCTCCAGGAGCTTTGTCAAGCCGATACTTGACAAAGCTTGACAAACCTCCTGGAGAGCGAAACGTTGCCACAATAAAATGCCACATTAGTTGCACTTGTGTCCTTTTACTTTACATATTGTCGGTAATTCTACCAACATTATTACAATATTGCGCTTGCTAAATTCTATACAATTTTTGAAGTGGAACTCAAAATGATGAACATTTATTATGAGGTAATGATAATTGTAAAAAAAAAACGGTAATATTGGCAATAATAATATTAATACTCTTAATACTAATGAATATAATAAGTGGAATACGTTCATAATACCGCAGATGACAGGGAACACCAGGTAACTTGCACAAGTGTTGTCTCTTGTGTGTGTTGGAGCCCGTCAAGCCACGTCCTGACTCACCTCTACACACACACGTCACTGGGATACACCAGGAAGATGATAATAATGGATATACTAGGTAGACAGGGAGAGGAACCTCGAAGTGGCTGACAGTGCTTGTCTTCCTTGGTAAACAGGGAAAGGAACCTCGGAGTGGCTGACAGTGCTTGTCTTCCTCTAATATTATCTTTCATGGCTTTAAAACTTCTCGTCCGATAGACTTTAAGTATTGAGTTGTGATGTGCTGTAACGAGGTTGATACAACGGCAGGTAGAAGGTAGAGTGATACCCTCCGTTATACATGAGGTGACACAAGTACAAAGACACTGGTCATGTTTATTTGATATGTTAAGGTCCTGGCACCTTGATCACTCCAAATGGCCAACTCTTCAGGGCCTAAACGTGTCCGATAAAAACGTTCGAAATATACGCATTTACGTACTTTCACGCAAATTGTTGGTATGGACGAAGGCAGAATGAACACTCTTGCAGAACTGTGTCGTACGGAGATTAAGTCTTCTTTAACATAATATAGAATGTATGGCAACCATTGGAATATTTACGTGTGATAACAGTAGGAGAGGTGAACAATTGTGAAGGTCACGTCAAGGGTGACCTGACCACGTGAACAACTGTGAAGGTCAAGTCGAGGGTGACCTGACAACGTGAACAACTGTGAAGGTCAAGTCGAGGGTGACCTGACAACGTGAACAACTGTGAAGGTCAAGTCGAGGGTGACCTGACAACGTGAACAACTGTGAAGGTCAAGTCGAGGGTGACCTGACAACGTGAACAACTGTGAAGGTCAAGTCAAGGAGTTTCTTGAACAAGTGGGACTTGCAACCTGATAATTTGTTAGAGGTGTGTGTGTGTGTGTGTGTGTGTGTGTGTGTGTGTGTGTGTGTGTGTGTGTGTGTGTGTGTGTACTCACCTATTTGTGGTTGCAGAGGTCAAGCCATAGCTCCTGGTTCCGCCTCTTCACTGACTGCTGCTAGCTCCTCTCTTTCCCTGCTCCATGAGCTTTATCAAACCTCATCTTAAAACTATGTATGGTTCCTGCCTCCACTACGTCACTTTCTAGGCTATTCCACTGCCTGACTACTCTATGACTGAAGAAATACTTCCTAACATCCCTTTGACTCATAGGAGTCTTCAACTTCCAATTGTGACCCCTTGTGTCTGTGTCCCATCTCTGGAACATCCCGTCTTTGTCCACCTTGTCTATTCTGCATAGTATTTAATATGTCGTTTTCATGTCTCTCCTGACCCTCCTGTCCTCCAGTGTCGTCAGGCCGATTTCCCTTAACCTTTCTTCGTAGGACAATCCCCTTAACTCTGGGATTAGTCTTGTTGCAAACCTTTGCACTTTCTCTAATTTCTTGACATGCTTGACCAAGTGTGGATTCCAAACTGCTGCTGCATACTACAGTATGGGTCTGACGTATATGGTGTACAGAAGCTTGAGCGATTCCTTACTGAGGTATCGGAACGCTATCCTTGGGTTTTGTCAGACGCTCGTGTGCTGCAGCAGTTAGCTGACTGATGTGCGCCTCAGGAGATGTGCTCGGTATTATACTCACCCCAAGAGCTTTTTCCTTGAGTGAGGTTTGCAGTCTTTGGCTACCTATCCTATACTCTGTCTGCGGTCTTCTTTGGCCTTCCCCAATCTTCATGACTTTGCATTTGGCAGGGTTAAACTCAAGGAGCCAGTTGCTGGACCAGGCTTGTAGCCTGTCCAGGTCTCTTTGTAGTCCTGCCTGATCCTCATCCGATTTGATTCTTCTCATTAACTTCACATCATCTGTAACCAAGGACATTGCTGAGTCTATCCCTTCCGTTATGTCATTTACATATACCAAAAACAGCAGAGGTCCTAGGACTGACCCGGGTGGAACCCCGCTCGTTACAGGCGCCCACTCTGACACCTCGTCACGTACCATGACTCATTGTTGCCTCCCTGTCAGATATTCTCTGATCCATTGTAGTGCCTTTCCTGTTATGTGTGCCTGATCCTCTAGTTTTTGCATTAACCTCTTGTGAGGAACTGTGTCGAAGGCCGTCTTGCAGTCCAAGAAAATGCAGTCTACCCACCCCTCTCTCTCTCTTGTCTTACTTCTGTCACCTTGTCATAAAACTCCAGTAGGTTTGTGACACAGGATCTTCCTTCCCTGAAATCATGCTGGTTGTCGTTTATAAGCTTGTCTCTCAAGGTGCTCCACCACTCCCCTCCTGATGATCTTCTCTACGACTTTGCATACTCTACACGTTAGTGATACAGGTTTGTAGTTTAATGTCTCGTGTCTGTCTCCTTTTTTTAAAAATTGAGGCTTCACTTGCCATCTTCCATACCTCAGGTATTTGCCCAGTTTCAGTGGATGTGTTGAAGATCTTTGTTAGTGGCACACATAGCATCTCTTCTCCCTCTCTAAGGACCCACGGAGAGATGTTGTCTGGTCCCACCGCCTTTGAGGTATCAAGTTCACATAGCAACTTCTTCACCTCCTCCTCGGTTGTGTGTACCTCATCCAGCACTTGTTGGTGTACCTCCCTGTTCTGAATTCCTGGATTCCTCCCTGTCTTCACTATAAATACGTCTTTAAATCTCATGTTGAGCTTCTCACATACCTCTTGGTTGTTTCTTGTGAACTCCCAATCATCCTTCCTCAGCCTGATTACCTGGTCCTTGGATGTTGTTTTCCTCCTGACTTGGCTATACAACAGCTTCGGGTCCGTCTAGACTTTCGATGCTATGTCATTTTTGTATTGTCGCTTACCCTCCCTTCTTATCTGTGCATATTCATTTCTGGCTCTTCGGCTGATCTGTTTATTTTCCTGGGTCCTTTGTCTTCTGTACTTTTTCCATTCTCTAGTACACCTAGTTTTTGCCTCACTACACCTTTGGGTGAACCAAGGACTCGTTCTGGTCTTCCCATTATTTCTGTTGCCCTTGGGAACAAACCTCTCCCCTGCCTCCTTGCATTATTTTGTCACATAATCCATCTTTTCTTTTACTGGTTTTCCTGACATTTCTTTCTCCTACTGAACGTCTTGCAGAAAGTTCCTCATGCCTGTGTAGTCCCCCCTTTTGTAGTTTGGTTTCTCCCTTCCTGTTCCTGCTACTTTCTCCAATTGTAGCTCAACTATGTAATCAAAGCACAGAACCACATGATCACTAGCTCCTAGGGGCCTTTCGTATGTGATATCCTCGATGTCCGAACTACTCAAGGTGAATACTAGGTCCAGTCTTGCTGGATCATCCTCACCTCTCTCTCTGGTAGTGTCTCTAACATGTTGATGCATGAAGTTTTCCAGTACCACATCCATCATCTTGGCTCTCCATGTTTCGGCACCCCCATGGGGCTACAGGCTTTCCCAGTCATTCTCCGTGTGATTAAAATCACTTATAACTAGTAACTTGGCTCCCCCCATGTGAACTCTTCTGGCCACCTCAGCTAGTGTGTCAACCATTGTTTTGTTGCTCTAGTCGTATTCTTGTCTTGGCCTCCTGCAGTTCTGTGGCAGGTTGTACATAACTGCAATTATCACCTTATGGCCCTTAGACTGGATTGTTCCTACTAAGTAGTCTCTTTCGCTCATTCCATCCATTTCTTCCATTTCCTCAAATCCCCACCGGTTTTTAATGAAGAGTGCTACTCCTCCTCCCCTCTGCTCCCTTTATCTTTCCTGAGGATTTGATATCTGGGTGGAAAGATTGCATCTGTCGTCATCCTGGTGAGTTTCGTTTCTGTGAGTGCTATTATGTCTGGGGATGTCTCCTTGATTCTTTCATCCCACTCCTCGCAACTATTTGTTATTCCGTCTACATTTGTATACCAAACCTTTAACTTCTTTTCTAAAACTGTGGTCTGAGTGGTTGCTGTGAAGGTGGAGTTTGTAATGAGTTGGGTGGGGGGGGGGGAGCACTGGGTATGGCATGTGTGTTTTGGGTTAGAATGTTTGGTTGCATTGAGTAGCTCCTGGTCGGGGGCTTCTGTAGCTGGCTGTGAGGGAGGTTGTATATGATCCTCCTCCTGAGTCTGGCTTCTGTCCGGCTCCATCTTCATCTCTCTTTCCTTCTCTCGTCTTTGAACCCTTTCTTTCAGTTTCTGTGTGTGTACTCACCTAACTGTGGTTGCAGTGGTCAAGACTCCGCTCCTGCCCCCGCCTCTTCACTGCGTATGTGTTTGTGTGTGTGTGTGTGTGTGTGGGTGGGTGTGTGTGTGTGTGTGTGTGTGTGTGTGTGTGTGTGTGTGTGTGTGTGTGTGTGTGTGCGTGTGTGCGTGTGTGTGTGCGTGTGTGCGTGTGTGTGTGTGTGTGTGTGTCAGATTGTTGTAGATTCGCCAGTACTTTTCCCTGCCCGGGCCTTTTACAGAGAGTGTTGGTGGTGGAGAGTTGAGGTTGACACTGGTAAATAACAAAAAGGCACAATACCGTGACTGGAACGATACACAAATAACCCGCACATAAAAGAGAAAAGCTTACGACGACGTTTCGGTCCCACTTGGACCACTTACAAAGTCACACTGTCACAGTGTGACTTTGTAAATGGTCCAAGTGGGACCGAAACGTCGTCGTAAGCTTCTCTCTTTTATGTGCGGGTTACTTGTGTATTGACACTGGTAGCCACAGGTCTGTGTACTGACAATGACTGTTGGAACAGTGAACAGCGAGAACAGCAACAGTAGCGACATAGTGCTTGTTATTGTTAGTTTTTCTGTCCAAAACTGTGTTCCTGTCCAGGACTCTTGCTATCCCAGTCTGTGTTCCTGTCCAGGACTCTTGTTGTCCCAGTCTGTGTTCCTGTCCCAGTCTGTATTCCTGTCCCAGACTGTGTTTCTGTTCATGACTGTGCTCCTGTTCCACACTGTCTTCCTGTCCCAGACTGTGTTACACTCCAGGACTGTATTCCTGTCCCTGACTGTGTTGCTGTCCAGGACTGTGTTGCTGTCCCAGACTGTGTTCCTGTTCAGAACTGTGTTCCTGTCCCAGACCGTGTTTCTGTCCAAGACTGTGCTCGTCTCTCCGTCTGTGTTCCTGTCCCCGTCTGTGTTCCTGTCCCAGACTGTGTTAATGTCCCATTCCCTGTTCCTGTCCAGGACTGTGTTTCTGTACCAGACTGTGTTACTGCCCAGGACTGTGTTCCTGTCCAGAACTGTGTTACTGTACAGGACTGTGTTCCTGGACAAGGCTGTGTTCCTGTCAACGACTATGCTACTGAACAGGACTGTGTTCCTGTCCCTGATTATGTTCCTGTCCAGGACTGTGTTCCTGTCAAGAACTGTGTTACTGTACAGGACTGTGTTCCTGTCCAGGAATGTGTTCCTGTCCCAGACTGTCTTCCCGTCCAGGATTGTGTTCCTGTCCAGGACTGTGTTACTGTCCAGGACTGTGTTCCTGTCCCTGACTTTGTTCCTGTCCAAGACTGTGTTCCTGTCCAGGACTGTGTTCCTGTCCAGGACTGTGTTCCTGTCCCTGACTGTGTTCCTGTCCAGGACTGTGTTACTGTCCAGGACTGTGTTCCTGTCCCTGACTGTGTTCCTGTCCAGGACTGTATTCCTGTCCCAGACTGTGTTCCTGTTCAGGACTGTGTTCCTTTCCAGGATTGTGTTCCAGTCCCAGATTGTGCTCTGTTTTCCTTTCCAGGACTGTGTTCCTGTCCCTGACTGTGTTCCTGTCCAGGACTGTGTTACTGTCCAGGACTGTGTTCCTGTCCCTGACTGTGTTCCTGTCCAGGACTGTATTCCTGTCCCAGACTGTGTTCCTGTTCAGGACTGTGTTCCTTTCCAGGATTGTGTTCCAGTCCCAGATTGTGCTCTGTTTTCCTTTCCAGGACTGTGTTCCTGTCCCTGACTGTGTTCCTGTCAAGGACTATGTTCCTGTTCAGGACTGTGTTCCTGTCCCTGACTGTGTTGCTGTCCCTGACTGTGTTGCTGTCCCTGACTGTGTTCCTGTCCAGGACTGGGTTCCTGTCCAGGACTGTGTTGCCGTCCCTGACTGTGTTCCTGTCCAGGACTGCGTTCCTGTTCAGGGCTGTGTTCCTGTCCCTGACTGTGTTCCTGTCCAGGACTGTGTTCCTGTCCAGGACTGTGTTCCTGTCCAGGACTGTGTTCCTCTCCCAGACTGCGTTCCTGTCCAGGACTGTGTTCCTGTCCAGGACTGTGTTCCTGTCCAGGACTGTGTTCCTCTCCCAGACTGCGTTCCTGTCCAGGACTGTGTTCCTGTCCAGGAATGTGTTCTTGTTCAGGATTGTATTCCTGTCCCAGACTGTGTTCCTGTCCAAGACTGTGTTCCTGTCCAGGACCGTGTTCCTCTCCCAGACTGCGTTCCTGTCCAGGACTGTGTTCCTGTCCAGGACTGTATTCCTGTCCCAGACTGTGTTCATGTCCAGGACTATGTTCCTGTCCCTGACTGTGTTCCTGTCCAGGACTGTGTTCCTGTCCAGGACTGTGTTCCTGTCCAGGACTGTGTTCCTGTCCCAGACTCTTTTAATGTTCAGGATTGTGTTAATGTCCCAAACTGTGTTCCTGTTCAAGACTGTGTTCCTGTCTCAGACTGTGTTCCTGTCCGGGATTGTATTCCTGTCGCACACTGTGTTCCTGTCCAGGACTGTGTTCCTGTCCCACTCTGTGTTCCTGTCCAGGACTGTGTTCCTGTCCATCACTGTGTTCTTGTCCAGGACTGTGTTCCTATCCCAGACTGTGTTCCTGTCCAGGACTGTGTTCTTGTCTAGGACTGTGTTCCTCTCCCAGACTTTGTTCTTTTCCAGGGCTGTGTTACTGTCCAGGACTGTGTTACTGTCCAGAATTGCGTTCCTGTCCCAGACTGTGCTCCTGTCCAAGACTGTGTTCCTGTCCAGGACTGTGTTCATGTAAATGACTGTCCTCCTGTCCAAGACTGTGTTTCTGTCTCAGACTGTGTTCCTGTCTCAGACTGTATTCCTGTCGCACACTGTGTTCCTGTCAAGGACTGTGTTCCTGTCTCGGTCTGTGTTCCTGTCCAGGACTGTGTTCCTGTCCATCCCTGTGTTCCTGTCCAGGACTGTGTTACTGTCCAGAATTGTTTCTGTCCCAGAATGTGTTCCTATCCAGGACTGCGTTCCTGTCCACTACTGTGTTCCTGTCCCAGACTGTGTTCCTGTCCAAGACTGTGTTCCTGTCCAGGACTGTGTTCCTGTCCCAGACTCTTTACCTGTCCAGGACTGTGTTCCTGTCCCAGACTGTGTTCTTGTCCAGGATTGTGTTAATGTCGCAGACTGTGTTCCTGTCCAAGACTGTGTTCCTGTCTCAGACTGTGTTCCTGTCCAGGACTATATTCCTGTCGCATACTGTGTTCCTGTCCAGGACTGTGTTCCTGTCCAAGACTGTGTTCCTGTCCCAGTCTGTGTTCCTGTCCAGGACTGTGTTCCTGTCCATCACTGTGTTCCTGTCCAGGACTGTGTTCCTGTCCCAGACTGTGTTCCTGTCCAGGAATGTGTTCTTATCCAGGACTGTGTTCCTCTCCAAGACTTTGTTCCTTTCCAGGACTGTGTTACTGTCCAGGACTGTGTTACTGTCCAGAATTGCGTTTCTGTCCCAGACTGTGCTCCTGTCCAAGAATGTGTTCCTGTCCAGGACTGTGTTCATGTCCAAGACTGTGTTCCTGTCTCAGACTGTGTTCCTATCCAGGACTATATTCCTGTCCCAGAATGTGTTCCTGTCCAGGACTGTGTTCCTGTCCCAGACTATGTTCCTTTCCAGGACTGTGTTCCTGTCTAAGACTGTGTTCCTGTCCAGGACTGTGTTTCTGTCCAGGACTGTATTCCTGTCCCAAACTGTTCCTGTCCTAGACTGTGTTCCTGTCCAGGACTGTGTTCCTGTCCAGGGCTGTGTTTTTGTCCAGGACTGTGTTCCTGTCCCAGACTCTGTTCCTGTCCACTACTGTGCTTCTGTCCCAGACTGTGTTCCTGTCCAGGATTGTATTCCTGTCCCAGACCATGTTCCTGTCCAAGACTGTGTTCCTGCCTCAGACTGTGTTCCTGTCCAGGACTGTATTCCTGTAGCACACTGTGTTCCTGTCCAGGGCTGTGTTCCTGTCCAGGACTGTGTTCCTGTCGCAGACTGTGTTCCTGTCCAGGACTGTGTTCCTGTCCAGGACTGTGTTCCTGTCCCAGACTGTGTTCCTGTCCCAGACTGTGTTCCTGTTCAGGACTGTGTTCCCGACCAGCACTGTATTCCTGTCCCAGAATGTGTTCCTGTCCAGGACTGCGTTCCTGTCGAGGACTGTGTTTCTGTCCCAGTCTGTGTTCCTGGCCAGGACTCTGTTCTTGTCCCAGACTATGTTCCTTTCCAGGGCTGTGTTCCTGTCTAAGACTGTTCCTGTCGAGGACTGTGTTTCTGTCCAGGACTGTGTTCCTGTCCAAGACTGCGTTCCTGTCCAGGACTGTGTTCTTGTCCAGGACTGTGTTCCTGTCCAAGACTGTGTTCCTGCCCAGGACTGTGTTCCTGTCCAAGACTGTTTTCTTGTCTCAGTCTGTGTTCCTGTCCAGAACTATATTTCTGTCCCAGACTCTGTTCCTGTCCAGGACTGCGTTCTTGTCCAGGACTGTGTTGCTGTCCAGAACTGTGTTGCTGTCCAGGACTGTGTTGCTGTCCAGGACTGTGTTCATTAATCTCTTGGTTGTGTAGGTGTTGCTGGTGTGTTCCTTGGGTTCCACTGTGTTGGACCCTCCCTGGAACTATGTTACGGTCTCTGAGGTGCTTCAATGGTTGTTCTTGTTGTCACCTCACGTGTTAAAAACGGTGGCAACTTTGCTGAGTTAGGTATAAACATTAACACCTAGGTGTCTACACTGTAAACTTTATTATTTGTATCCTAATGGCGCTAAAACTAGCTTATGACACTGAGCTTGACTCTGCCATCATTGTAGGCTCTTGACTCACAAAATGACTCCTACAACATGCTCATTGGA
The DNA here is from genome assembly GCF_026875155.1 of Cherax quadricarinatus. NCBI lineage: Eukaryota > Metazoa > Arthropoda > Malacostraca > Decapoda > Parastacidae > Cherax > Cherax quadricarinatus. The sequence goes on from NC_069417.1 coordinate 50,884,830, forward strand.
AAAACCAGGTATAGATACTAAAAAATCCGGGAAAAGTGAATTAATGTACAATTGCTATGGATCCCATCACACATTGGATTACTCCTTCATGATAAAGTTGATATGTTAGCCAAGAAGAGTACCCAGAAGGAGAATGTAGAATATAACTTTGGTATAACTGTGTCTAGCATTAGGAATAAATATTAGGAGAGAAGTAAATAATGAAAATGATTGTTATAGGAATGCAGTTAGAAGCCTGAGTAGATCTATAACCCACTATGATAACATGAACGTAGATAAGTATGTTTATGGAGCAACTTGCAATGTGAACAGACTGACTGATGTTGTAGTGGCCAGGCTTAGGCTTGGTTACAAGTACTTCTGGCAGTTTGGCAGACACACAGATGATGATCAAACTAATTGCAAATTACATCAGGCATATGGTCACTGTCTTGAACACTATGTGCTTAATTGTCCACTTATTGAGGAATACAGAGATAGACAGTATAATAACCTATGTGACATGTCAAGATATCTTATTGATGAAAATAAGATACCACATGTTTTAAGCAAATTTCTTAAATTTGCTTGTAACAGATAAGTGAACTGTAGATGTAAATCCAAATATAGTCCTCTTAACCCTTTTGGGGCCTAGTTATTAGACCTTTTGTGAATCCACATGTTCTTGCGCTACCATCCACAGGATGGATGTGCGGTGGCAATAAACTAGCCACTTCGGTGGCAAAATCTAAATCTTCAATGGTTGTTGGAACAGTGTTGCAAGAACACGGTTAAGAAACACAGTGTTGCAAGAACACGGTTAAGAAACACAGTGTTGCAAGAACACGGTTAAGAAACACAGTGTTGCAAGAACACGGTTAAGAAACACAGTGTTGCAAGAACACGGTTAAGAAACACAGTGTTGTGAGAACACGGTTAAGGAACACAGTGTTGTGAGAACACGGTTAAGAAACACAGTGTTGTGAGAACACGGTTAAGGAACACAGTGTTGTGAGAACACGGTTAAGGAACACAGTGTTGTGAGAACACGGTTAAGGAACACAGTGTTGTGAGAACACGGTTAAGGAACACAGTGTTGTGAGAACACGGTTAAGGAACACAGTGTTGTGAGAACATGGTTAAGGAACACAGTGTTGTGACAACACGGTTAAGAAACACAGTGTTGTGACAACACGGTTAAGAAACACAGTGTTGTGAGAACACGGTTAAGAAACACAGTGTTGTGAGAACATGGTTAAGGAACACAGTGTTGTGAGAACATGGTTAAGGAACACAGTGTTGTGAGAACATGGTTAAGGAACACAGTGTTGTGAGAACATGGTTAAGAAACACAGTGTTGTGAGAACACGGTTAAGAAACACAGTGTTGTGAGAACACGGTTAAGGAACACAGTGTTGTGAGAACACGGTTAAGGAACACAGTGTTGTGAGAACACGGTTAAGAAACACAGTGTTGTGAGAACATGGTTAAGGAACACAGTGTTGTGAGAACACGGTTAAGGAACACAGTGTTGTGAGAACACGGTTAAGAAACACAGTGTTGTGAGAACATGGTTAAGGAACACAGTGTTGTGAGAACACGGTTAAGAAACACAGTGTTGTGAGAACTTGATTAAGCATAAATCTTCAATGAGCGTCAGTCTTGATAGATGGAGTGAACACAACAACTCCGGGCTCAGGGACTGATTCCTTCAACCTCCTCCTCAACTTCCACTGTTTCTCTACATTAGACTGAAGAATCCACTGCCTGGCGATACCTTCCCTGTTTACAGACACCCAAATATTACACAAGCGTTTTAAATGTTATGTTGTTAGTACTAGGCTGTTGTGTGGGACATCTTGACACCTGCTGTCACTCTTCACCTAACACCAAGTAGGTACCTGGGTGTTAGTCTCCTGACACCTGCTGTCACTCTTCACCTAACAGCAAGTAGGTACCTGGGTGTTAGTCTCCTGACACCTGCTGTCACTCTTCACCTAACAGCAAGTAGGTACCTGGGTGTTAGTCTCCTGACACCTGCTGTCACTCTTCACCTAACAGCAAGTAGGTACCTGGGTGTTAGTCTCCTGACACCTGCTGTCACTCTTCACCTAACAGCAAGTAGGTACCTGGGTGTTAGTCTCCTGACACCTGCTGTCACTCTTCACCTAACAGCAAGTAGGTACCTGGGTGTTAGTCTCCTGACACCTGCTGTCACTCTTCACCTAACAGCAAGTAGGTACCTGGGTGTTAGTCTCCTGACACCTGCTGTCACTCTTCACCTAACAGCAAGTAGGTACCTGGGTGTTAGTCTCCTGACACCTGCTGTCACTCTTCACCTAACAGCAAGTAGGTACCTGGGTGTTAGTCTCCTGACACCTGCTGTCACTGTTCACCTAGCAGTAAGTAGGTACCTGGGTGTTAGTCTCCTGTCACCTGCTGTCACTGTTCACCTAGCAGTAAGTAGGTACCTGGGTGTTAGTTTCCTGTCACCTGCTGTCACTGTTCACCTAGCAGTAAGTAGGTACCTGGGTGTTAGTCTCCTGACACCTGCTGTCACTGTTCACCTAGCAGTAAGTAGGTACCTGGCTGTTAGTCTCCTGACACCTGCTGTCACTCTTCACCCAGAAGTAAGTAGGTACCTGGATGTTAGTCTCCTGACACATGCTGTCACTCTTCACCTAGCAGTAAATAGGTACCTGGGTGTTAGTCTCCTGACACCTGCTGTCACTCTTCACCTAACAGTAAGTAGGTACCTGGGTGTTAGTCTCCTGTCACCTGCTGTCACTGTTCACCTAGCAGTAAGTAGGTACCTGGGTGTTAGTCTCCTGTCACCGGCTGTCACTGTTCACCTAGCAGTAAGTAGGTACTTGGGTGTTAGTCTCTTGTCACCTGTTGTCACTGTTCACCTAGCAGTAAGTAGGTACCTGGGCGTTAGTCTCCTGACACCTGCTGTCACTCTTCACCTAGCAGTAAGTAGGTACCTGGGTGTTAGTTTCATGTCACCTGCTGTCACTCTTCACCTAACAGCAAGTAGGTACCTGGGTGTTAGTCTCCTGACACCTGCTGTCACTGTTCACCTAGCAGTAAGTAGGTACCTGGGTGTTAGTCTCCTGACACCTGCTGTCACTGTTCACCTAGCAGTAAGTAGGTACCTGGGTGATAGTCTCCTGTCACCTGCTGTCACTGTTCACCTAGCAGTAAGTAGGTACCTGGGTGTTAGTTTCCTGTCACCTGCTGTCACTCTTCACCTAACAGCAAGTAGGTACCTGGGTGTTAGTCTCCTGACACATGCTGCCACTGTTAACCTAGCAGTAAGTAGGTACCTGGGTGTTAGTCCCCTGTCACCTGCTGTCACTGCTTACCTAGCAGTGAGTAGATACCTGGGTGTCAGTCTCCTGACACCTGCTGTCACTGTTCACCTAGCAGTAAGTAGGTACCTGGGTGTTAGTCTCTTGACACCTGCTGTCACTGTTCACCTAGCAGTAAATAGGTACCTGGGTGTTAGTCTCCTGTCATCTGCTGTCACTGTTCACCTAGCAGTAAGTAGGTACCTGGGTGTTAGTCTCCTGACACCTGCTGTCACTGTTCACCTAGCAGTAACCAGGTACCTGGGTGTTAGTCTCCTAACACCTGCTGCCACTGTTCACCTAGCAGTAAGTAGGTACCTGGGTGTTAGTCTCCTGACACCTGCTGTCACTGTTCACTTAGCAGTAAGTAGGTACCTGGGTGTTAGTCTCTTGACACCTGCTGTCACTGTTCACCTAGCAGTAAGTAGGTACCAAAGGTGTTGACGGGGGAAATGGGGGAAGGAAGGGGAATGTGGGGAGGGAGGCCGGGGAGGCCGGGGAGACCGGGGAGACCGGGGAGGGGTAGGGGGATGCAGGAATCATAGGAGAGAGAGAGAGAGGGGGGGATGAGGGGGATGAGGGAGGGGGAAGGAGTGGAGATGAATATGGGGGATCGGGTAGGGGTAGGGGGAGGGGGAGATGTAGGGGGAGGGGTAGGGAGGGCGGGGAGGGGTAGGGAGGGCGGGGAGGGGTAGGGAGGGCGGGCAGGGGGGAGGTGCACTAAGCTATATATACATGGCAGCGGGTGCTGGGAGCGTTTGTTTCCCAGCTGGAGCGACGAAGGACGTTAACTTTGCTAAAGGGTTGAGAGACGACCATCCTAGGATACGTAGTGTGTCATATCTAGTGTGGGTGAGTGGGCTGGAGAGTGTGATCTTAGCAGTGATTTTAGAGGTGAAGAGTGTGTGATCTTGGTGGCGATCTTAGCAGTGATCTTAGAGGTGGGTAGTGTGTGGCCTTGGCAGTGATCTTAGCAGTGATCCTAGAAGTGGAAACTGTGTGATCTTAGCATTGATCCTAGAGGTGGAGAGTGTGTGATCTTAGCACTGATCTTAGAGTTGGAGAATGTGTGACCTTAGGAATGATATTAGAGGTATAGAGTGTGTGATCTTAGCAGCGATCCTGTGTGTGATTTTAGCAGTGATCCTAGAAGTGGAAACTGTGTGATCTTAGCATTGATCCTAGAGGTGGAGAGTGTGTGATCTTAGCAGTGATCTTAGAAGTGGAGAATGTGTGACCTTAGGAGTGTTATTAGAGGTATAGAGTGTGTGATCTTAGCAGTGATCCTAGAAGTGGAGAGTGTGTGATCTTAGCAGTGATCCTAGAAGTGGAGAGTGTGTGATCTTAGCAGTGATCTTAGAGGTGGAGAGAGTGTGTGAGCTTAGTAGTGATCTTGGAGAGTGTGTGATCTTTGCGCTGTGAGCTCAGCGGTGGTTCACGGTATTAACGCTTCTCTTGTGATCTTAACGATGAGATGGGATCCTAGCGCGTTTTTTGTGATCTTAGCGATATGTTCTGTGATCTTAGCATAGTGATATGTGATATAAGTGCGGTGATCTGTGATCTTAGCAGTGCTCTGTGATCTTAGCAGTGCTCCGTGAGCTTAGCAGTGCTCCGTGATCTTAGCAGTGCTCCGTGGTCTTAGCAGTGCCCCGTGATCTTAGCAGTGCTCTGTGATCTTAGCATTGCTCTGTGATCTTAGCAGTGCTTCGTGATCTTAGCAGTGCTCCGTGATCTTTGCGGTGCTCTGTGATCTTAGCATTGCTCTGTGATCTTAGCATTGCTCTGTGATCTTACCATTACTCTGTGATCTTAGCAGTGCTTCGTGAACTTAGCAGTGCTCTGTGATCTTAGCAATGCTCTGTGATCTTAGCATTGCTCTGTGATCTTAGCAGTGCTCCGTGATCTTAGCATTGCTCTGTGATCTTAGCAGTGCTCCGTGATCTTAGCAGTGCTCCGTGATCTTAGCATTGCTCTGTAATCTTAGCAGTGCTCCGTGATCTTAGCAGTGCTCCGTGATCTTAGCATTGCTCTGTGATCTTAGCATTGCTCTATGATCTTAGCAGTGCTCCGTGATCTTTGCGGTGCTCTGTGATCTTAGCATTGCTCTGTGATCTTAGCATTGCTCTGTGATCTTATCATTACTCTGTGATCTTAGCAGTGCTTCGTGAACTTAGCAGTGCTCTGTGATCTTAGCATTGCTCTGTGATCTTAGCATTGCTCTGTGATCTTAGCAGTGCTCCGTGATCTTAGCAGTGCTCCGTGATCTTAGCATTGCTCTGTGATCTTAGCATTGCTCTGTGATCTTAGCAGTGCTCCGTGATCTTAGCATTGCTCTGTGATCTTAGCAGTGCTCTGTGATCTTAGCAGTGCTCTGTGATCTTAGCAGTGCTCTGTGATCTTAGCAGTGCTCTGTGATCTTAGCAGTGCTCCGTGATCTTAGCAGTGCTCTGTGATCTTAGCAGTGCTCCGTGATCTTAGCAGTGCTCCGTGATCTTAGCATTGCTCTGTGATCTTAGCAGTGCTCCGTGATCTTAGCAGTGCTCTGTGATCTTAGCAGTGCTCCGTGATCTTAGCGGTGCTCCGTGATCTTAGCAGTGCTCAGTGATCTTAGCAGTATTGTGTGGTCTTAGCAGTATTTTGTGATCTTGGTAGTGCTCTGGTTTTAGCACGGTGCTCTGTGATCTTAGCAATGTTCTGTGATCGTAACAGTTTTCTGTGATCTTAGCAGTGTTCTTTGGGCTTTACACTGTGCTCTATGATCTTAGAACACCTCTATATGACGTGTTACGTGTTCCACTGTGGTGGTGTTCTGTGTTCCACTATGGTGGTGTTCTGTGCTCCACTGTGGGAGTGTTTTGTGCTCCACTGTGGGAGTGTTTTGTGCTCCACTGTGGTGGAATTCTTTGCTCAACTGTGGTGGTATTCTATGATCCGCTATAGTGGTGTTCAGTGCTCCACTATAGTATTCTGTGCTCCACTGTGGCGCTCAATGCTCCTCTATTGTGTTCTGCTAGACGGAGGTGTTCTGAGCTTCTGGATGGCGCTTTTCTTATCTCCCAACGGTGTTCTGTTACCTAGCATGGTGTTATGTTGCCTAGCATGGTGTTTTGTTACCTGGCATGGTGTTCTGTGTGTTAGTGGCAACCATTGTGTTCTGAATGTTAGTGGCAGCCATTATGTTCTATGAGGTGGTGTTCTGTGTGATAGTAAGGAACCATTGCGTTCTGAGTGGTGCTCTGTGTGGTAGTTAGGAGCCACTGTGTTCAATGAGATGGTGTTCTACAGAAGATGTGTTGACGCTGAGGATGACCTCAGTGGAGGTGGAATTTGTGGGAGGGGGAGGAGGGGGAGGAAAGAACCGGTTTTTGGGAAGTGGTTAGGGGGGGGGGTGGAAGGTGAGCCAGTGACCTACACTACTGATCTTGTTTTGGGGGTTAGACGAGGTGGCACCTTAATAATAATATTAATAATAATAATAATAATAATAATAATAATAATAATAACACCTAATAACTAACCAGTCACACCTCAGAACACCTGGTAACTAACCAGTCACACGTCAGAACACCTGGTAATTATTATCCAGTCACATGTCATTAACAGGTCATGCCTGTCAGTCTTGTTGATTCCCACGGTCATCTAGCAGGCTAGACTGGTTCCATCCTCTAGCCACACCGTGACGCTCTTGTAGGTGAGGTCAGTAGCAACAGCCTGGTTGACCTTGCAGCAACTGCCGAAGCTGGTGGAAGCCTTCACAGGAAAGGAGGAACGATCCTCCACCACTTGTGCTGCATCATCCACACGGTCAGTGGATGACATAGGCTTGCTGAAAGCTTATATTAACAGACAGAGAGCCGGCTGTCAGCCTGATTACGCTGTCTTTAGAGGCACGTAAGTTCCCCCGTCTTCTAATAAGAAGTTCATTTATCCACTATAATCTATCTTGTCAATAATTACTATCACATTTGCTTTGTCTGTTTCGTGAGGTGAAGTCCAGGATCTTTCCTTAATTCATGGTATAACTTAACAGATCTTTGATGACAGTTGTGTTGTAGAGGTGTGAGCGACCTTCAGGTGTGTTGTAGTGAATGGTCGCCGTCCTTGGTGCTTAATATGCAACACATGTGTCAGTTACGCACACTCTGCTTCATTAACTAATAAAACATATAAGCTTCACCTTGTCAATTAATATCTCTGGATAAAACAACAGAGAGATTACTACTTACTGTCCGGTTGAAATCACTTAAAGCACACACACACACACACACACACACACACACACACACCACACACACACACACACACACACACACACACACACACACACACACACACACACACACACATACACACTCACCTACTGAACGAGGGTTCCAACGGGAAGGAAAAAGACATAACTTATGCTAAGGCCCTATCAGCTCATTAAGCAGGGCCCAGGAATGGAGGAGGAGAGCAGCTGGGAGTGGGGATGGAGGTGGGGGATGGGGATGAAGGTGCAGAGGCACGACCATGCCACTAAGAGCTACACGAAAAAAATAAGGGAGAAAATGGCCCATGTACAAACAGAAACCAGAGACACAGAGGGAAAGGCAATGGGAAGAGGAGAGGGCTAAGTCAGTGTATATTCATGGGCTTCAGGAGAGTGAGGGAAGGACACATATTGAAAGACGGCAGGCAGAAAGACAGGAGAGTGAGAACATCATCAAAGAAATAGGCGAAAAAGACATGTCAGATTGTAAATTTTCAGAGAAAAGGAGGGTACTTGAATGTGAGAAAACAGCCGATCAAGCTGATTTTCAGAACAGAAACAGTGCTGAACAGGATCCTGTAAGAGAAACCACGGTTGACGGAATCGTCAATATACGAGATGGTGTTCCTAGACCAAGACAGAACAAAATCAGAACGACAGCAGCTGAGGGAGAGGACATAAGAACATAAGAAAGGAGGAACACTGCAGCAGGCCTGTTGGCCCATAGTAGGCAGGTCCTTAACAATCCTTCACACTAACAAAATATTTGCCCAACCCAATTTTCAGTGCTACCCAAGAAATAAGTTTTGATGATTCTATTTACTCATTATACAAGTCTCACTCAAATCCAAGCCCTCTCACTCATGTGTTTACCTAACCTAAATTTAAAACCACCCAACGTTTTAGCTTCAATAACCGTACTAGGCAGACTGTTCCACTCGTCAACTACCCTGTTTCCAAACCAATACTTTCCTATATCCTTTCGAAATCTAAACTTATTTAATTTGAACCCATTATTGCGAAATGGGCTAGAAAGAGAGACAAGGACAGAATCAGCAGAGGACAACCAGAGCAGGGCAGAGCAACAAGAGCAAGCACACACAGAACCATCCCCAGAACCCCACAACCAAACATGCTATCCCAACACGGACCCCAACTCCACACTCACAGCCCCCACCCCACACTATGCTGTAGAATCCCGCAGCACACTGCCAGGGGCCCCCACCCTTACAGACCCCCAAAGCGCAGTGTTGGAGAGGAAACTGAAGGTATGGTACACCAAAGCTGATGGAATAACGAGAGAGTCAAAGAGGCATCACCGGACATCATAGCCCTCACAGCAACCAAGTTCACAGGCATGATAATAGATGCCATCTTTCCAACGGGATATCAGAGCCTGAGAAGAAACAGAGGGAACAGAGGGTGTGGAGGTGTGGCACTGCTGATCAAAAACCAATGGGATTTTGATGAGCTGGAAAGAGGAGACAGAGGAGAAGCAAGAGACTACATAATAGGAACGCTTCAGTCTGGAGGTCCCAAGGTGGTAATTGCATTGATGTATAACCCACCACAGAACAGCAGGAGGCCAAGTCAAGAGTATGATGAGAATAATAGGGCGATGGTTGACACATTGGCTGAAGTGGCCAGAAGGGCTCATGCGAGCAGGGCAAAGCAATTGATCATGGGTGACTCCAACCACAAGGATATCGTTTGGGAGAACTTGAAGCCACATGGGGGCCAAGAAACGTGGAGTGGTAAGATGTTGGAAGTGGTACTGGAAAACCTCATGTACCAACACGTAAGGGACACTATCAGAGAGAGAGAGAATAGGATGAACCAACAAGACTGAACCTAGTATTCACCTTGAGTAGTGCAGATACTGAGGACATCACATATGAAAGACCCCTTGGGGCCAGTGATCATGTGGTTCTGAGCTTCGAATACATAGTAGAGCTACTTGTGAAGGGGGAAGCAGGAAGGGCCGGACGAATGAAGCCAAATTACAAGAAAGGGGACCATGTATGCATGAAGAACTTCCTGAACAGGGTTCAGTGGGACAGAGAACTGGCAGGGAAGTCAGTAGACGAGATAATGGAATATGTGGCAACAATATGGAAGGGAGCTGAAGAGAGGGTTGTACTCAAGGGTAACAGGAATAACAAAAAAGCCAGGATGAGCCCGTGGTTCACTCAAAGGTGCAGAGAGGCCAAAACCAAGTGTGCTAGGGAATGGAAGAAGTAAAGAAGGCAAAGGACCCAAGAGAATAAGGAGAGCAGTCGTAGAGCCAGAAATGAATATGCACAGGTAAGAAGGGAGGCCCAAAGGCAATACGAAAGTCAAATCTGACCCAAAGCTGTTGTACAACCACATCAGGAGTAAACAACAGTCAAGGACCAGGTAATCAGGTTGAGGAATAAAGAAGGGGAGGTCACAAAAATGACCGCAAAGTATGCGAGGAGCTCAACATAAGATTCAAAGAAGTGTTCACAGAGGAGACAGAAGGGACTCCAGAAAGGTGGAGAGGTGGGGTACACCATCAAGTGTTGGACACAATACATACAACCGAGGAAAAAGTGAAGAGGCTGCTAAGCGAGCTAGATACCTCAAAGGTGATGGGTCCGGATAACATCTCTCCATGGGGCCTGAGAGAGGGAGCAGAGGTGCTTTGTGTACCACTTACAATTATCTTCAACACATCTATCGAAACAGGCCAACTACCGGAAGAAAGGAAGACATCAAATGTAGTCACAATTTTTAAAAAAGGAGACAGAAACGAAGCATTAAATTACAGACCAGTGTCACTGACGTGTATAGTATGAAAGGTCATGGAGAAAATTATCAGGAAAAGAGTGGTAGAGCACCTTATCAGCAACAGCCAGCATGGTTTCAGGGACTGGAATCCTGCTTCACAAACCTACTGGAGTTTATTGACAGGGTGACGGCAGTAAGACAAGAGAGAGAGGGGTGGGTAGATTGCATTTTCTTGGACTGTAAAAAGGCGTTTGACACAGTTCCACACAAGAGATTAGTGCAAAAGCTGGAGGACCAATCAGCGATAACAGGGAAGGCACTACAATGGATCAGGGAATACCTGTCAGGAAGACAACAGCGAGTCATGGTGCATGGCAAGGTGTCAGAGTGGGCCCCTGTAACGAGCGGGATGCCACAGGGATCAGTCCTAGGACCGGTTCTGTTTCGGGTATTTGTGAACGACATGACGGAAGGAATAGACTCCGAAGTGTCCCTGTTTGCAGATGATGTAAAGCTGATGAGAAGAATTCAATCGGACGAGGACCGGGCAGAACTACAGGGGGATCTAGACAGGCTGCAGGAGTGGTCTAGCAAACGGCTCCTGGAGTTCAACTCCACCAAGTGCAAAGTCATGAAGATTGGGGAAGGGCAAACAAGACCACAGACGGAGTACAATCTAGGGGGCCAGAGCTTACAAACCTCACTCAAGGAAAAGGATCATGGGGTGAGTATAACACCAGGTACATCTCCTGAGGCGCACATCAACCAAATAACTGCTGCAGCATATGGGCGCCTGGCAAACCTAAGAACAGCATTCCGACATCTAAATAAGGAGTCATTCAGGACCCTGTACACTGTGTACGTTAGGCCCATATTGGAGTATACAGCGTCAGTTTGGAACCCTCACCTAGCCAAGCATGTAAGGAAACTAGAGAAAGTGGAAAGGTTTGCAGCAATACTAGTCTCGGAGCTAAGGGGTATGTCCTGCGAGGAGAGGCTAAGGAAAATCGACTTGACGACAGTGGAAGACAGGAGAGATAGGGGGGATATGATAACGACATATAAAACACTGAGAGGAATCGACAAGGTGGACAGAGATAAGATGTTCCAGAGATGGGACACAGCAACAAGGGGTCACAGTTGGAAGTTGAAGACTCAGATGAATCACATGGACATAAGGAAGTATTTCTTCAGTCACAGAGTTGTCAGGGAGTAGAATAGTCTGGGAAGTGATGTAGTGGAGGCAGGATCCATACATAGCTTTAAGAAGGGGTATGAAGGCGCATGGAGCAGGAAGAGTGACCCAGCAGCGACCAGTGAAGAGGCGGGGCCAGGTGCTATGACTCGACCTCTGCAACCACAACTAGGTGAGTACACACACACACACACACACACACACACACACACACACACACACACACACACACAGGATCTGTGAATCGACCCCTGCAACCTCAATTAGGTGAGTACACAGACAAACATCGTTTGGGAGGGTTTTTAAACAACATTATTACTTACCACTTGGGGCAGAGAGTTTCGCTGAGTGACAAGTGGTAACAACTATCTAGATATTATTATTATTATTATTATTATTATTATTATTATTATTATTATTATTATTATTATTATTATTATTATTATTGTTGTTGTTATTTAGAATAAAAGGGAGTAAAGCAGCTCGGACAGACGGATTGAAGCAGAGATATTATAAGCAAGTGAGGGCACAGTTTTGAGAAGATAAGACCATAAGAATGAAGGAGGACTAGAGCAGGTTTACCGGCCCTTGCTAGGCAAGTCTTTGTATGGTTCTTGGAGTCAATATTTCAATGAAAGGTTGGAAAATACCCGAGAACTGGCAGAGATCACGCATGGCTTCTTTGTATTAATGAATAAGGTAGAACAAGACAGCTTGGTAGTGAGTATTGATACTGGAAGAGACAGTCAAGGCTGACAGTATGAGAGTGGAGGATCACGGATGAGTGAGGAAGATTAGATGTGTAGATCAAGTGGTTACACTGAACCACATAAGTGAACAATACTTTAAAGTAAGGAACTATTTGTTACACTTATGGATTTAGAAAAGGTATATGATAGGGAGGATAGAGGGAGCAATGTGTCAAATGTTGCAAGTGGATGGAATATTTGGTTGGTTACTGAAATCAGGCAATAGTTAGTATGGTAAGATATGGTTAGTATGGCGACGAAGTGGACAATATTAAGTCAGTGTGGGAGTGAAGGTGTCGGTGGATGGATCAGTTACAAGTCAGTGTGGGAGTGAAGGTGTCGGTGGATGGATCAGTTACAAGTCAGTGTGGGAGTGAAGGTGTCGGTGGATGGATCAGTTACAAGTCAGTGTGGGAGTGAAGGTGTCGGTGGATGGATCAGTTACAAGTCAGTGTGGGAGTGAAGGTGTCGGTGGATGGATCAGTTACAAGTCAGTGTGGGAGTGAAGGTGTCGGTGGATGGATCAGTTGCAAGTCAGTGTGGGAGTGAAGGGGTCGGTGGATGGATCAGTTACAAGTCAGTGCTAAAACTAGCAAGGAAGTGTAATAGCAATGTTAGTTTTAGCAGTGACTAGTCCAGGCTTCAAGCTCCGCTTCAGTTGTTTACACTCTTATTATCCACATTTCGCCAGTCAGAGCGAAGTATTGCCTCAAATAAAAGCTTCTTTTACATGGTGTCTCTTCACTGTTGTCTGCAGTCAACAATGTGAATCCAGATCATGTCTTATTTTATTTTCACTACGAAGGATTGTTTGTACCACTGAGAACTGCTTGTTATGTTACTTTTCTCCTTTGTGTAGTTAGACTCCTCATGCACTGTATTATCCCTGGCACTGTAGTGGTTAATGCCTTGCGAGTCGTGGGTCACTGTTTCTGTAGTTAAAAGCGTGTCAGCAAGCACAGGGATATGTTTATTTTTCGGTTCCTGACCACTTCTGATAAAGTTTGCTCACGTCTGTTTTTAACCAACTTGTCCGTATTTATTGCTATGTATTATATTATGTTATTTCTATGTTGCAGGAGCAGCTGATGATGCTGTGGCTTCTTATGTTGGTGGCGGCGGCGGCGGCGGGGACGGCAGGGCACCCGTTGGAGGCGCAGCGGCTAGAGGGCAGAGCCATAGGGCAGGGTAGAGGCGTAGGTTGGCTGTGGAACCTACCCTTCGCTGACCATCCTCGTCAGCAATTTGGTGAGTGACCTTTCCCGACCCTCAGTGCTGATCCCTCTCACCTCCTTGTCTCTGTGACCTGCAACTGGGTCCGTGACCTTCCGCTGGGACTCTGGGACTTCCTACCATTTGTGTGACCTCCCACTCTCTCTCTGTGACGCCTCACTGTATCTCACACTCACTTTCTCTCACGGAGTCTGTTCTACTTTCCACTTTAGGGGTGATCTTCACCGCACCCTGCCTAGGTACAAGGATGACCTGTGACCCCTCAGGTAATCCTGAGGGTCACACTTCCCTTCCACAACATTTAACATTTTTGTGAGGACTGTCATTCAGTTACATTAGACTGGTATCAATATCAATATTATTGTTTGTACAACTGTGTACTTAGCCATGTTCTGTATCATAGTTCTTCTCAGGTGCACTTGCTCTTTCTCGCGATTAACGAACGGTGGATCAAACCTCCACCATTCCTTGTACTGAATGACTCCAACAGGTTTAATGCTTCAAATGATGGTGATGTTGATGATGATGATAATAGTATAAGTGTGGATGTGTGAGTGTGGTTATGCTGCCTGACATATTATTTACAATGTGTCGTGTCTGCTGGAGTTGCTGCACCAGCCTCACACTTATAACTGACTCACGAAATCGCAATACTCTCCATATACTCTACTCTTCTTATAACACTTCTGCTTTGTAAATACCTCTCGTAAGCTACCTTTTTCTCTTTCATCACACCCTTTACTTCATCATTCCACCAATCACTCCTCTTTCCTCCTGCACCCACCCTCCTATAACCACAAACTTCCGCCCCACATTCTAATACTGCATTTTTAAAACTATTCCAACCCTCTTCAACCCCCCCCCCCCCACTACTCATACTTGCACCAGCCGTCTCCCACCGAGGCAGGGTGACCCAAAAAGTGTATCTCTCAGTGTAAATACGCTGATGCTTACTTTAATCCCTATTTTTAAGTATTCAAGTATTCTTACCAGGTGGTGAACAGGTGACATGTGACCTTAATGATCGAAAACGATCATTGATGAGTAAGACCACATACACGTACAACACGTGGGTATCTTTGTTGTTGAAACGTTTCGCTTACACAGTAGACTTCAGTAAAATACTGAGGCAGCAGTGAAATGAAGACGATGTAATCAGTCTATGAACCTTGGAGAAATAGTATTAAAGGCGGTCAGTCGCTCATCCTGGAGAAGAGTTGTGCTCCATGAAGGTGAACTCTTCTTCAGGCTGAGCACTGTCTCACTACTACACTGATGACTCTGTACTGGACTGAAGAACACTACTGCCTAGAGGAAACATTTCAATAATAAGGATACCCAAATGTTGTTCATGTGTCTTACTCATCAACCTTAATGATCCTCTACGGAATCGATAATCTGTAAGTCCAATAAGCAAACCATCATGACCACCAGTGTCTGTACTCGGCCTATCGTCCTCAACTGCAGAAGTACCAGAGGCGCGGGAGGAGGGTCGCAGGAGGAGTGACTCCGTCACTAAGGTCAAGGAGGAATTGGTGGAGGGTGACCTCAGCGGTGGCAGTCCCGTCACTCATCACGAGGAGGAGCTCCTGGAGGAGGGCCGACGGAGAAGCAGCCCTGAAGACAAGCCTAGCAAGCGGAAGCCTTCCAAGACTCTTCGTGATGGCACTCTTTCTGGCAACGTTGGGGTGCAGTTGAGTGCCACTGGATTCCAGGGTGCCGCTGCTGCTCCAGCTGCCTCTGGTGCCAGCACTACCACCCTCGTTGGTCATAATGTGAGTGCCATTCTGTGTGTGTATTTAATATTCGTATGTATTGGGGCAAGTGTAGGGTACAAGGAATTAATTCAAAATATATCTCATACACAAATAACCCGCACATTGTAAATGGTCCAAATAGGAACGAAGCGTCGTAGTAAGTTTCTCTCCTATGTCCGGGTTATTTGTATATTGTTCCAGTCAGGGTATTCTGCCTTTTATGTTTTTTATATCTATATTATCAACTACTTGTTCAAGGGACAAGCGCCCCCGCGGCCGCTCACACACCACGACTCCTCAGTAGGGTTAAAAATATAACATAACCAGGAACTATCAAGAGACACGAGTCAAGAAAACTCGGCTCCATCCATACAAGACTCATCTTCAAATAAATCCTTTATAAAACCGGAAAATTCATAAATGAGACACTTGGGCAACATTTTGGAATCTTTATTCTGGAAACGTTTCGTCAGCCAGTGACTTCTTCAGTCCAATACAGTGGAAGAAGAGCAGAAATTTGAGGTAATCAGTCCCTCAGCCTGGAGTTGTCGCCTTCACTCCATCAGTCGTGACTGATGTACCCAACACATTTCCCTGTCTAGTTATGTCTCTCATTGTACACACTAGTAATGTCTCTCATTGAACACACTAGTAATGTCTCTCATTGAACACACTAGTAATGTCTCTCATTGTACACACTAGTAATGTCTCTCATTGAACACACTAGTAATGTCTCTCATTGAACACACTAGTAATGTCTCTCATTGAACACACTAGTAATGTCTCTCATTGAACACACTAGTAATGTCTCTCATTGAACACACTAGTAATGTCTCTCATTGAACACACTAGTAATGTCTCTCATTGAACACACTAGTAATGTCTCTCATTGTACACACTAGTAATGTCTCTCATTGAACACACTAGTAATGTCTCTCATTGAACACACTAGTAATGTCTCTCATTGAACACACTAGTAATGTCTCTCATTGAACACACTAGTAATGTCTCTCATTGTACACACTAGTAATGTCTCTCATTGTACACACTAGTAATGTCTCTCATTGTACACACTAGTAATGTCTCATTGTACACACTAGTAATGTCTCTCATTGTACACACTCGTAATGTCTCTCATTGTACACACTAGTAATGTCTCTCATTGTACACACTAGTAATGTCTCTCATTGTACACACTAGTAATGTCTCTCATTGTATACACTAGTAATGTCTCTCATTGTACACGCTAGTAATGTCTCATTGTACACACTTGTAATGTCTCTCATTGTACACACTAGTAATGTCTCTCATTGTACACATTAGTAATGTCTCTCATTGTACACACTAGTAATGTCTCTCATTGTACACATTAGTAATGTCTCTCATTGTACACACTAGTAATGTCTCTCATTGTATAGACTAGTAATGTCTCTCATTGTACACACTAGTAATGTCTCTCATTCTACACACTAGTAATGTATCTCATTGTACACTAGTAACGTCTCTCATTATACACACTAGTAATGTCTCTCATTGTACACACTAGTAATGTCTCTCATTGTACACACTAGTAATGACTCATTGTACACGCTAGTAATGTCTCATTGTACACACTTGTAATGTCTCTCATTGTACACACTAGTAATGTCTCTCATTGTACACACTAGTAATGTCTCTCATTGTACACACTAGTAATGTCTTTCACTGTACACACTAGTAATGTCTCTCATTGTACACACTAGTAATGTCTCTCATTGTACACACTAGTAATGTCTCTCATTGTACACACTAGTAATGACTCTCATTGTACACGCTAGTAATGTCTCATTGTACACACTTGTAATGTCTCTCATTGTACACACTAGTAATGTCTCTCATTGTACACACTAGTAATGTCTCTCATTGTACACACTAGTAATGTCTCTCATTGTACACACTAGTAATGTCTCTCATTGTACACACTAGTAATGTCTCTCATTGTACACACTAGTAATGTCTCTCATTGTACACACTAGTAATGTCTCTCATTGTACACACTAGTAATGTCTCTCATTGTACACACTAGTAATGTCTCTCATTGTACACACTAGTAATGTCTCTCATTGTACACACTAGTAATGTCTCTCATTGTACACACTAGTAATGTCTTTCACTGTACACACTAGTAATGTCTCTCACTGTACACACTAGTAATGTCTCTCATTGTACACACTAGTAATGTCTCTCATTGTACATACTAGTAACGTATCTCATTGTACAAAGCAGTAATGTCTCTCATTGTACACACTAGTAATGTCTCTCATTGTACACACTAGTAATGTCTCATTGTACACACTTGTAATGTCTCTCATTGTACACACTAACAATGTCTCTCATTGTACACACTAGTAACGTATCTCATTGTACACAGTAGTAATGTCTCTCGTTGTACACACTAGTAATGTCTCTCATTGTACACACTAGTAATATCTCTCATTGTACACACTAGTAATGTCTCATTGTACACACTTGTAATGTCTCTCATTGTACACACTAGTAATGTCTCTCATTGTACACGCCAGTAACGTATCTCATTGTACACAGTAGTAATGTCTCTCATTGTACACACTAGTAACGTATCTCATTGTACACTAGTAATATCTCTCATTATACACACTAGTAATGTCTCTCATTGTACACACTAGTAATGTCTCATTGTATACACTTGTAATGTCTCTCATTGTACACACTAGTAATGTCTCTCATTGTACACACTAGTAATGTCTCTCATTGTACAGAGTAGTAGTAATGTCTCTCATTGTACAGAGTAGTAGTAATGTCTCTCATTGTACACACTAGTAATGTCTCTCATTGAACACACTAGTAACGTCTCTAAATGTACACACTAGTAATATCTCTCATTATACACACTAGTGATGTCTCTCATTGTACACACTAATAATGTCTCATTGTACACACTAGGAATGTTTCTCATTGTACACACTAGTAATGTCTCTCATTATACACACTAGTAATGTCTCTCATTGTACACACTAATAATGTCTCATTGTACACACTAGGAATGTTTCTCATTGTACACACTAGTAATGTCTCTCATTGTAGACACTAGTAATGTCTCTCATTGTACACACTAGTAATGTCTCTCATTGTACACACTAGTAATGTCTCTCATTGTAAACACTAGTAATGTCTCTCATTGTACACAGTAGTAATGTCTCTCATTGTACACACTAGTAATGTCTCTCATTGAACACACTAGTAACGTCTCTAATTGTACACACTAGTAATATCTCTTATTATACACACTAGTGATGTCTCTCATTGTACACACTAATAATGTCTCATTGTACACACTAGTAATGTTTCTCATTGTACACACTTGTAATGTCTCTCATTGTACGCACTAGTGATATCTTTCATTATACACACTAGTAATGTCTCTCATTATACACACTAGTAATGTCTCATTGTACGCACTACTAATGTCTCATTGTACACACTAACCATGTCTCTCATTGTACAAATTAGTAATGTCTCTCATTGTACACACTAGTAATGTCTCTCATTGTACACACTAGTAACGTCTCTCATTGTACACACTAGTAATGTCTCTCATTATACACACTGGTAATGTCTCTCATTGTACACACTAATAATGTCTCTCATTGTACACATTAGTAATGTCTCTCATTATGCACACTAGTAATGTCTCTCATTGTACACACTAGTAATGTCTTTCATTATACACACTAATAATGTCTCTCATTGTACACACTTGTAATGTCTCTCATTGTACACACTAGTAATGTCTCTCATTATACACACTAGTAATGTCTCTCATTGTACACACTAGTAAAGTCTCTCATTATACACACTAGTAATGTCTCTCATTGTACACACTAGTAATGTATCTCATTGTACACTAGTAATGTCTCTCATTATACACATAAGTAATGTCTCTCGTTGTACACACTAGTAATGTCTCTCATTGTACACACTAGTAATGACTCTCATTGTACGCACTAGTAATGTCTCTCATTGTATAGACTAGTAATGTCTCTCATTGTACACATTAGTAATGTCTCTCATTATACACACTAGTAATGTCTCTCATTGTACACACTAGTAATGTCTCTCATTGTACACACTAGGAAAGTCTCTCATTGTAAACACTTGTAATGTCTCTCATTGTACACACTCGTAATGTCTCTCATTGTACACACTAACAATGTCTCTCATTGTACACACTAGAAATGTCTCTCGTTGTACACACTAGTAATGTCTCTCATTGTACACAGTAGTAATGTCTCTCATTGTACACACTAGTAATATCTCTCATTATACACACTAGTAATGTCTCTCATTGTACACACTAATAATGTCTTATTGTACACACTAGTAATGACTCTCATTGTACACACTGGTAATGTCTCTCATTGTACACACTAGTAATGTCTCTCATTGTACACACTAGTAACGTCTCTCATTGTACACACTAGTAATATCTTTCATTATACACACTAGTAATGTCTCTCATTGTACACACTAATAATGTCTTATTGTACACACTAGTAATGTCTCTCATTCTACACACTAGTAATGTCTCTCATTGTACACACTAGAAATGTCTCTCATTGTACACACTAGTAACGTATCTCATTGTACGCACTAGTAATAGCTCTCATTATACGCACTAGTAATATCTCTCATTATACACACTAGTAATGTCTCTCATTGTACACACTAGTAATGTCTATCATTGTACACACTAGTAATGTGTCTCATTGTACACACTAGTAATGTCTCTCATTGTGCACACTAGTAATGTGTCTCATTGTACACACTAGTAATGTGTCTCATTGTACACACTAGTAATGTCTCTCATTGTACACACTAGTAATGTCTCTCATTGTGCACACTTGTAATGTCTCTCATCGTACACACTAGTAACGTCTCTCATTGTACACACTAGTAATGTGTCTCATTGTACACACTAGTAATGTCTCTCATTGAACACACTAGTAATGTCTCTCATTGTACACACTAGTAATGTCTCTCATTGTACACACTAGTAATGTCTCTCATTGTACGCACTAGTGATATCTTTCATTATACACACTATTAATGTCTCTCATTGTACACTAATAATGTCTCATTGTACACATTAGTAATGTCTCTCATTATACACACTAGTAATGTCTCTCTTTGTACACACTAGTAAAGTCTCTCATTGTACACACTTATGTCTCTCATTGTACACACTCGTAATGTCTCTCATTGCACACATTAGTAATGTCTCTCATTGTACACACTCGTAATGTCTCTCATTGTACACATTAGTAATGTCTCTCATTGTACACATTAGTAATGTTTCTCACTGTACACACTAGTAATGTGTCTCATTGTACACACTAGTAATGTCTCTCATTGTACACACTCGTAATGTCTCTCATTGTACACACCAGTAATGTGTCTCATTGTACACACTAATAATATCTCTCATTGTACACATTAGTAATGTCTCTCATTGTACACACTAGTAATGTCTCTCACTGTACACACTAGTAATGTCTCTCATTGTACACACTAGTAATGTCTCTCATTGTACGCACTAGTGATATCTTTCATTATACACACTAGTAATGTCTCTCATTGTACACTAATAATGTCTCATTGTACACATTAGTAATGTCTCTCATTATACACACTAGTAATGTCTTTCATTGTACACACTAGTAAAGTCTCTCATTGTACACACTTGTAATGTCTCTCATTGTACACACTCGTAATGTCTCTCATTGCACACATTAGTAATGTCTCTCATTGTACACACTCGTAATGTCTCTCATTGTACACATTAGTAATGTCTCTCATTGTACACATTAGTAATGTTTCTCATTGTACACACTAGTAATGTGTCTCATTGTACACACTAGTAATGTCTCTCATTGTACACACTCGTAATGTCTCTCATTGTACACACCAGTAATGTGTCTCATTGTACACACTAATAATATCTCTCATTGTACACATTAGTAATGTCTCTCATTGTACACACTAGTAATGTCTCTCATTGTACACACTAGTAATGTCTCTCATTGTACACACTAGTAATGTCTCTCATTGTACGCACTAGTAATGTCTCTCATTGTACACACTAGTAATATCTCTCATTGTACACACTAGTAATATCTCTCATTGTACACACTAGTAATATCTCTCATTGTACACACTAGTAATATCTCTCATTGTGCACACTAGTAATATCTCTCATTGTGCACACTAGTAATATCTCTCATTGTACACACTAGTAATATCTCTCATTGTACACACTAGTAAGGTCACTGGAACAGTTTGTTAGGTAAGATCGCTGAAGTGTTTAGTTTGTCACTTTAGACTGGGAATGTGTATGGGAGTAGGATGTCTGGAATGAGTCAGTAGGTCTCCTGCAGTGCTCCTTCATTGCTGTGTTTCTGTTTTTACAGACACCACTGCTTCCCCTTGCCGGGAAACCTATCGTGCTGCCCGGCGTCTTTAATGTCCCGGTTAACCCCCCTGCTGCTGCCGCCCCTGCCGTGGCTGCCGCCCCTGCCGTGGCTGCCGCTCCTGCCGCCACCGTAGCCGCCACCGCCCCTGGCTGGGCGTGGGGTTGGCTGCAAGGTCTCTTGAACAAAGTGAACAGACCCGCAGTGGGAGTAGGGGTGGCCGCCCCCACCGGTGTGGACATCAACGCTAATCTTCAGGGTCAACTGACTATCAACCAGGCTGCCGCGGCCCTGAAGCCGGTGGTTGCGCAGGCACCAGCCGTGGTAGTACCTCCCAAGCCTAGCAAGTCTGAGGTGATGGTTCTCAGGTACCCAGAATTTATCAAGACCATAGGACAAGGCATTAAGAAGGTAAGACCACGGGTTGAGCCTGAGACATGCTTAGTGAGTGGCCAGGGTGAGTGAGGGTGCTCAGTGAGTGGACAGGGTGAGTGAGAGTGCTTATTGAGTGGCCAGAGTGAGTGAGGGTGCTTAGCGAGTGGCCAGGATGAGTGAGGGTGCTTAGTGAGTGGACAGGGTGAGTGAGGGTGCTTAGCGAGTGGCCAGAGTGAGTGAGGGTGCTTAGCGAGTGGCCAGGGTGAGTGAGGGTGCTTAGTGAGTGGCCAGGGTGAGTGAGGGTGCTTAGTGAGTGGCCAGGGTGAGTGAGGGTGCTTAGTAAGTGGCGAGGGTGAGTGAGGGTGCTTAGTGAGTGACCATGGTGAGTGAGGGTGCTTAGTGAGTTGGCGAGGGTGAGTAAGAGTGGTTAGTGAGTGGCTAGGGTGAGTTGGCCAGGGTGGGTGGGAGTGGTTAGTGAGGGGCCAGGGTGAGTGAGGGTGCTTAGTAAGTGGCCAGGGTGAGTGAGGGTGCTTAGTGAGTTGGCCAGGGTGAGTGAGGGTGCTTAGTGAGTTGGCCAGGGTGAGTGAGGATGCTTAGTGAGTGGCCAGGGTGAGTGAGAGTGGTTAGTGAGTGGCCAGGGTGAGTGAGGGTGCTTAGTGAGTGGCCAGGGTGAGTGAGGGTGCTTAGTGAGTTAGCCAGGGTGAGTGAGGGTGGTTAGTGAGTGGCCAGGGAGAGTGAGGGTGCTTAGTGAGTGGCCAGGGTGAGTGAGGGTGTTTAGTGAATGGCCAGGGTGAGTGAGAATGGTTAGTGAGTGGCCAGGTTGAGTGAGGGCGTTTAGTGAGTGGCCAGGGTGAGTGAGGGTGGGTAGTGAGTGGCCAGGGTGAGTGAGGGTGGTTAGTGAGTGGCCAGGGTGAATGAGAATGGTTAGTGAGTGGTCAGGGTGAGTGAGGGCGGTTAGTGAGTGGCCAGGGTGAGTGAGGGTGGTTAGTGAGTGGCCAGCGTGAGTGAGGGTGGTTAGTGAGTGGCCAGGGTGAGTGAGGGTGGTTAGTGAGTGGCCAGGGTGAGTGAGAATGGTTAGTGAGTGGCCAGGGTGAGTGAGGGCGGTTAGTGAGTGGCCAGGGTGAGTGAGGGTGGTTAGTGAGTGGCCAGGGTGAGTGAGGGTGGTTAGTGAGTGGCCAGGGAGAGTGAGGGTGGCTAGTGATTCGCCAGGGTGAGTGAGGGTGGTAAGTGAATGGCCAGGGTGAGTGAGGGTGGCTAGTGAGTCGCCAGGGTGAGTGAGGGTGGTTAGTGAGTGGCCAGGGTGAGTTAGGGTGGTTAGTGAGTCGCCAGGGTGAGTGAGGGTGGTCAGGGAGTGGCCAAGGTGAGTGAGGGTGGTCAGGGAGTGGCCAGGGTGAGTGAGGGTGGTCAGGGCGTGGCCAAGGTGAGTGAGAGTGGTCAGGGAGTGGCCAAGGTGAATGGGGGTGGTCAGGGAGTCGCCAGGGTAAGTGAGGGTGGTCAGGGAGTGGCCAGGGTGGGTGAGGGTGGCCAGGGAGTGGCCAGGGTGAGTGAGGGTGGTCAGAGAGTGGCCAGGGTGAGTGAGGGTGGTCAGGGAATGGCCAGGGTGAGTGAGGGTGGTCAGGGAGTGGCCAGGGTGAGTGAGGGTGGTCAGGGAGTGGCCAGGGTGAGTGAGGGTGGTCAGGGAGTGGCCAGGGTGAGTGAGGGTGATCAGGGAGTGGCCAGGGTGAGTGAGGGTGGTCAGGGAGTGGCCAGGGTGAGTGATGGTGGTCAGGGAGTGGCCAGGGTGAGTGAGGGTGGTCAGGGAGTGGCCAGATAGAGTGATGGTGGTCAGGGAGTGGCCAGGGTGAGTGAGGGTGGTCAGGGAGTGGTCAGGATGAGTGAGGGTGTTCAGGGTGAGTGAGGGTGGTCAGGGAGAGTGAGGGTGGTCAGGGTGAGTGAGGGTGGTCAGGGAGTGGCCAGGGTTTGTGTAGGGTGGTCAGGGAGTGGCCAGGGTGAGTGAGGGTGGTCAGGGAGTGGCCAGGGTGAGTGAGGGTGGTCAGGGAGTGGTCAGGGTGAGTGAGGGTGGTCAGGGAGTGGCCAGGGGGAGTGAGGGTGGTCAGGGAGTGGCCAGGGTGAGTGAGGGTGGTCAGGGAGTGGTCAGGGAGAGTGAGGGTGGTCCGGGAGTGGTCAGGGTGAGTGAGGGTGGTCCGGGAGTGGTCAGGGTGAGTGAGGGTGGTCAGGGAGTGGTCAGGGTGAGTGAGGGTGGTCAGGGAGTGGCCAGGGTGAGTGAGGGTGGTCAGGGAGTGGCCAGGGTGAGTGAGGGTTGTCAGGGAGTGGCCAGGGTGAGTGATGGTGGTCAGGGAGTGGCCAGGGTGAGTGAGGGTGGTCAGGGAGTGGCCAGGGCGAGTGAGGGTGGTCAGGGAGTGGCCAGGGTGAGTGAGGGTGGTCAGAGAGTGGTTAGGGTGAGTGAAGGTGGTCAGGGAGTGGCCACGGTGAGTGAGGGTGGTCAGGGAGTGGCCAGGGTGAGTGAGGGTGGTCAGGGAGTGGCCAGGGTGAGTGAGGGTGGTCAGGGAGTGGCCAGGGTGAGTGAGGGTGGTCAGGGAGTGGTCAGGGTGAGTGAGGGTGGTCAGGGAGTGGCCAAGGTGAATGAGGGTGGTCAGGGAGTGGCCAGGGTGAGTGAGGGTGGTCAGGGAGTGGTCAGGGTGAGTGAGGGTGGTCAGGGAGTGGCCAGGGTGAGTGAGGGTGGTCAGGGAGTGGTCAGGGTGAGTGAGGGTGGTCAGGGAGTGGCTAGGGCGAGTGAGGGTGGTCAGGGAGTGGCCAGGGTGAGTGAGGGTGGTCAGGGAATGGCCAGGGTGAGTGAAGGTGGTCAGGGAGTGGTCAGGGTGAGTGAGGGTGGTCAGGGAGTGGCCAAGGTGAATGAGGGTGGTCAGGGAGTGGCCAGGGTGAGTGAGGGTGGTCAGGGAGCGGTCAGGGTGAGTGAGGGTGGTCAGGGAGTGGCCAAGGTGAAAGAGGGTGGTCAGGGAGTGGCCAGGGTGAGTGAGGGTGGTCAGGGAGTGGTCAGGGTGAGTGAGGGTGGTCAGGGAGTGGCCAGGGTGAGTGAGGGTGGTCAGGGAGTGGCCAGGGTGAGTGAGGGTGGTCAAGGAGGGGCCAGCGTGAGTGAGGGTGGTCAGGGAGTGGCCAGGGTGAGTGAGGGTGGTCAGGGAGTGGCCAGGGTGAGTGAGGGTGATCAGGGAGTAGCCAGAGTGAGTGAGGGTGGTCAGGGAGTGGCCAGGGTGAGTGAGGGTTGTCAGGGAGTGGCCAGGGTGAGTGAGGGTGGTCAGGGAGTGGCCAGAGTGAGTGAGGGTGGTCAGGGAGTGGCCAGAGTGAGTGAGGGTGGTCAGGGAGTGGCCAGAGTGAGTGAGGGTGGTCAGGGTGAGTGAGGGTGGTCAAGGAGTGGCCAGCGTGAGTGAGGGTGGTCAGGGAGTGGCCAGGGTGAGTGAGGGTGGTCAGGTAGTGGCCAGGGTGAGTGAGGGTGGTCAGGGAGTGGCCAGAGTGAGTGAGGGTGGTCAGGGTGAGTGAGGGTGGTCAGGGTGAGTGAGGGTGGTCAAGGAGTGGCCAGCGTGAGTGAGGGTGGTCAGGGAGTGGCCAGAGTGAGTGAGGGTGGTCAGGGTGAGTGAGGGTGGTCAAGGAGTGGCCAGCGTGAGTGAGGGTGGTCAGGGAGTGGCCAGGGTGATTGAGGGTGGTCAGGGAGTGGCCAGGGTGAGTGAGGGTGGTCAGGGAGTGGCCAGAGTGAGTGAGGGTGGTCAGGGAGTGGCCAGAGTGAGTGAGGGTGGTCAGGGAGTGTCCAGAGTGAGTGAGGGTGGTCAAGGAGTGGCCAGGGTGAGTGAGGGTGGTCAGGGAGTGTCCAGAGTGAGTGAGGGTGGTCAGGGAGTGGCCAGGGTGAGTGAGGGTGGTCAGGGAGTGGCCAGGGTGAGTGAGGGTGGTCAGGGAGTGGCCAGGGTGAGTGAGGGTGGTCAGGGAGTGGCCAGGGTGAGTGAGGGTGGTCAGGGAGTGGCCAGGGTGAGTGAGGGTGGTCAGGGAGTGGTCAGGGTGAGTGAGGGTGGTCAGAGAGTGGTCAGGGTGAGTGAGGGTGTTCAGGGTGAGTGAGGGTGTTCAGGGTGAGTGAGGGTGGCCAGGGTGAGTGAGGGTGGTCAGGGAGTGGCCAGGGTGAGTGACGGTGGTCAGGGAGTGGCCAGGGTGAGTGAGGGTGGTCAGGGAGTGGCCAGGGTGAGTGAGGGTGGTCAGGGAGTGGTTAGGGTGAGTGAGGGTGGTCAGGGAGTGGCCAGGGTGAGTGAGGGTGGTAAGGGTGAGTGAGGGTGGTCAACAACTTTGCATAAGAATCATAGTTAAAGAACTAAAACGGTATTTTCATAATTTAAACAGTTAGGCTGAAGTGTTGCCTGTGATTTCCACGATTACATCAGGAAAGCTGCGTGTCATACATACCGCTGGCTGGTGTCATACATACCGCTGGCTGGTGTCATACATACCGCTGGCTGCGTGTCATACATACTGCTGGCTGGTGTCATACATACCGCTGGCTGGTGTCATACATACCGCTGGCTGGTGTCATACATACCGCTGGCTGCGTGTCATACATACTGCTGGCTGGTGTCATACATACCGCTGGCTGCGTGTCATACATACCGCTGGCTGGTGTCATACATACCGCTGGCTGCGTGTCATACATACTGCTGGCCGGTGTCATACATACTGCTGGCTGGTGTCATACTTTCCCCCCTGGCTGGGGGTCATACATACCGCGGCGGGGTGCCCATACATACCGCTGGTTTGGGTGCCCAATAATCCCCTGGCCCGGGGGGACTAATACCGTTTTGGCTGGTGTCAAAATTTTAACGCGGCTGGTGCCCCATACTTTAACCGGGGGCTGGTGGTTTTCCCCCCCAAAAAGCGGCCAAAAAAAAAAAAAACCCCCCGGGCCCCCCGGCCCCCCGGGGGTTTTTGTGTTTTTTTTGGGGGGGTTTTCCCCCCCCCATTTAATACATACCGCGGGGCGGGGGTGTCATACAAACCGCGGGCCCTGGTGTAAAAACCCCCGTGGCTGGTGTAAAAACAAAACCCTGGCTGGGTCATACTTTCCCCGGCTGGGCGGGTTGCCCCCTTAAAAACTGGCTGGTGCCCCATACTCCCGCGGGCTGGGGTCCCAAAACATCCCTGGTTTGGTGGGGGGTTCATACATACTCCCGGCCCTGCTTCCCCATAAAATCCCGTTTCCCCCGGGGGTTTCCCCAATACATACCGCTGGTTTGCGTGCCCATACACTTCCGTTTGGCTCCCGTGCCCCCATACATCTGTTTGGCTGCGTGCCCAAAACAAAAACGCGGGCGGCTTTGTCAAAAACATACCCCCCTTTGGCGGGTTTTTTTCCCAAAAAAAACCCGGCCCAAAAAAGGGGGGGCCCGCCCCCCCCGGGGGGGGGGGGGCCCCATACATACTGCGGTTTGCTTTCCCAAAACAACTGGGGTGCGTGCCCATCATCCCGCTGGCTGGGGTTGCCCATACATCCCGGCGGCTGCGTTTTCAAAACTTTTCCCGGTTTCCCCTGGGCCCATAAAAACTGTTGGCTGCGGCCCATAAAATACCCCGGGTGGTGCCCCATACAAAACCGGGGCTGGGGGGCCCCATACAACCGCGCTGCGTGCCCATCATACGGGGCTGGCTGGGGGCATACATACCCCCTGGTTTGCGGGTCAAACATATGCGGGTTGGGGGTGTAAAACCCCCTTTAGCTGGTTTCGGGGGGCCCAAAACATATTTGCGGGCCTGCGGGGGGCCCATACATACGCGGGGCTGCGTTTCAAAACAACTGCGGGCTGCGGGTCTAAATACGGTGGCCGGTGCCCATACATCCGGGGCCTGCGCGGGGGTTCCATACATTTCCCGGCTGGTTTTTCCCAATAAAATACTGCTGGTGCTGTTTTACTCCCCCGTGGCTGGGGGGCCCAAACATCCCGTTTGGCTGGGGGTGTCAAAATTACTGCTGGCTGCGGGTTTAAAAACCTAGCTGGCGGGCCGTGTCAACATCCCCCTGGCGCTTTGTCATCCCAAAACTGCGGGCCCTTCCCGTTTCCAAAACATCCCGCTGGCGCGTAAAATACAAAACCCCCTTGGCTGGTGCCCATAAAAACTGCGGGCCCCTGCTTTGCCCCTTTACATCCCGCGGGCCCGGGCCGTTTCTCCGTTTGGGGGGGGGAACCGTGTCAACTTTCCCCCGGCTGCGTGCCCCATCCCAAAAATGCGGGCCCTGCGGGCAAACCAAAACCGCGGGTGGGGGGGTTACAATTTTGGGGCCCGGGGGCCCATCCCAAAACTGTGCTGCGTGTCATACATTCCGGTGGCTGCGTGCCCAAACATACTGTGGTTTGCTTTGCCCCTTTACAACTGCGGGGCCTGCGGGGCCCCAAAATTTACCCCCCTGGCGGGTTTTCCATACATACGGCGGGCCCCTGCTTTGCCCCAATAATACTGCTTTTTTGCTGTCATCCATTTTTCGGGCCCTGCGGGGTTCCATACATCCCGGCCGGGGCTGGTTTTTCATAATACTGCGGGGTTTGGGGGGGTCTTTACTTTCCCGCTGCTGCTTTTCATACAAACCGCGGGCCCTGGGTTCCCCCTTTACATCCCGCGGCCCCTTTCCCTTTGGTAAATTCTTTACCGCTGGCGGGCGGGGCCATACATATTTGCTGGTGCGGGGGTAAAATACTACCCCCCGGCTGGGGGTTTTTCCAAATAAAATGCGGGCCCGGGGGCCCTTTAACATACGTGGCTGGGGTGTCATAAACTCCCTGGCTCCGGGGCCAAAACCTTTACTGGGGCCCTGCTTTGTCAACTCCCGGCGGGTTTGGGTGCCCAAAATCCCCCCGGGCCTGGGGGTGTCTAATTAGGGGGCTGGGCGCTTGTCTTTCATACTCCCTGGTTCCGGTCAAAACATACGGGCGGGCGCGTGCCCATCCCATACTGCTGGCTGCTTTCCCTTTAACCGCTGGTTGGGGGGGGTAAATAAAAAAAACGGTTTGGGGCCTTGGTGTTCCTACATCCGCTGGCTCGTTGCCATACATACTGTTTGGCGGGGTGCCCCATACTTTAATTTGTTTGGCGGGCTTTGTCTCATAGCTGCCTGCGTGTAAACCCCACTGCTGGCTGGTGTCATACATCCCCAAGGCTTTCTTTGTAAACATCCCTTGCGGGGCTGGGGGGTAAATACATCCCGCGGGCCCTGCGGGGGCCCCACTTAACCGGGGGGCGGGCGTGCCCCAATACAAAACCGCGGGCCGGTTGCCCATAAAAAACGCTGGCTGCTTTTTCCTAAAATTCCCGCTGGCTGCTTTGCTTTCTTTAACCTGGCCTTGCGGGGCCCATACATACGGGGTGGGTTGGTTTTAAATAATCCCTGGCTGCTGTCTTACTACTGCTGGTTTGGGAAAAAAACCCTGTCTAACATATTGCGGGCTGCGTTTTTATACATACTGGGGCTTGGGGGTGTTATAAATACGCTGGCCGGGGCATAAAATTGGCCGGCTGGGGGGCCCCCAAATACTTGGCTCCCGGGTCAACCTACGCGGGCTGCGTGCCCCAATCCCAAACCGCGGCTGCGGGGTCATCCATATTTGCGGCTCTTTGTCATAAAAATATGCGGGCCCTCCCGTGTCAAAACTACTCCCCGGGGGGCCCCCGGGGGGTTGTAAAATTTACGCGGGCTCTTGTAAAACCATACCCCCTGGCTCCCGTGTCATACCCCCCTCCCGGGCCCTGCTTTTCCCATCCATACGTTTGGTGCGTGTTTTACATATGCTGGTTGGTGCCCTTTCCCAATGCGGGCCCCGGGCGGGGGTTCATAAATCCCGGGGGCTGGCGTGTCAACATCCCGTTTGGCGGGGCTGTCTTTACAAAACCGCTGGCTGCTTTGTCATACTTTCCCGCTGGTGCTTGTATACTTTCCCGCTGGCTGCGGTCATACATACCCCCTGGCGGGTGCCCCAAAAAATACCCCCCGGGTTTTGGCTTTAAAATTCTTTAAGCTGGCTGCGGGTCATAAAAATCCCGGCGGGCCCTGGTGTCTAATACGCGGCCCTCTTTGCCCCATACATACCGGGGGGCTTGCGGCCCCTTTACAACCCCCCTGGTTTGCTTTCCCATCATAACCGGGCGCGGGGCCCCCTACATACGTGGCTGGGGGTGCCCCATAAATTCCGCGGGGCCTGGTGTCATACATAGGGGCCTGGCTGCGGGGGAAAATTAAACCGCTGGTTTTGCGTGTCAAACAAAAGTTTGGCTCGTGCCCCTCCCCATCCCCTTTGGCCTTGGCGTGTCTTACATACCCCCGGGCTGCGGTCATACAAAACTGGGGCTGCGGGGCCCATACATACGTGGTTTGGGGGGTCATAAATCGCGGCTGCTTTTAAAAATTATCCCGTGGCTGCTGTCATACATCCCGGGCGGTTTTTGCGTGTAAAATACTTAGCGGCCCCTGCGTTAAATACAAAACCCGGCTTGGTGTCTTACATATGCTGGTGGGTGTCCAAAATCCCGGCGGGTCGGGGGCATAAAATACTGCTGGCCCCGTGCCCCCCATACAATACGCCCCCCTGCGGGGGTCTTTCATTTTGGCTGCTTTGGCCCCATACATACCGCGGGCCCTGCGTTTTATACATACGGGTTTGGGCTGCGTTTTTCCAACATACCGCAGGTTTTGGGTCATACTTTCCCTGCGGCCCCTGGTGTAAATCCCAAGCGGGTTTGCGTGATAAAAAAAGCTGGGGCAGGGCCCCTAAAATACCCCGGGCGGGCGTTTCAAATACTGTTCTCCCCGGGGCCCAAAACCTTTCCCGTTTGGCTGGTGCCCAAAACATACTGCTGGCTGCGTGCCCAAAACATCCCCCTTGGCTGCGGGGTCTACTTAAGCTGGCGGGATTGTCATAAAACCCGCGGTTCCGTTTTTATACTACTTCCCCGGGTTTGCGTGCCCCATCAAACCGGGGGGGGCGAGGGGTCTACATCCCCTGGCTGGCGGTGTCATACATCTGCTGCTTGCGGGGCCCCCCAAACATCCCGCTGGCTGGGGGGTCAAAAAATGCGGTGCGGGGGCAAAAACATCCCTGTGGCTGCTTGTCTACATACTGCTGGCTGCGGTATCCCCATCCCGGGGGCTGCTTTGTCAACATACTGCTGGCTGGTGTCCATACATACCGCGGTTTGCGTCAACATAACGCGGGCGGTGCCCCCAAACATACCGGCTTTTGCTGCGTGTCATACAAAACCGGGGCTGGGGGCCCTACTTTACTGCTTTTTGCGTTTTTTTTTTCATCCCGGGGGGGGCTCGTGCCCCAAAACAAAATCCCTGGTGGTGTAATACATCCCGTTTGGCTTGCGTGCCCCATACAAAACTGTTTCCCTCCGGGTTTTCTTCAAATGCGGCCCCTGGGGTTTTCCATCCCCTTCAGCTGGGGCGGGGGCCCCCCCCCCCAAAAATTAAACATCCCCGCGGGTTCGTTTTAAAATACTGCGGCTCCCTAAAAATTTATCCCTTGGCTGGGGTTTTTAAACTCTGGTGCGGTTATTAAAAAACAGCTGGCTGCTGTTATAAAACTGCCTGGCTCCCGTTAAATACTGTTTTGGTTTTGCTTTTAATAATACTCTGGCGGCGGTTTTTTTAAAATCCCTGCGGGAGCGTGTTAAAATTTTACTGCGGGGCCGCGGGGGTTTAAAACCCCCGGCGGGGTGTCGGTTTTAAAATACTGCAGCTGCGTTTTATAAATACTGCGGGGCTGGGGTTTTATCCCAACCCTTTGGCTGCGTTTTATAATACCGGGCCCCGGTCCCCATACTACTCCCCTGGCTGCTGTTAAATTTTACCCCCCGGGGTTTGCAGTTTAAAAACTCCCTGGCGGGGTTTGGTTTTAAAATAGGGCCGGCGGGGGTTTTTAAAAAATTGGGGCTGGGCTTCCAAAACATACTGCGGCGGGTGCCCATCCCAATAACTGGGGCGGCGTGTTAAATTTTTTTTCCCTGGCTGGGTGCCCAACATACTGCTGGCGGTTGTAACCCCAACTGCGGGGTTTGCGGGTTTTTAATCCCCGCGGGCCCCTCTTTTAAAATACTGCTGGTTGCGTTTTATAAATTATTTCCCTGGATGGGGGGTTTTTATTACACCCCGGGGTTTCGTTGAAATACTTTCCCTGCGGGCCCGGTGTAAATAAATGGGCTGCTTGAAAAGAAACTGCGGGGGTTTTGCTTTTTAATAAAAATACTCCCGGGGTTTGGCGTTTAAAAAATGCTGGCTGGGGTTTTGTTTTTATTATTTGGGGGTGGGTTGCCCCAAAATACTCCCTGGCTGCTGGTTAAAAAATACTCCCCTGGCTGCGTCCCCGTTTTCTTAAACTCCCGGCTGGGGTTTTAAAATTAAACCGGTTTGGCTGTGGTTAAATATTTCTCCCCTCGGGTGTTTTTTAAACTGCTCCGGGCGGGGAAAAAAAATACTGCGCGGGCGTTTTATAATACCCCCTGGCTGCGGGGGCCCCATACAAAACGCTGGCTGCGTTTTAATAATCCCGCTGGCTCGTTTTATTATTACTGTTTTGGCTGCGTTTTATAAATAGGCTGCGCGTTTTTATTTTACGCGGGCCCTCCTTTTTTTTATAATCCCTGGGGTTTGCGTGGAAAAAATAGGGGTGGGCGTGTTTAAAATTTTGTTTGGCTGCGTGTTATATATACTGCTGCCTGCATGTTATATATAACGCTGGCTGCGTGTTATATATACTGCTGCATGCGTGTTATATATACTGCTGGCTGCGTGTCATACATACTGCTGGCTGCATGTTATATATACTGCTGGCTGCATGTTATATATACTGCTGACTGGGTGTCATACATACTGCTGGCTGGGTGTCATACATACTGCTGGCTGCGTGTTATATATACTGCTGGCTGCATGTTATATATACTGCTGGCTGGTTGTCATACATACTGCTGGCAGGTTGTGATACATACTGCTGGCTTCATGTTATATATACTGCTGGCTGGGTGTCATACATACTGCTGGCTGGGTGTCATACATACTGCTGGCTGCATGTTATATATACTGCTGGCTGCATGTTATATATACTGCTGGCTGGGTGTCATACATACTGCTGGCTGGTTGTCGTACAACCTGCTGGCTGCGTGTTATATATGCTGCTTGCTGCATGTTATATGTATTGCTGGCTGCATGTTATATGTACTGCTGGCTGGGTGTCATACATACTGCTGGCTGGGTGTCATACATACTGCTGGCTGGGTGTCATACATACTGCTGACTGCATGTTATATATACTGCTGGCTGCATGTTATATATACTGCTGGCTGCGTGTCATACATACTGCTGGCTGCGTGTCATACATACTGCTGGCTGCATGTTATATATACTGCTGGCTGAGTGTCATACACACTGCTGGCTGCATGTTATATATACTGGTGGCTGCGTGTTATATATACTGCTGGCTGCGTGTTATATATACTGCTGGCTGCGTGTCAGACATACTGCTGGCTGCGTGTTATATATACTGCTGGCTGGGTGTCATACATACTGTTGGCTGTTGTCAGACATACTGCTGGCTGCGTGTTATATATACTGCTGGCTGGGTGTCATACATACTGCTGGCTGGTGTCAGATATACTGCTGGCTGCGTGTCATACATACTGCTGGCTGGGTGTCATACATAATGCTGGCTGGTGTCAGACATACTGCTGGCTGCGTGTTATATATACTGCTGGCTGGGTGTCATACATACTGCTGGCTACGTGTCATACATACTGCTGGCTGCGTGTTATATATACTGCTGGCTGCATGTTATATATACTGCTGGCTGCGTGTTACATATACTGCTGGCTGCATGTTATATGTACTGCTGGCTGCTTGTCATACATACTGCTGGCTGCATGTTATATGTACTGCTGGCTGCGTGTTATATATACTGCTGGCTGCGTGTTATATATACTGCTGGCTGGGTGTTATATATACTGCTGGCTGCGTGTCATACATACTGCTGGCTGCGTGTCATTCATATTGCTGGCTGTGTGTCATAGATACTGCTGGCTGGGTGCTATATATACTGCTGACTGGGTGTCATACATACTGCTGGCTGGGTGTTATGTATACTGCAGGCTGGGTGTCATACATACTGCTGGCTGCGTGTCGTACATACTGCTGGCTGCGTGTCATACATACTGCTGGCTGGGTGTTATATATACTGCTGACTGGGTGTCATACATACTGCTGGCTGAGTGTTATATATACTGCTAGTTGCATGTCATACATACTACTGGCTGCGTGTTGTATATACTGCTGGCTGCGTGTCATACATACTGCTGGCTGCATGTCATACATACTGCGGGCTGCGTGTCATACATGCTGCTGGCTGGGTGTTATATATACTGCTGACTGGGTGTCATACATACTGGTGGCTGGGTGTTATATATACTGCAGGCTGGGTGTCATACATAATGCTGGCTCCGTGTCATACATGCTGCTTGCTGCGTGTCATACATTCTGCTGACTGGGAGTTATATATACTGCTGACTGGGTGTCATACATACTGCCGGCTGGGTGTTATATATACTGCTAGTTGCGTGTCATACATAGTGCTGGCTGGGTGTTATATATACTGCTAGTTGCGTGTCATACATGCTGCTGGCTGGGAGTCATACATACTGCTGGCTGGGTGTCATACATACCGCTGGCTGCGTGTCATACATACTTCTGGCTGGGTGTTATATATACTGCTGGCTGGGTGTCATACATGCTTCTGGCTTGGTGTTATATATACTGCTGGCTGAGTGTCATACATACTTCTGGCTGGGTGTAATATATACTGCTTGCTGCGTGTCATACATACTGCTGTCTGCGTGTCATACATACTGCTGGCTGCGTGCTATATATACTGCTGGCTGCATGTTATATATACTGCTGGCTGCGTGTTATATATACTGCAGGCTGGGTGTTATATATACTGCTGGCTGCGTGTTATTTATATTGCTGGCTGCAAGTCATACATACTGCTGGCTGCGTGTTATATATACTGCTGGTTGCGTGTTATATATACTGCAGGCTGCGTGTTATATATATTGCTGGCTGCGTGTTATATATACTGCAGGCTGTGTGTCATACATACTGCTGGCTGCATGTTATGTATACTGCTGGCTGGGTGTTATATATACTGCTGGCTGCGTGTTATATATACTGCTGGCTGCATGTTATATATACTGCTGGCTGGGTGTTACATATACTGCTGGCTGCGTGTTATATATACTGCTGGCTGCGTGTTATATATACTGCTGGCTGCGTGTTATATATACTGCTGGCTGCGTGTTATATACACTGCTGGCTGGGTGTCATACATACTGCTGGCTGGGTGTCATACATACTGCTGGCTGCGTGTTATATATACTGCTGGCTGCATGTTATATATACTGCTGGCTGGTTGTCATACATACTGCTGGCAGGTTGTGATACATACTGCTGGCTTATGTTATATATACTGCTAGTTGGGTGTCATACATACTGCTGGCTGGGTGTCATACATGCTGCTGGCTGGTGTCATACTACTGCTGGGCTGCGTGTCTGGGGTTATATATACTGCTGGCTGGGTGTCATACATACTGCTGGCTAGGGGTGTCATATACTGCTGGCTGCGTGTTATATACTGCTGGCTGCGTGTTATATATACTGGTGAATGCGTGTTACATATACTGCTGGCTGCATGTTATATATACTGCTGGCTGGGTGTCATACATACTGTGGCTGTGTCATATGTACTGCTTGCTGCGTGTTATATATACTGCTGGCTGCGTTTATATATATGCTGGCTGGGTGTTATATAACTGCTGGCTGGTGTCATACATACTGCTGGCTGCGTGTCATCATATGCTGGCTGGTGTCATAATACTGCTGGCTGGTG
This sequence comes from Cherax quadricarinatus, assembly GCF_026875155.1. Taxonomy (NCBI): domain Eukaryota; kingdom Metazoa; phylum Arthropoda; class Malacostraca; order Decapoda; family Parastacidae; genus Cherax; species Cherax quadricarinatus. The sequence continues at coordinate 50,920,902 of NC_069417.1, forward strand.
CTATATATACTGCTGCTGGGTGTCATACATACTGCTGGCTGGGTGTTATAATACTGCTGGCTGGTGTCATACATACTGCTGGCTGCGTGTCTACATACCTCGCTGGGTCTGCGTGTTCATCATACTGCTGGCTGGGTGTTATTATATACTGCTGAGGTGGTGTCATACATACTGCTGGCTGAGGTTATATATACTGCTAGCTGGATGTCATACTATACTGCTGGCTGTTGTATATACTGCTGGCTGCGTGTCATACATACTGCTGGCTGAGTGTCATACATACTGCGGCTGGTGTCATACATCTGCTGGCTGGGTGTTATATATACTGCTGACTGGGTGTCATACATAACTGCTGGCTGAGTGTTATACATACTGCATGGCTGGGTGTCATACATACTGCTGGCTGCGTGTCTAACTACTGCTGCTTGCTGGCGTGTCATACATATCTGCTGACTGGGTTCATATACTGCTGATGGCTGGTTGTCATACATACTGCGGCTGGGTGTTATATATACTGCTAGTTGCGTGTCTACATACTGCTGGCTGGGTGTTATAATACTGTCTGGCTGCGTGTCATACATACTGCTGGCTGGGAGTCATACATACTGCTGGCTGGGTGTCATACATACTGCTGCTGCATAATACGCTGATGTGTCATACATACTGTCTGGCTGGGTGTTATATATACTGCTGGTTGGGTGTCATACACGCTGGTGTCATACATACTGTGGCTGGTGTATATATACTGCTGGCTGGTGTCATACATACTGCTGGCTGGTGTCATACATACTGCTGGCTGCGTGTCATACATACTGCTGGCTGCGTGTCATACATACTGCTGGCTGCGTGTCATACATACTGCTGGCTGCGTGTCATACATACTGCTGGCTGCGTGTCATACATACTGCTGGCTGCGTGTTCATATATACTGCTGGCTGACGTGTCATACATGCTGGCTGGTAGTCATACATATGCTGGCTGCGTGTTATACATACTGCTGGCTGCGTGTCATAATAGCTTGTGATACATACAGGCTGGTGTTATAATATCGCTGGCTGGTGTATATATACTGCTGGCTGGGTGTCATAATACTGCTGGCTGGGTGTCATCATACTGCTGGCTGGGTGTTATATATACTGCTGGGCTGGTGTTATCATACTGCTGGCTCCCATGTTATATATACTGCTGGCTGGCGTGTCATAATACTGCTGGCTGGTGTCATAATACTGCTGGCTGGTGTCATTAACTGCTGGCATGGTGGTTATATATACTGCTGGCTGCGTGTTATATACTGCTGGCGGGGTGTCATACATGCTGCTGTGCTGGTGTTATATATACTGCTGGCTGCGTGTTATATTACTGCTGGCTGCGTGTTATATATACTGCTGGCTGCGTGTTATACATACTGCTGGCTGCGTGTATATAACTCTGCTGCGTGTATATAAAAAAAAAAAATTTTTTTTTTTTTTTTTTTTTTCTACCTTTTTTAACGCGGCGGTGAACAACTGCGGCTTGCGCTG
>NC_069417.1:50922921-51063795 GCF_026875155.1 Cherax quadricarinatus
TAACCTGGCTGGGTCATACAATGCTGCTTTGTTAAAACGCGGTGCGGTCATACATACCTGTGCGTGTTTTAAAACCGCTGGCTGGGTCATACATCCCCCCCGGCCTGCTGTTAATTACTGCGGGTGCTGTTTTAAAAAGTGTGGCTGGTGTTTTTTTACTGCGATGGTGTTTAAAAAACTTTGGGGCTGATGTTTATATACTGCGGGTGCGTTATAATACTGCTTTGGGTCTGTTATAATCGCGCGCGTGTTTTAAAAGCTGGGTCGGTTATATAACCTGCTGGGTGTTTAAAATACGCGGGGTGTTTTAACGCCATGGTGTTATTAAAATGCTGGGTGGGGTTTTAAAACTCTGGTGCGGTTTTTAATTCTGCGGGTGGGTCATACATACGCTGGCTGTTTAATTTTAAACCGCGGGGGGCGTTATAAAATTTTGCTGGGGGTGTATAAATCTGCTGGTGTGTTATAATATTTGGGGGTGGGAAAAACTGCGCAGGGGTCCATACATACTCTGGCTGGTGTTATTATACTGCTTTCTGGGTGTCATCCTTTTTTCTGGGGTTTTCTACATATGCTGGCTGGGTGTTTTTACGCTGGCTGATGTTTTAAAAAACTTGGCTGCGTTTATTAACTGCGTGGGGTTTTATAGTGGCTGCGGGGTTTTTTAAAAATGCTGGCTGCGTTCATATCTGGGTGCTGGGTTTTTTATGCTGGTGGTGTTATTAACGCGGGTGCGTGTTAATATGCTGGTGCGTTTATTATATGGGGCTTTTTTCATACTACTCTGGCTGCATGTTTTTACTTTTGGTGGTTTATATATCTGCTGGCTGCGTGTTAATATACTGCTGGCTGCATGTTTTATATACGTGGCTGGGTTTTTACATTACTGTGGTGCGTGTTTAATATGCTGGCTGCGTGTTATATATACGCTGGCTGCGTGTTATTATTTTGGCTGCGTGTTTATACACTGCTGGCTGGGGGTACACATGCGTTGCTGGTGTTATATATCTCGCTGGTTTTACTAACTGCGGCTGCGTGTTATATAAATCTGGCTGCGTGTTTATTTAAAATCGGGTGCGTGTTATATATATCTGTCTGCGTGTTATAACACTCTGGCTGGTGTCACACATGCTGCTTTTGCGTGTTTTATATACTCTGGCTGCGTTTTTATACCTGCGGCTGCGTGTTTTGAAAAAAAGCGGTGGGGGTCACACTGCGCTGGGGCCCCGTGTTTTTATCTGCTGGTTCGGTCAGACATACTGTGGCTGCGGTTTTATATACTGTGGTGGGGTTGGGGACTACTTTGGTGCGAGTTTATAAACTGTGGCTGGGGGTCATGAACACTGGCTGGTGTTATATTATGTGGCTGGGGGTTTTAATTACGCTGGCTGGGGGTCTACATACTGTGGTTCGTGTCAGCATACTGCGGTGCATGTTATATATATTGCTGGCTGCGTGTCATACATACTACGGGGGGCATGTTTATAATTTTTGGCTGCGTGTTATATATACTGTGCGCGTGTTATAATTTTGCTGGGTGCGTGTTATAATTACTGTTTTCTGGTGCAGACTCTCTGCTGCGTTTTATATTACGCGGGGAGTGTCATACATCTGTTGGGAGTTTAGACAATGCTGGCTGCGTGTTTAATAACTCGGCTGGTGTCATCATACTGGGTGGTTCAGATATATGTGGGCGGTCATACATACGCTGGCTGGGTGTCAAAACATAATGCGGTGGGGTGGGCTACGCTGGCTGCATGTTATATATACTGCTGGCTGGTGTCAACATACTGCTGGCTGCGTGTATACAACTGCTGGGTGCGGTTTTTATATACTTGGCTGCATGTTATTTACGCGGGGGTTTTCTATGCTGGTGCTGTATATTACGCTGGGTGCGTGTCAACTACTGCGGCGCTTTTACATAATGCTGGCTGGTGTTATATATACTGCTGGCTGCGGTTTAATACGGCTGGTGTTTTTAAAATATGGGCTGGTGTCATCATACTGCTGGCTGCATGTCATACAAAATGCTGGGGTGCATGTCATACATACGTGGGTTGTTTGTATCTGCTGCTGGGTGTCATACTACTGTGGTGGGTGTTTTGTATACTGCATTCTGGGTTCATACATATCTGGCTGCGTATCAACTACTGCTGCTGCGAGTCATACATGCTGCTGGCTGCGCGTCATACATATGCTGGGTGGGTGTTATATATACTGCACTGGGGGGGCTACATCTGCTGGTGGGGGGTTAAAATACGCAGTTGCGTGCATACATTAGGTGGTGTTAATTACTGTTGTGCGTTCAACTAGTGCTGGCTGGTGTTATAATATGCGGTCGTGTCAAACAAAGCTGGCTGGGGGTTATATATACAGCTGACTGGGGTCTTTACGCTGGGTGGGGGTTTTTATTTAAAGAAAGGGAGGGGGTCATACATATGCTGGCTGCGTGCATACATACTGCTGGGTGCGTGTATACTATGCTGGCTTTTATTTAAAATACTGCTGACTGGTTCATACTACTGCTATGGGTGTTTATTACTGCTAGTTGCGTTCCTACATACTCTGGGTGGGTGTTATATAAACCCGGCTGCGTGTTATAAATTTCTGGGCTGCGGTTTTTTTTTTTACTGGGCTTCGTGTTTATATAGTGGGGTGCGTGTTATTATAGTGGTGCGTGTTAAATTTTACGCTGGCTGGGTTATTTATACTGCTGCCCGCTGTTATATAAACGCTGGTGCGTGTTATATATACTGCCAGGTGTTTATACGCGGGGTGCGTGTAAAACTACTGCTGGCTCATGTTATATATAAATGCTGGCTGTGTTATATTTTCTGCTGACTGGGTGTCATAAAAAACTCTGGCTGGGTGTTACTACTGCGGCTGCTGTTTATATATTCTGGCTGCATGTTTAAATTTTGCTCTGGTTTTTATACATACTGCGGCAGGTTGTGTCATAGCTGGCTTTTGTTTTTAAAAAATATGCGGCTGGTTCATACATGCTCTGGCGGGGGTCATACATACTGCTGGCTGCATTTATATTCGCGGGTGCATGTTTATATACTGCTGGCTGGGTGAAAATATGCTGGTGGGTTTTCGTACAACCTGCTGGCGCGTGTTTATATGCTGCTTGCTGATGTTTTTTATTGCTGGGGTGCATGTATATGAAATGCTGCGGGGGTCTCATACTGTGGCTGGGGGGTCAACTACTTGGGGGTGTCTACATACTGCTGACGCATTTTATATATATGCTGGTGATGTTATATATATGTGGGTGCGTGTCATACATACTGCTGGCTGCTGTCTACATAAGCTGGCTGCATGTTATATATACGCTGGCTGAGTGTCATACACACTGTGGTGCATGTTATTATAAGTGGCTGCGTGGGTTTTTTTAATACTCGGTGCGTGTTATATACTGCTGGGTGCGTTCAGACATACTGCTGGGTGCGTGTTATATATACTGGGGGCTGGGTGTCATACATACTGTTGGCTGTTGTCAGACATACTGCTGGCTGCGTGTTATATATACTGCTGGCTGGGTGTCATACATACTGCTGGCTGGTGTCAGATATACTGCTGGCTGCGTGTCATACATACTGCTGGCTGGGTGTCATACATAATGCTGGCTGGTGTCAGACATACTGCTGGCTGCGTGTTATATATACTGCTGGCTGGGTGTCATACATACTGCTGGCTACGTGTCATACATACTGCTGGCTGCGTGTTATATATACTGCTGGCTGCATGTTATATATACTGCTGGCTGCGTGTTACATATACTGCTGGCTGCATGTTATATGTACTGCTGGCTGCTTGTCATACATACTGCTGGCTGCATGTTATATGTACTGCTGGCTGCGTGTTATATATACTGCTGGCTGCGTGTTATATATACTGCTGGCTGGGTGTTATATATACTGCTGGCTGCGTGTCATACATACTGCTGGCTGCGTGTCATTCATATTGCTGGCTGTGTGTCATAGATACTGCTGGCTGGGTGCTATATATACTGCTGACTGGGTGTCATACATACTGCTGGCTGGGTGTTATGTATACTGCAGGCTGGGTGTCATACATACTGCTGGCTGCGTGTCATACATACTGCTGGCTGCGTGTCATACATACTGCTGGCTGCGTGTCATACATACTGCTGGCTGCGTGTCATACATGCTGCTTGCTGCGTGTTATATATACTGCTGGCTGGGTGTTACATATACTGCTGGCTGCGTGTTATATATACTGCTGGCTGCGTGTTATATATACTGCTGGCTGCGTGTTATATATACTGCTGTCTGCGTGTTATATACACTGCTGGCTGGGTGTCACACATGCTGCTTGCTGCGTGTTATATATACTGCTGGCTGCGTGTTATATACACTGCTGGCTGCGTGTTATGTACACTGCTGGCTGGGTGTCACACATGCTGCTGGCCGCGTGTTATATATACTGCTGGCTTCGTGTCAGACATACTGCTGGCTGCGTGTTATATATACTGCTGGCTGGGTGTCGTACATACTTCTGGCTGCGAGTTATATATACTGCTGGCTGGGTGTCATAGATACTACTGGCTGCGTGTTATATATACTGCTGGCTGGGTGTTATATATACTGCTGGCTGGGTGTCATACATACTGCTGGTTGCGTGTCATGCATACTGCTGGCTGCATGTTATATATATTGCTGGCTGCGTGTCATACATACTACTGGCTGCATGTTATATATACTGCTGGCTGCGTGTTATATATACTGCTGGCTGCGTGTTATATATATTGCTGGCTGCGTGTTATATATACTGTTTTCTGCGTGTCAGACATACTGCTGGCTGCGTTTTATATGTACTGCTGGCTGAGTGTCATACATACTGTTGGCAGTTGTCAGACATACTGCTGGCTGCGTGTTATATATACTGCTGGCTGGGTGTCATACATACTGCTGGCTGGTGTCAGATATACTGCTGGCTGCGAGTCATACATACTGCTGGCTGGGTGTCATACATAATGCTGGCTGGTGTGAGACATACTGCTGGCTGCATGTTATATATACTGCTGGCTGGGTGTCATACATACTGCTGGCTGCGTGTCATACATACTGCTGGCTGCGTGTTATATATACTGCTGGCTGCATGTTATATATACTGCTGGCTGCGTGTTATACATACTGCTGGCTGCATGTTATATGTACTGCTGGCTGCGTGTCATACATACTGCTGGCTGCATGTTACATATACTGCTGGCTGCGTGTTATATATACTGCTGGCTGCGTGTTATATATACTGCTGGCTGCGTGTTATATATACTGCTGGCTGCGTGTCATACATACTGCTGGCTGCATGTCATACATACTGCTGGCTGCATGTCATACATACTGCTGGCTGGGTGTTATGTATACTGCTGACTGGGTGTCATACATACTGCTGGCTGGGTGTTATGTATACTGCATTCTGGGTGTCATACATACTGCTGGCTGCGTATCATACATACTGCTGGCTGCGAGTCATACATGCTGCTGGCTGCGCGTCATACATACTGCTGGCTGGGTGTTATATATACTGCTGACTGGGTGTCATACATACTGCTGGCTGGGTGTTATATATACTGCTAGTTGCGTGTCATACATACTACTGGCTGCGTGTTATATATACTGCTTGCTGCGTGTCATACATAGTGCTGGCTGCGTGTTATACATACTGCTGGCTGCGTGTCATACATACTGCTGGCTGGGTGTTATATATACAGCTGACTGGGTGTCATATATACTGCTGGCTGGGTGTTATATATACTGCAGGCAGGGTGTCATACATACTGCTGGCTGCGTGTCATACATACTGCTGGCTGCGTGTCATACATACTGCTGGCTTTGTATTATATATACTGCTGACTGGGTGTCATACATACTGCTGACTGGGTGTTATATATACTGCTAGTTGCGTGTCATACATACTGCTGGCTGGGTGTTATATATACAGCTAGTTGCGTGTCATGCATGCTGCTGGCTGGGTGTCATACATACTGCTGGCTGGGTGTCATACATTCTGCTGGCTGCGTGTCATACATACTTCTGGCTGGGTGTTATATATACTGCTGGCTGGGTGTCATACATACTTCTGGATGGGTGTTATATATACTGCTGGCTGCGTGTCATACATACTTCTGGCTGGGTGTAATATATACTGCTTGCTGCGTGTCATACATACTGCTGGCTGCGTGCCATACATACTGCTGGCTGCGTGTTATATATACTGCTGGCTGCGTGTTATATATATTGCTGGCTGCGTGTTATATATACTGCAGGCTGGGTGTTATATATACTGCTGGCTGCGTGTCATATATATATTGCTGGCTGCGTGTTATATATACTGCTGGCTGCATGTCATACATACTGCTGGCTGCGTGTTATATATACAGCTAGCTGCGTGTTATATATACTGCTGGCTGCGTGTCATACATTCTGCTGGCTGCGTGTTATGCATACTGCTGGCTGGGTGTTATATATACTGCTGGCTGCGTGTTATATATACTGCTGGCTGCGTGTTATATATACTGCTGGCTGCGTGTTATATATACTGCTGGCTGCGTGTTATATATACTACTTGCTGCGTGTTATATACACTGCTGGCTGGGTGTCACACATGCTGCTTGCTGCGTGTTATATATACTGCTGGCTGCGTGTCATACATACTGCTGGCTGCGTGTTATATATACTGCTGGCTGGGTGTCGTACATACTGCTGGCTGCGTGTTATATATACTGCTGGCTGGGTGTTATATATACTGCTGGCTGCGTGCTATATATACTGCTGGCCGGGTGTCGTAAATACTGCTAGCTGCGTGTTATACATACTGCTGGTTGCATGTTATATATACTGCTGGCTGGGTGTCATACATACTTTTGGCAGCGTGTTATATATACTGCTGGCTGGTTTTCATACATACTGCTGGCTGCGTGTTATATATTCTGCTGGGTGGGTGTCATACATACTGCTGGCATCGTGTTATATATACTGCTGGCTGCATGTTATATATACTGCTGGCTGCATGTTATACATACTGCTGGCTGCGTGCTATACATACTGCTGCCTGGGTGTCATACATACTGCTGGCTGGGTGTTATACATACTGCTGGCTGCGTGTTATACATACTGCTGGCTGCGTGTTATGCATAATGCTAGCTGGGTGTTATACATATTGCTGGCTGGGTGTCATACATACTGCTGGCTGCGTGTTATACATACTTCTGGCTGGGTGTCATACATACTGCTGGCTGGGTGCCATACATACTGCTGACTGGGTGTCATATATACTGATGGCTGCATGCCATACATACTGCTGGCTGGGTGTCATAGATACTGCTGGTTGGGTGTCATACATACTGCTGAATGGGTGTCATACATACTGCTGGCTGGGAGTCATGCATACTGGTGGCTGGGAGACATACATACTGCTGGCTTGGTGTAATACCTACTGCTGGCCGGGTGACATACTGCTGGCGGGGTGACATACTGCTGGATTTGTGTCATACATACTGATGGCTGGGAGTCATAAATACTGCTAGCTGGGTGTCATACATACTGCTGGCTTGGTTTCATACATATCGCTGGCTGGGTGTCATACATACTGCTGGCTGGGTGATATATATACTGCTGGCTGGGTGTCATACATACTGCTGGCTGGGTGTCATACATGCTGCTGGGTGGGTGTCATACTGCTAGCTGGGTTTCATGCATACTGCTAGCTGGGTGTCGTACATACTGCTGCCTGGGTGTCATACATACAGCTGCCTGGGTGTCATGCATACTGCTGGATGGTTGTCATACATACTGCTGGCTGAGTGTCATACATGCTGTTGGCTGAGTGTCATACTTACTGCTGGCTGGGTGTCATACATACTGCTGGCTGGGTGTCATACATACTGTTGGCTGGGTGTCATACTTACTGCTTGCTGGGTGTCATACATACTGCTGGCTGGGTTTCATATATATTGCTGGCTGGGTGTCATACTGCTGGCTGGGTGTCATACATACTGCTGGCTGGGTGTCATACATACTGCTGGATGGTTGTTATACATACTGCTCGCTGAGTGCCATACATACTGTTGTCTGATTGTCATACTTACTGCTCGCTGGGTGTCATACATACTGCTGGCTGGGTGTCATACATACTGCTGGCTGGGTGTCATACACACTGCTGGCTTGGTGTCAAACATACTGCTCGCTGGGTGTCATGCATACTTTTGGCTGAGTGTCATGCATACTGCTGGCTGGGTGCCATACGTACTGTTGGCTGGGTGCCATACATGCTGCTGGGTGAGTGTCATACATACTGTTGGCTGAGCGTTTTACATACTGTTGGCTGGTTGTCATACATACTGCTGGCTGGTTGTCATACATACTGCTGTCTGAGTGTCATACATACTGCTGGCTGAGTGCCATACATACTGCTGGCTGTGTGTCATACATACTGCTGGCTGGTTGTCATACATACTGCTGGATGAGTGTCATACATACTGCTGGCTGAGTGCCATACATACTGCTGGCTGGGTGTCATACATACTGCTGGCTGAGTGTCAGACGTACTGCTGGCTTGCTGACATACATACTGCTGGCTGAGTGTCATACATACTGTTGGCTGGTTGTCATACATACTGCTGGCTGGGTGTCATAGATACAGCTGGCTAGTTGTTGTACATACTGCTGGCTGAGTGTTATACATACTGTTGGCTGAGTGTCATACATACTGCTGGCTGTTTGTCATACATACTGCTGGCTGGGTGTCATACATACTGCTTGCTGGTTGTCATACATACTGCTGGATTGGTGTCATACATACTGTTGGCTGAGTGTCGTATATACTGCTGGTTGGGTGTCATACATACGGCTACCTGGGTGTCATACATACTGTTGGCTGAGTGTCGTATATACTGCTGGTTGGGTGTCATACATACGGCTACCTGGGTGTCATACATACTTCTGGCTGGGTGTCATACATTCTTTTGGCAGGGTGTCATACATACTGCTGGCTGGTTGTCATGCATACTGCTGGCTGAGTGTCATACATACTGTTTGCTGAGTGTCATATATACTGCTGATTTGGTGTCATACATTCGGCTGGCTGGGTGTCATACAAACGGCTGGCTGGGTGTCATACGTATTGATGGCTGCGTGTTACACATACTGCTGGCTGGGTGTCATAAATACTGTTAGCTTGGTGACATACATACTGCTGGCTTGGTTTCATACATATCGCTGGCTGGGTGTCATATATACTGCTGGCTGGGTGATATATATTCTGCTGGCTGGGTGTCATACATACTGCTGGCTGGGTGTCATACTGCTGGCTGAGTGTCATACTGCTGGCTGCATGTTATATATACTGCTGGCTGCGTGTCATACATACTACTGGCTGGGTGTCATACATACTGCTGGCTGGGTGTCATACTGCTGGCTGCATGTTATATATACTGCTGGCTGCGTGTTATGTATACTGCTGGCTGGGTGTCATATATGCTGCTGGCTTCGTGTTATATATACTGCTGGCTGCGTGTTATATATACTGCTGGCTGCGTGTTATATATACTGCTGGCTGGGTGTCATACATACTGCTCGCTGCGTGTTATATATACTACTGGCTGCGTGTTATATATACTGCTGGCTGAGTGTCATACATACTTCTGGCTGCGTATTATATATACTGCTGGCTGCGTGTTTTATATACTGCTGGCTGCGTGTCATACATACTGACATACTGCTGGCTGCATGTTATGTATACTGCTGGCTGCGTGTTATACATACTGCTGGCTGCGTGTTATACATACTGCTGGCTGCGTGTTATACATACTGCTGGCTGCGTGTTATATATACTGCTGGCTGCGTGTCATGCATACTGCTGGCTGCGTGTTACTCATACTGGTGGCTGGGTGTCATAAATACTGCTAGCTGGGTGTCACACATACTGCTGGCTTTGTTTCATACATATCGCTGGCTGGGTGTCATATATACTGCTGGCTGGGTGATATATATACTGCTGGCTGGGTGTCATACATACTGCTGGCTGGGTGTCATACGTGCTGCTGGGTGGGTGTCATACTGCTAGCTGGGTTTCATGCATACTGCTTCCTGGGTTTCGTACATACTGCTGCCTGGGTGTCATCCATACTGCTGCCAGGGTGTCATACATACTGCTGGCTGGGTGTCATACATACTGCTGGATGGTTGTCATACATACTGCTGGCTCAGTGTCATACATACTGCTGGCTGGGTGTCATACATACTGCTGGCTGGGTTTCATATATATTGCTGGCTGGGTTTCATACATATTGCTGGCTGGGTGTCATACATACTGCTGGCTGGGTGTCATACATACTGCTGGCTGGGTGTCATACATACTGCTGGATGGTTGTCATACATACTGCTCGCTGAGTGTCATACATGCTGTTGGCTCAGTGTCATACTTAGTGCTGGCTGGGTGTCATACACCCTGCTGGCTGGGTGTCATACATACTGCTGGCTGGGTGTCATACACACTGCTGGCTGGGTGTGAAACATACTGCTCGCTGGGTGTCATACCTACTTTTGAGTGAGTGTCATACATACTGCTGGCTGGGTGTCATACATGCTGCTGGGTGAGTGTCATACATACTGTTGGCTGAGCGTTTTACATACTGTTGGCTGGTTGTCATACATACTGCTGGCTGGTTGTCATACATACTGCTGGCTGAGTGTGATACATACTGCTGGCTGAGTGCCATACATACTGTTGGCTGGGTGTCATACATACTGCTGGCTGAGTGTCATACGTACTGTTGGCTTGCTGTCATACATACTGCTGGCTGAGTGTCATACATACTGTTGGCTGGTTGTCATACATACTGCTGGCTGGGTGTCATAGATACTGCTGGCTGGTTGTCGTACATACTGCTGGCTTAGTGTTATACATACTGCTGGCTGAGTGTGTACATACTGCTGGCTGTGTGTCATACGTACTGCCGGCTGGGTGTTATACATACTGCTTGCTGGTTGTCATACATACTGCTGGCTTAGTTTCATACATGCTGTTGGCTGAGTCTCATATATACTGCTGGCTGGGTGTCATACATACGGCTATCTGGGTGTCATACATACTGCTGGCTGTGTGTCATACGTTCTTCTTGCTGGGTTTCATACATACTGCTGGCTGGGTGTCATGCGTACTGCTGGCTGAGTGTCATACATACTGTTGGCTGAGTGTCATATATACTGCTGCCTGGGTGTCATACATACGGCTCGCTGGGTGTCATACAAACTGCTGGCTGGGTGTCATACATACTGATGGATGAGTGTCATACATACTGCTGGCTGGGTGTCATACATACTGCTGGCTGGGTGTCATACGTACTACTGGCTGGGTGTCATACATACTGCTGGCTGGGTGTCATACATACTGCTGGCTGGGTGTCATACTGCTCATTGGGTGTCATACTACTCGCTGGGTGTCATACATACTGTTGGCTGAGTGTCATGTATACTGCTGCCTGGGTGTCATACATACTGCTGGCTTGGCGTGATACATTCTGCTGGCTGGGTGTCATACTGCTGGCTGGGTGTCATACATATTACTGGCTGAGTGTCATACATACTGTGGGCTGAGTGTCATATATACTCTTGCCTGGGTGTCATACATACTGCTGGCTTGGTGTCATACATACTGCTGGCTGGGTGTCATACATACTGCTGGCTGGTTGTCATACGTACTGCTGGCTGAGTGTCATACATACTGCAGGTTGAGTGTCATACCTACTGCTGGCTGGTTGTCATTCATATTGCTGGCTGGGTGTCATACATGCTGCTGGCTTGTTGTCATACATACTGCTGGCTGAGTGTCATACATACTGTTGGCTGAGTGTCATATATACTGTTGCCTGGGTGTCATACATACGGCTCGCTGGGTGTCATACATACTGCTGGCTGTGTGTCATACATACATACTGCTGGCTGGGTGTCATACATACTGCTGGGTGGGTGTCATACATACTGCTGGCTGGGTGTCACACATACTGCTTTCTGGTTGTCGTACATACTGCTTGCTTGGTGTCATACATACATACTGCCGGCTGGGTGTCATACATAGTGCTGGCTGTGTGTCATACATACTGCTGGCTGGGTGTCATACATACTGCCGAATTCATTCTGACGAGGACACTAGAGCACTCCAGGAAGATTTGAATAGACTGATACACTGTTCGGAGAAGTTGCATATGCAGTTTAATATAGAGAAATGCAAAGTTCTGAATGTTGGACAGGACAATAACCATGCCTCATATAAACTAAATAATATAGATCTTAATATTGCGGATTGCGAAAAAGATTTAGGATTTCTGGTTAGCAGTAATCTGAAACCAAGACAACAGTACGTAAGTATTCACAGTAAAGCTAACAGAATCGTTGGCTTCATATCAAGAAGCATAAACAGTAGGAGTCGTCAGGTTGTTCTTCAACTCTGTATATCCTTGGTTAGGCTTCATTTAGATTATGCTGCACAGTTTTGGTCACCGTATTACAGAATGGATATAAATGCTCTGGAAAACGTATAAAGAAGGATGTCAAAGTTGAACCCATGTATCAGAAATCTTCTCTATGATGATAGACTGAGGGCCCTGAATCTGCACTCTCTAGTAAGGCGTAGAATTAGGGGGGATATGATTGAGGTGTATAAATGGAAGACAGGAATAAATAAAAGGGATGTAAATAACGTGCTGAAAATATCTAGCCTAGACAGGACTCGCAGCAATGGTTTTAAGTTGGAAAATTTCAGATTCAGGAAGGATATAGGAAAGCACTGGTTTAGTAATGGAGTTGTGGATGAGTGGAACAAACTCCCGAGTACAGTTATAGAGGCTAAACCGTTGTGTAGTTTTAAAAATAGGTTAGATAAATACGTGAGTGGGTGTGAGTTGGACCTGATTAGCTTGTGTTACTAGGTCAGCTGCCGTGTTCCTTCCTTAAGTGAATGTGACCTGACCTGACTAGGTTGGGGCATTGGCTTAAGCTGGTAGGAGACTTGGACCTGCCTCGGATGGGCCAGTAGGCCTGCTGCAGTGTTCCTTCTTTCTTATGTTCGTATGTTCTTCTTGTGTTCTTATACTGCTGGCTGGCTGTCATACATACTGCTGGCTGGCTGTCATACATACTGCTGGCTGGGTGTCATACATGCTGCTGGATGGGTGTCATACATACTGCTGGCTGGGTGTCATACATACTGCTGGCTGGGTGTCATATATACTGCTGGCTGGGTGTCATATATACTGCAGGCTGGGTGCCATATATACTGCTGGCTGGGTGTCATACTGCTGGCTGGGTGTCATACATACTGCTGGCTGGGTGTCATACATACTGCTGGCTGGGTGTCATACAAAGTGCTGGCTGGGTGTCATACATACTTCTGGCTGCGTGTCATACATACTTCTGGCTGGGTGTCATACATACTGCTGGCTGGGTGTCATACATACTGTTGGCTGGGTGTCATACATACTGTTGGCTGGGTGTCATACATACTGTTGGCTGGGTGTCATACATATTGCTGGCTGGGTGTCATACATACTGGTGTTCATGACTGGTGTTCAGCTTCCTGTCATCAGACTGCTGTTCATGACTGGATGTAAGCTGCAGGAAACACCACACTGTATGAATAATGGCAGTATGAAGAACGTGTTTACATAACATCCGAACATACGGGATTTAAGACTCTCCGTCTCATTTGAAAATCGTATGATTATATTTTCCTGTCGTAAGATGAGAGTAAGTAAGTAAGTAAGCAAGTAAGTAAGTAAGTAAGTAAGTAAGTTCATTCCGGTGTACACAATTACATAGAATATTATACATAGCAGCTTATGTGCACAGAATCTAGGATAACCCAGAAAAGTCAGACGAAGTGACTTATTTCCACTGGGGTCCTTAATATTTCCACTGGGGTCCTTGATGTTTTCACTGGGTCCTTGATATTTCCACTGGGGTCATTGATATTTTCACATGGGCCCTTGATATGTCCACTGGGGTTCTTGATATTTCCATTGCGGTTCTTAATATTTCCACTGGAGTCCTTGATATTTCCACTGGGGTCCTTGATATTTCTTATGTGGTCCTTGATATTTCCACTGGGGTCCTTGATATTTCCACTGGGTCCTTGATATTTCCACTGGGGTCCTATATATTTCCACTGGGTCCTTGATATTTCCATTGGGGTCCTTAATATTTCCACTGGGGTCCTTGATATTTCTACTGGGTCCTTGATATTTGCACTGGGGTCCTTGATATTTCCATTGGAGTCCTTGATATTTCCATTGGTGGTCTGTAGTTCTTTAATATATCTCTGTTTATATCTACCATACTTCTCAGATAAAATAAACTAACCTGCTCTGAAAGCCTCCTGGATATAATTAGAAAGTCGATGTTCCTGTCTGAGAAAGTTGCGAGTTTATTTAACCGATTAAGAGGCAGTCAAGTGGGTCACTGCTCTCCTCTGCTGCCATTATACAATTATGGCCTCTCGTCCCAGGTTCTGTGATTACTGAAGTGGAGTTTCTACCCGGTAATGTATGAGTAGATGGAGACACCTCCGGGGGTTAGATGACCCATATGTGTTAGAAGATGAAGACACGTGTGGGTCGTCTACCCCCGGTGGTGAGAAAGCGTCGCACCTGTGGCAGTCTTGATGACTTGCACCAGGGAAAAATGGGATTCTTATTTTTTATGTTGTCACTGAACACGGTCTCGGCCAGTTATCCACACAATCTTGGCCGGTTATTAACACAGTTTTGTGAGTTATCCACACAATTTCCACTGCACAACCTGGCAGGGAACGTTCACCTCGAGGTATGACCTTTATGGGTTTAGCGATTTCCCCTAACTATAATATTGTGCCGTTCCAGACTGCAGTATGGTACCAGATCTACTCAGCCAGCTCTTCCCGGCTGCGCTTGATAAACACTGTTAATCACCTAGGAATACAACTCTTGAGTGCATTCCGCATTTCACCTATGGGGAGCCTTTCTGAAGTCTATTGACCTTCCATTGGATCTCCGCCGGGAGGAGTCCGACCTATTTGAAGTTTAGTGTACTACAGCTTAGGCTGTGGTCTTTGCGGAAGGAGAAACAGAGGGGTCTTTATCCTTGTTGTGGAAGGCTGCCTGTGATGGTTGGCGTTCGTATGCGGTGTCCCTCTACTGGACTATGGCCTCGATGTGTCCGTGGTCGGAGATGTTGGCTTCTCTCCCTACCCTCCGTGGATGGTGTCTGGAGTTCATCTTTGTAGCCAATGGATAGGAATCTCTAAACGCTGAGCCTCGGTGATGACCTTGGCTGATTTCCTGGAGCATGATCCAGTTCATATTTAAAGGATCAAGGTGTTTATGCTGGATCAAAGAGCGAGGGTGGTGTTAACTTTGCTGTGACTCCTGGTGAGGACTCCTACTGTGCACTGCTTCAAGAGCGCCATCTGTCTTCACTACGGTGTTCCATGCAATCCTCGCTACTCTTATCCTGATACCTGGCTTAGTTGGTTCTCGGTTCACTCTGTACTCAAATTCTTAGTGCACTCTTATCTACCATGGTCTGGTGTTCTTCTGGCCACACTGTGCTCCAAAAGATCTAGGACTGGTTCACTCTTCTTCATGTGTGGCACAAACATGAGATGTTCTGTTGGTGCCCTGGCCACAGTGGTGCCCTGGCCATGATGGTGCCCTGGTCATGTTAGTGCCCTGGCCATGATGGTGCCCTGGCTATGTTGGTGCCCTGGCCATGCTGGTGCCCTGACTATGTTGGTGCCCTGGCCATGCTGGTGCCCTGGCCATATTGGTGTCCTGGCCATGTTGGTGCCCTGGCCATGCTGGTGCCCTGGCCATGTTGGTGTCTTGGCCATGTTGGTTCCCTGGCCATATTGATGCCCTGGGAATTGAACGGCCAGATACAGAGGAAAAGTCTGCTTCAGTAAGCCTGACTAATTTACTAGACCATATCCACAGATATGTTCTTGTGAAGTGGTGGGTCCAGTGGGCCCTACAAACTGGCAACATGTTATTCAAGGTCTGGCAGGACACGAATGTTTGATCCTCCTTCAGCAGGAATCCTCACTTTGAGTCTACTCTCTGTCAACAAAGAATCAGGCAACACATCTCACCCATAGCCACCGATTTACCTTTTTTGCATATCTCGTGATAAACCGTAGACTGTGTTTCACATCTGAAGTCTGGCTTAAGCTTTCATACCGTCGTCATGGGTTTCATAATTGCTGGGGTGCCTGCAGGGACCTCAGGGTGCCTGCAGGGACCTCGGGGTGCCTGCAGGGACCTCCGGGTGCCTGCAGGGACCTCGGGGAGCCTGCAGGGACCTCGGGGTGCCTGCAGGGACCTCGGGGTGCCTGCAGGGACCTCGGGGTGCCTGCAGGGACCTCAGGGAGCCTGCAGGGACCTCGGGGTGCCTGCAGGGACCTCGCGGTGCCTGCTGGGACCTCGGGGTGCCTGCAGGGACCTCGGGGTGCCTGCAGGGACCTCAGGGAGCCTGCAGGGACCTCGGGGTGCCTGCAGGGACCTCAGGGAGCCTGCAGGGACCTCGGGGTGCCTGCAGGGACCTCGGGGAACCTTCTAATGCTCTTTTTAAACTTGGTCTGATTATATGATGATCACTTTGTGTATATTAACAACTGCTCTTGTTTTATTTTTATTGTATAAAGTGATTAACATAGTGCTCTGACAACAACAACAACAACAACAACAACAACTACTACTACTACTACTACTACTACTACTACTACTACTACTACTACTACTACTACTACTACTACTACTACTACTACCGGTGGCCTGGTGGCTAAAGCTCCCGCTTCACACACGGAGGGCCCGGGTTCGATTCCCGGCGGGTGGAAACATTTCGACACGTTTCCTTACACCTGTTGTCATGTTCACCTAGCAGCAAATAGGTACCTGGGTGTTAGTCGACTGGTGTGGGTCGCATCCTGGGGGACAAGATTAAGGACCCCAATGGAAATAAGTTAGACAGTCCTCGATGACGCACTGACTTTCTTGGGTTATCCTGGGTGGCTAACCCTCCGGGGTTAAAAATCCGAACGAAATCTTATCTTATCTTATCTTATCTCTACTACTACTACTACTACTACCACTACTAATACTACTACTACTGCATATGAAAATGTCTTACTTACCGACAAGTTGATAAGTAAGGCACATGTGTAACAGTCAGGTATCTTTATTCCGAAACGTGTCGCCTACACAGCAGACTTCTTCAGTCGAGTACAGAGGAGGCAACAGAAGCAGTAGAGATGTAAAGACGATGTAATCATTCCATCACCCTCGAAGACGTGGTTTGAGGGTGTCAGTCCCTCAGCCTGGCTGAGGGACTGACACCCTCAAACCACGTCTTTAACTGTCTTCAGTATCAAGTGGAAAGTTATTTAAATAATTCTCGTGATATTTTATAGAACGTTTTTATATTGATATAATGTTTCCAGTAAGTGTACACTTGTACCAGGTATACAGCTAGTACTGATATAATGTTTCAAGTAAGTGTACACTTGTACCAGGTATACAGCTAGTACTGATATAATGTTTCCAGTAAGTGTACACTTGTACCAGGTATACAGCTAGTACTGATATAATGTTTCCAGTAAGTGTACACTTGCACCAGGTATACAGCTAGTACTGATATAATGTTTCCAGTAAGTGTACACTTGCACCAGGTATACAGCTAGTACTGATATAATGTTTCCAGTAAGCGCACACTTACAGGTTTATACATATACACCTGTAAGTGCATATGTATACAGCTAGTATACATATACACTTACAGGTGAATATTTCTCACTGGGTGTTTACAAAATTCCCTATTAAAGTAATATTTTAGACCTGTGGTGAGCAGGTGCCAAGCAGTCTTAAATGGTCCTCGTGTAATGGATAGGTTTTAAACCCTATTAATTAACCAACCAATCATTCAGTAGTGATATTATTTTATAATCAAAACTAAGCGCTAAACGCACAAGGGTCATGTAGCACTGTCAGCAGTGGTAGAATATATTTAACGTAGATACGTTGCTCTTCGTCAGGTTTCCAACGCAGTTCAGGACTTCGGGAACGGCATGTCGACGTCCATAGCTAATAAGTTCAGCAACGGCCTTCAGAGTGTGCCTACTGCCGTGGGTGCTGGCGTGGCTGCCATCATACCACTGAATGACCAGACTAACCCACAGAAGCCACTCTTCCCATCCCCGCCTGCCATAAGTGTACCAGCATTGCCTACCATACCCAAGCCAGCACTGCCGTCTCTGGGTTCTCTCTTCACTAAAGCCACTGGCTTGAACGTGGGAGGTACTGGTACAGCAAGCGTTTCCGTCGCCAGACCAGGACAGACACCCACCAAGTCTACTATAGTTGTCAGCGCTAATAAACCTTAGGTAAGACCAGAGAACACAGTCAGACTCCATTATGGGTCACAAACACCTGTCTCACTCACAGAAAACGCTGACGTAGTCATCGAAGTTTTTGATAAGCGAATTATTATTAAGCAAAAATACTTTACCAACGTAACTTTACTAAATATTGTGTAATATAAAATATCTTAATTTATCTTGTCTTAAGAATTTGCTTCCTATTTCTCGACGTTTTTCTTCGGTAAAGTGAGAGGGAGGTTCAGGGCAAATATATAATGATCAATGTTTATTTTCATAATGTCTTTTAATGATATTTGTATCTGGTTTAAAAATGCAGCAGATTTACATATAGGAGAGTGTAGTACCGATTCTTGGTGTTGCACTGTGTACACAGTGGTACACTTGACACCAGCAACACATGATACAACACTTGACACCAGCAACACAAGTTATGATACAACGTCTCCACCTCTGCCAGTATGCCAGGATCATAACACACACACACACACACACACACACACACACACACACACACACACACACACACACACACACACACACACACACACAGACACACACACACACACACGCACACACACACACACACACACACACACACGCACACACACACACACACACACAGACACACACACACACACACACACACACACACACAGACACACACACACACACACACACACACACACACACACACACACACACGCACACACACACAACGACAACATGAAAATGACATAGCAGAGAAAGCCAAATCTGACCCGAAACTGTTATACAGCCACATCAGGAGGAAAACAACAGTCAAGGACCAGGTAATCAGGCTAAGGAAGGAAGGAGGAGAGACAACAAGAAATGACCGTGAAGTATGTGAGGAACTCAACAAGAGATTCAAAGTGTTCACAGAGGAGACAGAAGGGGCTCCAGAAAGACGGAGAGGTGGGGCACACCACCAAGTGCTGGACACAGTGCACACAACCGAGGAAGAAGTGAAGAGGCTTCTGAGTGAGCTAGATACCTCAAAGGCAATGGGGCCAGATAACATCTCCCCATGGGTATTGAGAGAGGGAGCAGAGGCGCTATGTGTGCCCCTAACAACAATATTCAATACATCTATCGAAACAGGGAGATTACCTGAGGCATGGAAGACAGCAAATGTAGTCCCAATCTTTAAAAAAGGAGACAGACATGAAGCATTAAACTATAGACCACTGTCACTGACATGTATAGTATGCAAAGTCATGGAGAAGATTATCAGGAGAAGAGTGGTGGAACACCTAGAAAGGAATGATCTCATCAACAGCAGCCAACATGGTTTCAGGGACGGGAAATCCTGTGTCACAAACCTACTGGAGTTCTATGACATGGTGACAGCAGTAAGACAAGAGAGAGAGGGGTGGGTGGATTGCATTTTCTTGGACTGTAAGAAGGCGTTTGACACAGTTCCACACAAGAGATTAGTGCAAAAACTGGAGGACTAAGCAGGGATAACAGGGAAGGCACTACAATGGATCAGGGAATACTTGTCAGGAAGACAGCAGTGAGTCATGGTACGTGGCGAGGTGTCAGAGTGGGCACCTGTGACTAGCGGGGTCCCATAGGGGTCACTCCTAGGACAAGTGCTGTTTCTGGTATTTGTGAACGACATGACGGAAAGAATAGACTCTGAGGTGTCCCTGTTTGCAGATGACGTGAAGTTGATGAGAAGAATTCATTCGATCGAAGACCAGGCAGAACTACAAAGGGATCTGGACAGGCTGCAGACCTGGTCCAGCAATTGGCTCCTGGAGTTCAACCCCACCAAGTGCAAAGTCATGAAGATTGGGGAAGGGCAAAGAAGACTGCAGACAGAGTACAGTGTAGGGGGCAAGAGACTACAAACCTCACTCAAGGAAAAAGATCTTGGGGTGAGTATAACTCCAGGCACATCTCCTGAAGCGCAAACCAACCAAATAACTGCTGCAGCATATGGGCGCCTAGCAAACCTCAGAACAGCATTCCAACATCTTAATAAGGAATCGTTCAGGACCCTGTACACCGTGTACGTTAGGCCCATATTGGAGTATGCGGCACCAGTTTGGAACCCACACCTAGCCAAGCACGTAAAGAAACTAGAGAAAGTGCAAAGGTTTGCAACAAGACTAGTTCCAGAGCTAAGAGGTATGTCCTACGAGGAGAGGTTAAGGGAAATCAACCTGACGACACTGGAGGACAGGAGAGATAGGGGGGACATGATAACGACATACAAAATACTGAGAGGAATTGACAAGGTGGACAAAGACAGGATGTTCCAGAGATGAGACACAGCAACAAGGGGACACAGTTGGAAGTTGAAGACACAGATGAATCACAAGGATGTTAGGAAATATTTCTTCAGCCACAGAGTAGTCAGGAAGTGGAATAGTTTGGGAAGCGATGTAGTAGAGGCAGGATCCATACATAGCTTTAAGCAGAGGTATGGTAAAGCTCACAGTTCATGGAGAGTGACCTAGTAGCAACCAGTGAAGAGACGGGGCCAGGAACTTGGACTCGACCCTTGCAACCTCAACTAGGTGAGTACAACTAGGTGAGTACACACACACACACACACACACACACACACACACACACACACACACACACACACACACACACCAACAAGTGTTGGATGATATACAAACAATGGAGGAGGAGGTAAAGAAGCTGCTAAGTGACCTTGATACCTCAAAGGCGATGGGACCGGACATCTCCCCATGGGTCCTTAGAGGAGGAGGAGCAGAAACGCTGTTCATGCCACTAACCACAATCTTCAATACATCCCTTGAAACTGGGCAACTACCTGAGGTATGGAAGACAACAAATGTAGTACCCATTTCTAAGGAAGGAGACAAACGAGGCACTAAACTACAGACCAGTGTCTCTGACGTGTATAGTATGCAAAGTCGTAGAAAAGATTATCAGGAGGAGAGTGGTGGAGCACCTGGAACAGAACAAGATTATAAATGATTACCCGCATGGATTCATGGATTCTGGAGTTTTATGACACGGTAACAGAAATAAGACATGAGAGAGAGAGGTGGGTTAATTGCATTTTCCTGGACAGCAGGAAGGCCTTCGACACAGCTCCTCACAAGAGATTAGTGCAGAAGCTGAAGGATCAGGTATGTATAATAGGAAGGGCACTGCAATGGATCAGGTAATACCTGACAGGGGGTAACAATGAGTCATGGTACGTGAAGAGGTATCACAGTGGGCGCCTGTGACGAGTGGGGTCCCACAGGGGTCAGTCCTAGGACCAGTGCTATTTCTGATATATGTGAATGACATGATGGAAGGGATAGACTCTGAAGTGTCCCTGTTCGCAGATGATGTGAAGTTAATGAGAGGAATTAAATCAGATGAGGATCCGGCAGGACTACAAAGAGACCTGGGCAGGCTGGACACCTGGTCCAGCAACTGGCTTCTCGAATTCCACTCTGCCAAATGCAAAGTCATGAAGTCTGGGGATGGGCAAAGAAGACTGCAGACAGAGTATAGGTTAGGTGGACAAAGACTGCAAACCTCACTCAAGAAGAAAGATCTTGGGGTGACCATAACACCGAGCACATCTCCAGAAGCACACATCAACCAAATAACTGCTGCAGCATATGGGCACCTGGCAATCCTGAGAATAGCATTCCGATGCCTTAGTAAGGAATCGTTCAAGAAACCGTACACTGTGTACGTCAGGCCCAGACTGGAGTATGGGCCTGACACACACACACACACACACACACATAAACACACAAACACACACACACGTAGTGGAGGCGGGAACCATACATAGTTTTAATGCGAGGTATGATAAAGCTCATGGGGCAGGGAGAGAGAGGACCTAGTAGCAACCAGCGAAGAGGCGGGGCCAGGAGCTATGAATCGACCCCTGCAACCACAAATAGGTGAGTACAAATAGGTGAGTACACATACATGCACACATACACACACACATGCACACACACACACACACACACACACACACACACACACACACACACACACACACACACAGAGGCTCTAACAGACAACTGCCGTATCCAGGAACAGCTAAACACAGGGACACTGGATAGGGAAGAGACAGAAGGAAGGAACACTTGAACGGCGGGAACTAATTCGCCCCAGAGGATGCTCAGGGAAGTACAGTGGGAGGACGAAAGGGAGAGGGCAGTTTTTGTCTATGGGCTCCAGAAAGTTAAAGGGGAAACTTACGAAGCAAGAAAACAGAATTAAAAAAAAAAAAAAGATTGAAAGCATCATGAAAGCAATAGGAGAGGACGACATGACCCAGATGACAAATTTTCACAGAATTGGGTGGTTTGCGAGAGGAAAAAAAGCGTCCAGTCAAAGTGATCTTCAAAGCAGCGTCAGCTGGAAACTGGATCCTGCAGGAGACAGCACGTCTAAGGGACAAACCGGAGTACCGGAGTGTGTACCTCGACCTAGACAGAACATAAAACGAGAAGAAGATACTGAAAGAGAGGGTGCAACATCGCAAGGAGGAATGGGAGGCAAAGAAGGAGGGGAGCGGGAGAAACCAGACCCAGGTGCAAGAAGGGCAAACACAACCTACTCCAGGACCATGCACAGAAGGGATGCAACCATGGCAACCTCAATGCAACCAAACAACCAAATTCAAAACCCACACACTGTACCCTCTGCTCCCATCCCTCTCACCATAAACCCCACCCCCACAGTAACTCACAGTAACCCACACACTGTACCCTCTGCCCCCATGCCCCTTATCATAAACCCCATTCCCACAGTAACCCACACACTGTACCCTCTGCCCCACCCCCCACACCACAAACCCCATCCTCCACACGACAAACTCCACCCCACAGGCCCCTGCCAGGGCACCTGTTCCCCCATTCTCCTCGGACCACAGTTTTAGAAAAGAAGTTGAAGGTTTGATACACGAACGCAGATGGAATAAGGAATAACTGTGAGGAGTGGCATGAGGAAGGGTTGCACTGCTCATTAAAAACCGATGGGGATATCACAAAATGGAAGGAATGGACGAGATTGTATTAAGAGATTACATAGTAGGTACAATTCAGTCAGGGGAACTGACTCATTGGAGTGATGTCTAACCCGCCACAGAACTGCAGGAGGCCAAGAGAAGAATATGATGAGAGCAGCAGAACAATGGTAGACACACTAGCTAAGGTGGCCAGAAGAGCTCACTTGAGTAGATCAAGGTTACTGGTTATGGGCGATTTCAACACAGGGAGATTGATTGGGAAAACCTGGAACCACATGGGGGTCCTGAAACACGGAGAGCCATGATGATGGGAAACCTTATGCACCAACATGTTAGGGATACTACCAGAGAGAGAGGGGAGGATGAACCAGCAAGACTGGACCTTGTGTTCACCCTGAGTAGCTCAGACATTGAGAGAATCATATATGATAGGCCCCTTGGATCTAATGACCACATGGTTCTGAACTTTGAATACATCATAGGGCTAGAAGTGGAGAGGGTAACAGAAGCAGAAAGGGAAAAGCCAAACTATAAAAGGGGACACTACACAGGCATGAGGACCTTCCTGCAGGTTCAGTGGGAAAGAGAGTTGGTAGGAGAGTCAGTAGACGAAATGATGGACTACATAACAACAAAATGAAAGGAGGCAGAGAAGAGGTTTGTTTCTAAGGGTACCAGAAATGATGGAAGACCAGAATGAGCCTTTGGTTTACCTGAAGGTGTAGGGAGGCAAAAACTAAGTGCACTAGAGAACGGAAAAAGTACAGAAGGCAAAGGACCCAGGAAAATAAGGAGATAATTCGACGAGCCAGAAACGGGCAGGCACAGATAAGGAGGGAGACCCAGCGGCAATATGAAAACAGTATCGAAAGTCAAGTCTGACCTGAAACTGCTTTATAGCCACATCAGGAGGAAGACAACAGTCAAGGACCAGGTAATCAGGTTGGGGAAAGAAGGCGGGGAGCTCACAAGAAACGACCAAGAAGTATGTGAGGAGCTCAATACGAGATTTAAGGAAGTATTTACAGTGGAGGCAGAAGGAACACTGGGAAGACAAAACAGAGGGGTACACCAACAAGGGATAAACTAACAAGCGTTGGATGAAATACACAATCGAGGAGGCGAAGAAGCTCCTAAGTGACCTTGATACCTCAAAGGTGGTGGGACCGGACATCTCTCCATGGGTCTTTAGAGAGGGAGCAGAGACACTGTGTATGCCACTAACTACAATATTCAACATATTTCTTGAAACTGGGCAACTACCTGAAGTATGGAAGACGGAAAATATAGTTCCCATCTTCAAGAAAGGAGACAGAAATGAGGCACTAAACTATAGATCAGTGTCACTGACGTGTATACTATGCAAAGTCATGGAGAAGATTACCAGGAGGAAAGAGGTGGAGCACCTGGAACGGAACAAGATTATAAACGACAGCCAGCACGGATTCATGGAAGGCAAATCCTGTGTCACAAACCTTCTGGAGTTTTATGACAAGGTAACTGAAGTAAGACATGATAGGGGGTAATGGGTTGATTTCATTTTCTTGGACTGCAGGAAGGCCTTCGACACAGCTCCTCACAAGAGATTAAGTGCAGAAGCTAGAGGATAGGGCACGTATAACAAGAAGCGCACTGCAATGGATCAGAGAATACCTGACAGGGAAGCAACAGCAAGTATGATGCGGTATCACAATGGGTGCCTGTGCCGAGTGGGGTCTCACAGGGGTCAGTCCTGGGACCAGTGCTATTTTTGGTATATGTGAATGACATGACAGAAGGGATAGACTTAGAATTGTCCCTGTTTGCAGATGATGCAAAGTTAATGAGGAGAATTAAATCAGATGCAGATCAGGGAGGACTACAAAGAGACCTGGACAGGCTGGACGTGTGGTCCAGCAACTGGCTCCTGGAATTTAACCCAGCAAATGCAAAGTCATGAAGATAGGGGGAAGAGCAAAGAAAACTGCAGACAGAGTATAGGCTAGGTGGACAAAGACTGCAAACCTCACTCAAGGAGAAAGATCTAGGGGTGAGTATAATACCGACCACGTCGCCGGAAGCACACATAAATGCTGCGGCATGTGGGCGCCTGGCATTCCTGAGAATAACGTTCTGAAACCTCAGTAAGGAATCGTTCAGCACTCTGTACACCGTGTACGTCAGGCTCATACTGGAGTATGTAGCACCAGTTTGTAACCCACACCTAGTCAAGCACATAAAGAAATTAGTGAAAGTGCAAAAGTTTGCAACAAGGCTCGTTCCAAAGCTAAGGGGAATGTCCTACAAAGATAGGTTAAGGGAAATCGGCCTGATGACACTGGAAGACAGGAGGGTCAGGGGAGATATGATGACGACATACAAAATACTGCATGGAATAGATAAGGTGGACAGAGGCAGGATGTTTCAGAGATGGGACACATAAACAAGGGGTCACAATTAGAAGCTGAAGACTCGGTTGAATCAAAGGGATGTTAGGAAGTATTTCTTCAGCCACAGAGTTGTTATAAAGTGGAATAGTCTGGCAAGTGATGTAGCAGAGGCAGGAACCATACAGAGTTTTAAGACGAGGTATGTTAAAACTCATGGAGCAGGGAGAGGGAGGACTCAGTAGCGGTCAGTCAAGAGGCAGGGCCAGGAGCTGAGTCTCGACCCCTGCAACCACAAACAGGTGAGTACAAATAGGTGATTACACACGCTCACACATACACAGGAGGGTTAGAGGAGACATGATAACGACAGACAAAATACTGTGCAGAATGGACAAGGTGGACAGAGACAGGATGTTCCAGAGATGGCACACAGAAACAAGGGGTCACAATTGGAAATTGAAGTCCCAGATGAGTCAAGGGGATGTTAGGAAGTATTTCTTCAGTCATAAAGTAGTCAGGAAGTGGAATAGCCTAGCAAGTGAGGTAGTGGAGGGAAGAACCCTACATAGCTTTAAGATGAGGTGTGATAAAGCTCATGGAGCAGGAAGAGAGAGGACCCAGTAGCACTCAGTGAAGAGGTGGGGCCAGGAGCTGAGTCTCGACCCCTGAAACCACAATTAGGGTAGTACAATTAGGTGAGTACACAAGCACACACACACACACAGGAAGACAGGAAGACAGCAGCGAGTCATGGTACGTGGCGAGGTGTCAGAGTGGGCACCTGTGACCAGCAGGGTCCCACAGGGGTCAGTCCTAGGACCAGTGCTGTTTCTGGTATTTGTGAACGACATGACGGAAGGAATAGACTCTGAGGTGTCCCTGTTTGCAGATGACGTGAAGTTGATGAGAAGAATTCACTCGATCGAAGACCAGGCAGAACTACAAAGGGATCTAGACAGGCTGCAGACCTGGTCCAGCAATTGGCTCCTGGAGTTCAATCCCACCAAGTGCAAAGTCATGAAGATTGGGGAAGGGCAAAGAAGGCCGCAGATGGAGTACAGTCTAGGGGTCAGAGACTACAAACCTCACTCAAGGAAAAAGATCTTGGGGTGAGTATAACACCAGGCACATCTCCTGAAGTGCACATCAACCAAATAACTGCTGCAGCATATGGGCGCCTAGCAAACCTCAGAACAGCATTCCGACATCTTAATAAGGAATCATTCAGGACCCTGTACACCGTGTATGTTAGGCCCATATTGGAGTATGCGGCACCAGTTTGGAACCCACACCTAGCCAAGCACGTGAAGAAACTAGAGAAAGTGCAAAGGTTTGCAACAAGACTAGTCCCAGAGCTAAGAGGTATGTCCTACGAGGAGAGGTTAAGGGAAATCAACCTGACGACACTGGAGGACAGGAGGGATAGGGGGGACATGATAACGACATACAAAATACTGAGAGGAATTGACAAGGTGGACAAAGACAGGATGTTCCAGAGATTGGACACAGTAACAAGGGGACACAGTTGGAAGCTGAAGACACAGATGAATCACAGGGATGTTAGGAAGTATTTCTTCAGCCACAGAGTAGTCAGTAAGTGGAATAGTTTGGGAAGCGATGTAGTGGAGGCAGGATCCATACATAGCTTTAAGCAGAGGTATGATAAAGCTCACGGCTCAGGGAGAGTGACCTAGTAGCGATCAGTGAAGAGGCGGGGCCAGGAGCTCAGACTCGACCCCCGCAACCTCAACTAGGTGAGTACAACTAGGTGAGTACACACATACACACACACACATACACACACACACACACACACACACACACACACACACACACACACACACACACACACACACACATGCACATCACAAACAACCACCCAAAAACACATAGGTTTTTCATTCTGTGGTGAGAAAAAAATGGATTACCAGTGAACAGGATGGAAAACCAGGGGACTGGAGGATAAGTCTGGGAAGGAAGATTGGGTGGCAGAGCTCATGAAAAGGAAACAAGAGTGGAGAAGGAAGCTAGAAGAGCTTAGCAAGAAGATGGAGGAGAGGATAGCTGCAGAGAGCAGAAAATGGGAGCTACAGCCACCACAGCAGAGGCCAAGATACAAAGATTAGAAGAACTAAAAATTCTGAAACAGTCTAAAGAACCAAAGAACACTATGGACATGACATCAGGAACTGCTATATCATTCACAAACGAGGGTACTGTAGGGAACAAAGGAGTTAAACTGTATGCAGAGGCCCTATCAGACCACTGTGGAGCCTGGAAAAGAGGAGTACACCAGGAACAAATAAGGGGGCTGAAGAAAATGAAAGAGCAAAGCTATACACAGAGTCCCTAACAGACCATAGCAGTGCCCAGAAAAAGCTGAGAAGGGAAAATGACAGACCACGGGGCACAGGGACATCAGATAGAGAAGGGATTGAAGAAAGGAAAGCTGTGATGCAGGCAACTAAATCGACTCAGGAGATGCAAAGGGAAATGCAGTGGGAAGATGAAAGAGAGAGATCAATCTTTGTTTATGGGCTCTAGGAAACTGAAAGGGAAACCTATGAAGCAAGAAGTCAGGGAAAAAAACGATTGAAAGTATCATTTAAAGCAGTAGGAAAGGACGACATGATCCAGCTGACAAATTTTCTGAGAATAGGGAGGTTTGCAAGAGGAAAAAAAAAACAGCCAGTCAAAGTGATTTTCAAGGCAGAATTGGCTTGAAACAGGATCCTGTAGGAGAAAACACGACTAAGGGACATATCGGCCTACTGGAAGGTGTACCTTGACTGAGAATGGGAATAAAGGCAGAATCTAAAAGAGAGAGTACAAAGAGCAAGGAGGAAAGAGAGGCAAGACAGAGATGGGCAGGAGAACCCAGACCCAAGAGAAAGAGCAAATACAAACTCCCTCAGAACCACCTACAGAAGGCCCTCAACTCCGACAACCTCAATGCAGCCAAACAATTTAACCCAAAATCCACACACCGGACACACTGCCCCCACCCCCCTTCATCACAAACTTCACCTTCACAGCAACCCCCCCCCCATAGTCCCCTTGCCAGGTCTCCCACTTCCCAACTCCAACGCACTCCCCGTGCCACAGTTTTAGAAAAGAAGTTGAAGGTTTGGTATACAAATACAGATGGAATAACAAATAAATGTTAGGAGTAGCATGAAAGAATCAAGATGTCCCCAGGCATCATAGCACTCACAGAAACGAAACACACTGGGATAATAACAGATGTAATCTTTTCACCTGGATATCAGATCCTGAGGAAAGATAGAGGGAGCAGAGGGGGGGGGGGTAAGAGTTGCACTGATCATTAAAAACTGGTGGGGATTTGATGAAATGGAAGGAATATATATAATGGGCGAAAGGGAATACGTAGTAGGAACAATTCATTCTGGGGACCCTAAGGTGGTAATTGCAGCAATGTATAACCCAGCAAAGAACTGCAGGAGGTCAAGAAAAGAATATGAAGAGAGCAGCAAAGCAATGGTAGACACACTAGCTGAGATGGCCAGACGAGTTCACACAGGTAGAGCAAAATTTCTAGTTATGGGTGATTTCAGTCACAAGAAGATTGACTGGGGAAGCCTGGAGCCACAAGGGGTCCCAAAACATGGAGAGCCAAGATGATGGAGGTGGTACCAGAAAACCTCATGCATCAACATGTTAGGGACACTACCAGAGAGAGAGAAAGAGGTGAGGATGAACCAGCAAGACTGGAAATTGTATTCACCTTGAGTACTTCACACATCGAGAACATCACACAGAAAAGGCCCCTCAGAGCTAGTGATCTGTGGTTCTGAGCTTTGAATACATGGAGTTACAAGTTGAGAGGGTAACAGAAGGATGGGAAAAACTAAACTACAAAGGGGAGGGGGGATTAAACAAGCATGAGGAACTTCCTGCAAGAGGTTCAGTGGGAAAGAGAATTGGTAGGAAAATCAGTGAACGAAATGATGGACTATGTGACAACAAAATGCAAGGAGGCAAAGGAAAAGATTGTTCCAAAGGCTAACAGAAATAATGGAAAGTCCAGAATGAGCCCTTGGTTCACTCAAAGGTGTAGGGAGGCAAAAACTATGTGTGCTAGAGAATGGAAAAAGTACAGAAGTCAAAGGATCCAGGAAAATAAAGAGATTAGTTGAAGAGCCAGAAACAAGTATGCACAGGTCATATCAGCCTGCCAAGAAGGGCCAAGGAGTGAAAGGGGAGAGCAGCTGGGTGCAGATGGAGATGGTGATAGGTCAAATGCAGAGGCACAACCATGCTACCAAGAGCCACTGGAAAAAAACAAGGGAGAAAATGACCACATACAGACAGGAACCAGTCACAGAGGGAAAGGCAATGAGAGAAGGAAAGGGCAAAATCAGTGTTTATCCATGGGCTTCAGGAGAGAGAGGAAAGGACACACACTGAAAGATGGCAGGCAGAAAGAAAGGAGATTGAGAACATCATCACAGAAATCGGTGAAGAAGACATGGATGAGATTGTAAATTTTCAGAGAATAGGGGGGTACTTGAAGGGGAGAAAATGACTGATCAAGCTGATTTTCTGGACAGAAACAGTGCAGAACAGGATCCTCCAAGAGAAACTACAGTTGAAGTACTCGGCAGAGTACAAGAGGGTGTTCCTAGACAGAGACAGAACACAAACAGAACGACAGCAGCTGAGGGAGAGGACAAAAAACGGAAAGGAGCTAGGAAGGGAGACAAGGATGGAACCAGCAGAGGTCAATCAGAGCAGGACAGAGCAGCAAGGGCAAGCACACACAGAACCATCCCCAGAACCCCACAACCTATCACACCATCCCAACACAAACTACAGTCCATACTCACAGCTTCCACCAAACACCCAGCTATAGAATCTCACAGTACGCTACGAGGTCTCCCACCCTCCCAGGCCCCCCAAACCACAGTGTTGGAGAGGAAACTGAAGGTATGGTACACAAATGCTGATGGAATAACAAATTAGTGGGAGAAGTGGCACAAAAGAGTCAAAGAGGCATCACCGGACATCATAGCTCTCACAGAAACCAAGCTTACATGTATGATAACAGATGCCATCTTTCCAATGGGATACCAGATCCTGAGGAAAGACAGAGGGAACAGGGGGGGGTGGAGGAGTGGCACTGCTGATCAAAAACCGATGAAATTTTGATGAACTGGAGAGAGGAGACAGCGGAGAAGCAAGCGATTACATAGCAGGAATGCTTCACTCTGGAGGTCCCAAAGTGGTAATTGCAGTGATGTATAACTCACCACAGAACAGCAGGAGGCCAAGGCAAGAGTATGATGACAGCAATAGAGCGATGATTGACACACTGGCTACAGTGGCCAGAAGAGCTCATGCATGCAGGGCAAAGCTCCTGATCATGGGTGGCTTTAACCACAAGGAAATTGATTGGGAGAACTTGGAGCCACATGGGGCCAAGACACATGGAGGGCTAAGATGATGGAGGTGGTACTGGAAAACTTCATGTACCAACACGTAAGGGACTCTACAATAAAGAGAGGAGAAGATGAACCAAGACTTGACCTAGTATTCACCTTGAGTAGTGCAGATATTGAGGACATCACATATGAAAGAACCCTTGGGGCCAGCGATCATGTGGTTTTAAGCTTTGAATACATAGTAGAGCTACAAGTAGAGGGGGAAGCAGGAAGGCCAGGGCGAATGAAGCCAAACTGCAAGAAAGGGGACTACAGGGGAATGAGGAACTTCCTGAATGGGGTTCAGTGGGACAGAGAACTGGCAGGAAAGCCAGTTAATGAGATGATGGAATATGTTACAACAATGTGCAAGGAGGCTGAGGAGAGGTTTGTACCCAAGGGTAACAGGAATAATGAAAAAGCCAGGATGAGCCCATGGTTCACCCGAAGGTGCAGGGAGGCAAAAACCAAGTGTGCTAGGGAATGGAAGAAGTACAGAGAAGTACAGGAGAAGTACAGGAGAATAAGGAGAGCAGTCATAGAGTCAGAAATGAATATACAGAGATAAGAAGGGAGGCCGAACAACAATATGAAAACGACATAGTAGCGAAAGCCAAATCTGACATGAAGCTGTTATACAGCCACATCAGGAGGAAAACAACAGTCAAGGAAAAGGAAATCAGGCTAAGGAAGGAAGGAGGAGAGACAACAAGAAATGAAGTATGTGAGGAACTCAACAAGAGATTCAAAGAAGTGTTCACAGAGGAGACAGAAGGGGCTCCAGAAAGACGGAGAGGTGGGGTACACCACCACCAAGTGATGGACACAGTTCACACAACCGAAGAAGTGAAGAGGCTTCTGAGTAAGCTAGATAACTCAAAGGCAATGGGTCCAGTTAACATCTCTCCATGGGCCCTGAGAGAGGGAGCAGAGGCGCTATGTGTACCCCTAACAACAATATTCAATACATCTATCGAAACAGGGAGATTACCTGAGGCATGGAAGACAACAAATGTAGCCCAAGTCTTTAAAAAAGTTAACAGACATGAAGCACTAAACTACAGACTAGCATCATTGACATGTACAGTATGCAAAGTCAATGAGAAGATTATCAGAAGAGTGGTGGAACACCAAAAAGGAATGATCTCATCAACAGCTGCTAACATGGTTTCAGGAATGGGAAATCCTACTGAAGTTCTATGACATTATGACAGCAGTAAGACAAGAGAGAGAGGGGTGGGTGGATTGCATTTTCGTGGACTGCAAGAAGGCATTTGACACAGTTCCACACAAGAGATTAGTGCAAAAACTGGAGGACCAAGCAGGGATAACAGGGAAGGCACTACAATGGATCAGGGAATACTTGTCAGGAAGACAGCAGCGAGTCATGGTACGTGGCGAGGTGTCAGAGTGGGCACCTGTGACCAGCGGGGTCCCACAGGGGTCTGTCCTAGGACCAGTGCTGTTTCTGGTATTTGTGAACATGACGGAAGGAATAGACTCCAAAGTATCCCTGTTTGCAGATGACGTGAAGTTGATGAGAAGAATTCATTCGATCGAAGATCAGGCAGAACTACAAAGGGATGTGGACAGGCTGCAGATCTGGTCCAGCAATTGGCTCCTGGAGTTCAACCCCACCAAGTGCAAAGTCATGAAGGTTGGGGAAGGGCAAAGAAGACCGCAGACAGAGTACAGTCTAGGGGGCCAGAGACTACAAACCTCACTCAGGGAAAAAGATATTGGGGTGAGGATAACACCAGGCACATCTGAAGTGCACATCAACCAAATAACTGCCGCAGCATATGGGCACCTAGCATTTTAATAAGGAATCGTTCAGGACCCTGTACACCATGTACGTTAGGCCCATATTGGAGTATGCGGCACCAGTTTGGAGCCCACAGCTATCCAAGCACGTAAAGAATTTAGAGAAAGTGCAAAGGTTTGCAACAAGACTAGTCCCAGAGCTAAGGGTCTGTCCTACGAGGAGAGGTTAAGGGAAATCGACCTGACGACACTGGAGGACAGGAGAGATAGGGGGGACATGATAACAACATACAAAATACTGAGAGGAATTGACAAGGTGGGCAAAGACAGGATGTTCCAGAGATGGGACACAGCAACAATGGGACACAGTTGGAAGCTGAAGACACAGATGAATCACAGGGATGTTAGGAAGTATTTCTTCAGCCACAGAGTAGTCAGGAAGTGGAATAGTTTGGGAAGCGATGTAGTGAAGGCAGGATCTATACATAGCTTTAAGCAGAGGTATGATAAAGCTCACGGTTCACGGAGAGTGACCTAGTAGCGACCTAGTAGCGGGGTCAGGAGCTAGGACTCGACCCTTGCAACCTCAACTAGGTGAGTACAGACAAGGAGAGAGGCGCAGAGGTAATACAAAAATGACACAGCACTGAAAGTCAAGTCTGACTCGAAGCTGTTGCATAGCCACATCAGTAGGAAAACAACAGTCAAAGACCGGGTAATCAGGTTGAGGAAGGAAGGTGGTGGAGTTCAGATGAAACAACCAAGAAGTATGTGAGGAGCTCAACATATTTAAAAATAAGTATTTACAGTGGAGACAGAAAGGACTCCGGAGAATCAGAATAGGGAGGTACACCAACAAGTGCTGAGTGAAATACACACAACTGAGGAGGTGAAGAAGCTCCTACATGAACTTGATACCTCAACATTTCTCTGTGGATCCTTAGAGAATGAGCAAAGATGCTGTGTGTGCCACTAAAAACAATCATCGACACATCCATCGAAAATGGACAACTACTTGAGGTAGTCTTAATTTTCAAGAAAGGAGACAGACACAAGGCATTAAAGTACAGACCAGTGTCACTGACGTGTATAGTATGCAAAGGACAAGATTATGAGGAGAGTGGTGGAGCACCTACAAAGGAACAAGCTTATTCACGACAGCCAGCACGGTTTCTGGGAAGGGAAATCCTGTGTCACAAACCTAATCCAGTTTTATGACAAGGTAATGGAAGTAAGACATGAGAGAGAGAGGGGGGTGGGTAGACTGCAATTTTTTGGACTGCAAGAAGGCCTTCATCACAGTTCCTCACAAGATATTAGCACAAAAGCTAGAGGATCAGGCACATATAACAGGAAAGGCACTGCAATGGATGAGAGAATACCTGACAGGGAGGCAACAACGAGTCATGGTACGTGATGAGGCGTCAGTGTGGGCACCTGTGGCGAGTGAGGTTCCACAGGGGTCAGTCCTAGGACCGGTGCTGTTTCTGGTATTTGGAAACATGATGGAAGGGATAGACTCCGAAGTGTCCCTGTTTGCAGATGATGTGAAGTTGATGAGAAAAATTCAATCGGACGAGGACCAGGCAAAACTACAAAGGGATGTGGACAGGCTGCAGACCTGGTCCAGCAATTGGCTTCTGGAGTTCAACCCCACCAAGTGCAAAGTCATGAAGATTTGGGAAGGGCAAAGAAGATCGCAGACAGAGTACAGTCTAGGGGGCCAGAGACTACAAACCTCACTCAAGGAAAAAGATCTTGGGGTGAGTATAACACCAGACACATCTCCTGAGGCACACATCAACCAAATAACTGCTGCAGTATATTGGCGCCTAGCAAACCTCAGAACAGCATTCCGACATCTTAATAAGGAATCATTCAGTACCCTGTACACTGTGTACGTTAGGCCCATATTGGAGTATGCAGCA
The DNA here is from genome assembly GCF_026875155.1 of Cherax quadricarinatus. NCBI lineage: Eukaryota > Metazoa > Arthropoda > Malacostraca > Decapoda > Parastacidae > Cherax > Cherax quadricarinatus. The sequence goes on from NC_069417.1 coordinate 50,957,843, forward strand.
CCAGTTTGGAACCCACACCTAGCCAAGCACATAAAGAAACTAGAGAAAGTTCAAAGGCTTGCAACAAGACTAGTCCCAGAGCTAAGGGGTATGTCTTATGAGGAGAGGTTAAAGGAAATCGACCTGACGACACTGGAGGACAGGAGAGATAGGGGGACATGATAATGACATATAAAATACTGAGAGGAATTGACAAAGTGGACAGAGACTGAATGTTCCAGAGATGAGACACAGCAACAAGGGGACACAGTTGGAAGTTGAAGACTCAGATGAATCACAGAGATGTTAGGAAGTATTTCGTCAGTCACAGAGTAGTCAGGAAGTGGAATAGTTTGGGAAGCGATGTAGTGGAGACAGGATCCATTCATAGCTTTAGGAAGAGGTATGATAAAGCTCATGGTGCTCGAAGAGTGACCCAGTAGCGGCCAGTGAAGATGCGGGGGCCAGGAGCTGTGACTCGACTCCTGCAACCACAACTAGGTGATTACACACACACACACACACACACCTATTTGAGGAGATTCAAATCAGACGAGGGTCAGGCAGGACTACAAATAGGCCTGGACAGGCTGAACATGTGGTTAAGCAACTGGCTTCTCGAATTCAACCCTGCCAAATGCAAAGTCATGAAGACTGAGGAAAGGCAAAGAAGGCCACAGACAGAGTATAGGCTAGGTGGCCAAAGACTGTAAACCTCACTCAAGGAGAAAAATCCTGGGATGACCATAACACCGAACACGTCTCTGGAAGCACACATCAACCAGATAACTGCTGCAGCATATGGGCGCCTGGCAAACCTGGGAATAGCATTCCGATACCTTAGTAAAGAATCGTTCAAGACACTGTACACTGTGTACGTCAGGCCCATACTGGAGTTGTTACAAAAAACGCGATTCTAAAAGCTTAGAGATCTCCAGTGAATACTAGAAAGGACTGATCTTCTAGCATCCAGCCTGTTACTGGGTTTTCGTAACAAGTAGTCAGTATCCTTGTCCAATTATCCATTAGAATTCAGTATTATTCAATAGTGCTTCAGGATTACAACTGGTAGGCTACTAACTAGAGAAATTAAAATTTAATAAATTTATTAAGTCTAGAGGTATATTATCAAATTAAATTAAATTAAATTAATCACTGTAATCAAAATAATATCACATCTCTCGAGTTCAATATTATTGTGCTGAAAGCACATATCACATTTATAATTCTTAAGTACCGTCTGGTACATTAACATTTAATAAGATATTACAAATATGTACAAGTAAGTATGTATGTGTGTAAGTGCTCTAAGTAGTTCTCTGTCTCACGACTCGACTAGACTTAAACAAGTGACTGACAAAGTCCTCAAATAAACTAACTTCTTGACCGACTGGCAACCAGAACAGTCTGCTTGAACAACAAAAAGAATGCTAAAGCCCAATAGCAATACAACAAGCAACTGCGGCACAGAATCAGGAAAAAGGAGATAATATAATGACACTAAGTAGGGACCATCAGTAGATCCTCCACAAAAGTTACAAAACTCCCATACTACTGAATCTAAGTTCAGCATAAGAAAATCCCCGACTGTGATAATACACAGAAACCAGTACAAATTAGGTCATAAGCTATAGTTCAGGACCTGAGTTACTCAGAGTGTCTATGTGTCACACAACCTCAGTACAACGTCGAAAATCACTAAGTCTATACAATGTTCTGTGAACAGAGTTCTACAGAACTAACAAGAATAATGAGACAGACAATCTGTCCAACCACCAAGCGAGTCTAGAGCAGACTGAATACTTCTGGCGAGGTGAGGACACCCCCCCCCTCGATCACGTGATAGCTCCGTGGGTTGCAGTCGCTGCCCAACAAGAAGCCGGCAGGGAAACAAGCAAAGAGCGATAATTACAGTAGTTAGACAATCAAGACTTGAACTGAGCACATAATATGTTACATCCTACCTAACAAAGGAAGCTACGTCAAATAACAATATAAAGCAATACATTTACGATTTAGCTATTATCGCAAATATAAGCAATATAAAATTAAATGAAAAGGTAATAATTATATATATACATAATAATCATTGCAACCCATTCAGGGGTTGCAACACCCCCCCAACACGACAGACGGTCGCACTAGGAGTAGCATTAATGTCTTTCACATTATTACTGATTACTCATATCAATACAATTTAATATAAATATTAATCAGTCTCTCTCTTGTGCCAAGCACTTCTATCATTTCACAGCGTCTGTCACTAGGATATGCCCCTAGTACTAGGGCAGTACACAGTATCGTATCTCTGCATACTCGTGGTTATGTACATCAGTGTAGAGACAGGATAGCGCAGATGAGTAGGGCACGTTGAGGCTCGAACATAGTAGAGGAGACTGCATTCCACTCTTAAGTAGTGGTTGTGGAATGCTATGCAGTATGGACATCTGAGTATTAACAGCTTAAGGTGTGTAGTGAGGGGGGGGTCTGCGGCAGGACAGTGTTGCGTCATGCAGTACATCGCCCACATGACACTACCCACTCAACACTCAGCTTATGTCTCCTTACACACAACAATACTGTGAATATATAAATATAATAATTAGACATGAGTATACATAGTTAATATGGGCTGGAGGGATTAAGTTACTTTACTGAATTTGACATAGCAAGTAACAAAAGGTATTTGGGCATTAAAATTACGTTAATTTAATGTAACTGATAATTATTAAGGACGTGACAGAGCGTCAGCAATTACATTACAATGACCACTTATGTGTTTTATACTAATAGAATAAGGTTGGATTCTGAGTGCCCACCTCATGATCCTAGCAATTTTACTTTTCATAGTGTTAATATAAGTGAGTGGATTGTGGTCTGAAAAAACGTTAATTTTAAATGGGGAAGTGCCCAAATACACGTCAAAATGTTCCAAGGACACCACAAGAGCTAGAGCCTCTTTCTCAATAGTGGCATAATTTTTCTGGTGTCGTTTAAGCTTAGATGAATAGTAACATATAGGATGGAGAATATCAGTGGATGTTGACTGTTGGAGCAGCACAGCACCCACTGCATAGCAACTCGCATCTATATGTAAAAAGAAGGGAAGATTGAAATTAGGACTCTTCAACACAGGAGCAGAGGATAGCAAGCGCTTCAACCTTTTGAACAAGTCTGAACAATCTCTAGTCCAGGTGAACTGAACTTTGCTACTAGAGAACACAGTGAGAGGTGTAGGTGGAGGTGTGTGTGCTAGCTTGCCTGTCACTTGACACACGTGGCAACGTCGCACATGATCAGCTACTGTTTCCTTCATCTTTGGCCAAGTAAAATGTTTTGCCAGTTTACCAAGTGTCTTCTTGACACCCAAATGTCCTCCTATAGGACTATTGTGAGCAAAATCAATGGCTTGTTCACGAAATGTAACTGGTAACACAACGAGATGCTTGACTGTGGTGGAAACGCTATCAGCTGACAACTTACATGTATTTTTCTCCATCAGTACACCGTTACTATAATAGTAACAATTATCGAGAACCTTTGCTTCACTCTCAGTAACTGCTATATCTCTCAGTCTTTCCAGTGACTGATCAACAAACTGATCCTTGATTAAATCATCATGAGTTAGAATTTTAACGTCAGGTGTGTCCTGACTAGGTTGATGACACGGGGAAGTTAATGTTAATGACCCTGGGCGCAGAGCGTCACTAAACAACATATTCAAGCCCAAATCATTGTCATCCACTAACTCAACAGGAGACAGGGATGGTTGTTGTATCTTTGACATAGCTCTAGTAATTGCGCTGAGAGGAAATAAAATAGGTTTCTCTCTACAAGCTTCAATGGCATAATTATCATCAGTGTTATTATCAATCACAAGTGGTTCTTTACATATACCAGCATGAAGGATATCGTTCCCTATCAACAAGTCCACTGACCTGATGGGAAATACACCACTGGATATACCCAGTGAAATATAGCCTGTATAATAGCTTGTTTGAATATAAACTTTGTGCAGAGGCACTTTTATAACAGCCCCTCCATAGGCTTCTAACAATACATCTATTCTTGCAATAGGTTATCATCAGTTATGGGCAGTACATCTTCTCTTAATAACGTGAGATAACTGCCAGTGTCTCTGAAAGTAATTATCTCAGTCAGATGTGATTCGTCAAATCCTATTCTACCTCTTGAAAAGTAAGGACTCATCGCTGAACGAATCTTTTCGTCAGATATACTTTCTGACGCTAGTCATCTATCCTGAGTAACATTATCTAAAACAGTAGGATCAGAGGTATTACTAGGATTTTGGTGTCTTTGTTGCTCGGAAGAAGATACGACTTGAGTGGGGGCGCCAGCCGCACGACTGCTTCTCGTATCTCTTTCTAACTTATAGCAATACTCTCTAGCATGTCCTTTTCTGTTACAATATGTACATTTAACTTTCTTCTTCTCGATATCAGATTTCTGTCTAGCCACAGAGACAGATTCAGGATTGTGAGTTTTCCTGGTAAAGGTACGAGAAGTTACAGTAGCAGATACATCAGGCCGGCAATGAGCAGCTGATTTAGGTTGCCAACTTCCAGGACAATCTTTAGTTACATTGTTTCTTTGTGTTTTAGTACGTACAAGTTTGTGAGAAATCTCGTAATTGTCTGCTAATGCTGCAGTTTCCAGAATATCCGAGGTAGTATGATCGATCAGATATTCTTGTATGTCACAGGCATTACAGTTGTGTTAAAACTCTTCGTGTAGTAACAACTGAACAAGGCTGTTGTAGTTGTTACATTTAGCAGCTTTAGACCACTTCTCAAATGCAACTTTTTTCTCACGAGCAAACTCTACATAAGTTTGATCTTGTCGTCGTTGTAACATACGAAATGCTCTTTGATAACCTACAGGCAACAAGTTATATGTCTCTAGAATAGTTTGCTTGACAGCGTCATAACTAATGTACTGGCAAATGGTTAAAGCAGCAGTACAGTTTAAAGCTCTTCCTGTCAAAGCTGTGTGCAACAAAGTTGCCCAGTGCTTACGTGGCCAGTTCATAGCACGAGCCTGGTTCTCAAACACATCAAAATAGGTGTCTAAGTCACTTTCAAAAAACTTAGGAACCATTGATGCAGCTTTCTGCACATTAAATGTGTCCTGTGATCTATCAAGTCTGTTGTCTTCCCAGACGAACATTTTCTCTTTGGAAATCTTCTTCGTTCAATTTCCTCTGTGCCTCTATTTGTGCAGTCTGCAACATAATGAGGCGTTCCAACCTTTCAAACTGTTCCTGAGAGATAGGACCAGTGGGTAATGGAGGAGTAGGGAAATTAACGTGGTCTGGACGGTCCTTAGGTCGGACACTTCGTCCAGCCATCTCTAGAGAGTCTAGATCTGGTCTAGGATAAGTAGATACAGGTGTAGCATACACTGTACTAGCGTGAGGCTTAGTCATACTTTCTAATTGTGACACTAGGCTTTCTGAATCTGAATCATAATCAGACATCTCTGTATGAGCAGGAAACAATATATCTTTAATTAACCCTTTGACAGTTTCTGCGGTGTAATTCCTGTTATACGTCACACCGAGATATTTGGCTACTCGCCAACACGTCTGAAGTTTTAATGTACTCAACTCAGACAAAGTCAGAGTATCAATTAACTGTTTCACTTTGGCATACATCACGAAAATAAATGTACTACGAGAGAGTGATTATGGGAAATTATAATCCTGATAGGAATTTTAGTGTTGGTTGTCTTAGAGTTAGAGCTCATAAACAGTATTTCCATCTCCTTGGATCAAGAGACTCAGTCAGGTACATACATCCACCTGGTATGTTGTACAAGACAAAAACTCAAAGTCTTCAGATTAGGAAAGTACTCAAAGTGTTTGATCATAGAGTTACTAGTATGTCAAACTGGACAATTTCTCCAACACCTTGGATCAAGAGCATCCTGGACAGGCCCCCATTTGTTACAAAAAACGCGATTCTAAAAGCTTAGAGATCTCCAGTGAATACTAGAAAGGACTGACCTTCTAGCATCCAGCCTGTTACTGGGTTTTCCTAACAAGTAGTCAGTATCCTTGTCCAATTACCCATTAGAATTCAGTATTATTCAATAGTGCTTCAGGATTACAACTGGTAGGCTACTAACTAGAGAAATTAAAATTTAATAAATTTATTAAGTCTAGAGGTATATTATCAAATTAAATTAAATTTAATTAATCACTGTAATCAAAATAATATCACATCTCTCGAGTTCAATATTATTGTGCTGAAAGCACATATCACATTTATAATTCTTAAGTACCGTCTGGTACATTAACATTTAATAAGATATTACAAATATGTACAAGTAAGTATGTATGTGTGTAAGTGCTCTAAGTAGTTCTCTGTCTCACGACTCGACTAGACTTAAGCAAGTGACTGACAAAGTCCTCAAATAAACTAACTTCTTGACCGACTGGCAACCAGAACAGTCTGCTTGAACAACAAAAAGAATGCTAAAGCCCAATAGCAATACAACAAGCAACTGCGACACAGAATCAGGAAAAAGGAGATAATATAACAACACTAAGTAGGGACCATCAGCAGATCCTCCACAAAAGTTACAAAACTCCCATACTACTGAATCTAAGTTCAGCATAAGAAAATCCCCGACTGTGATAATACACAGAAACCAGTACAAATTAGGTCATAAGCTATAGTTCAGGACCTGAGTTACTCAGAGTGTCTATGAGACACACAACCTCAGTACAACGTCAAAAATCACTAAGTCTATACAATGTTCTGTGAACAGAGTTCTACAGAACTAACAAGAATAATGAGACAGACAATTTGTCCAACCACCAAGCGAGTCTAGAGCAGACTGAATACTTCTGGCGAGGTGAGGACACCCCCCCCCTCGATCACGTGATAGCTCCGTGGGTTGCAGTCGCTGCCCAACAAGAAGCCGGTAGGGAAACAAGCAAAGAGCGATAATTAGAGTAGTTAGACAATCAAGACTTGAACTGAGCACATAATATGTTACATCCTACCTAACAAAGGAAGCTACGTCAAATAACAATATAAAGCAATACATTTACGATTTAGCTATTATCGCAAATATAAGCAATATAAAATTAAATGAAAAGGTAATAATTATATATATACATAATAATCATTGCAACCCATTCAGGGGTTGCAACAGGAGTATACAGCACCATTTTGGAACCTACACCTGGTCAAGCACATCAAGAAATTAGAGAAAGTGCAAAGATTTGTAACAAGGTTAGTTCCGGAGCTCAGGGGAATGTCCTACAAAGAAAGGTTGAGGGAAATCGGCCTGACGACACTGGAAGACAGGAGGTTCAGGGAAGACATGATAAGGACATACAAAATATTGCGTGGAATAGATAAGGTGGACAGAGACAGGATGTTCCAGAGAGGGGACACTGAAACTAGGGGTCACAATTAGAAACTGAAGACTCAGACGAGTCACAGGGATGTTAGGAAGCATTTTTTCAGTCATAGAGTTGTCAGGAAGTGGAATAACCTAGCAAGTGACGTAATGGAGGCAGGAACCATACATAGCGTAAGACGAGGTATGACAAAGCAGAGAGAGATGACCTAGTAGCGATCAGTGAAGAGGTGGGGCCAGGAGCCGAGTATCGACCCCTGCAACCACAATTTAGTACACACACACACACACACACACACACTGGACGAATGAAGAATAAGATTTTATGCATAATATACCCGAATAAGACTGTTGATTAAGTTCCACATAATGGATGGATGAAGAAAGTAGCACTACATGATACGACAGAGAGACAACATTGTGGAATCAATGGGGAGAAATCAGAATGGAAACCGGTTACAAGTGTGGTGCCACAAGGGTCAGTACTGGGACCCTTGTTGCTCATAGTCTACATGCACATGTCATTAATTCTCTCATCTACAAATAAGTTTGCAGTTGAGGTTAAAACAGGTTGTCAGATAATTTGTGATAAGTCGCTAGAGAAGTGTAAGATGACCTGGGTGATCTGATGTTGCAGTCACTCCTGGAAAAGAAAATAACACTGACATTTCTAAACTAAATAATGGAAATATTAGTTGAAGCTAATGTAATAAAGATTTAAGAGTTGAGGGCAGCAGAAAATTAAAGCCAGGAGATCATTGCATAAATGTTCGCAATGAAGCTAATAGAATTCTTGGCTTCTTTTCAAGAAGTATAAACAAAAGAAGTCCTAAGATTATACGCACTTAAACTTTATGTATGTTTAGTTAGACGTCGCTTAGATTATGATGCACAGTTCTGGTCTCCATATTACAGGATGGACATATAGGTTCTCGAAAATATATAAAGATAATCAAGCTGATTCCATTTACGATATAACTTTCCAATGATAACAGACTGAAAACACTGAACTTGTACACTTTAGAAATGAGTAGAAGTACGGGAGATATGATTGAAGTGTACAAATTGAAAACAGGAATAAATAAAGGAAATATAACGTGTTGAGAGCATCTAGCGGAGACAAGACTCAACAGTGGATTAAAACTGGACGAATTTGGATTTAGAAAGAATATAGGAAAGTGCTAGTTAGGTACTAGAGTTGCAGAAGGATGGAAAAAAGTTCCGGGCGGCAAAGTGAACGCGAGAAGATCGGGTAATTAAATACAAGTGAAGGGGAATGTGAGTGGGAGTGACTTCGAGGTGCCTAGCATGGGCCAATACGACTACTGCTGTATTGCTTAATTCTTATGTTTTTAAGAGAAGGTACAAGCATGACAAACACGGCTTCAGGAGTAGATGTAACATGAGCAAGAGCTCATCCCATTCCAGGAAAAGTCATGTAATGAAAAAGCAATGAAGAAGGGAAATGAAAAAGTGCCATGAGACATATTCAAGCATAGACACAGACCTCAGGGTAGACATTACACCTAACCTCTCTCCTACAGTTAATGTCCTGCTCTCTGATAGTAAATGGCAAAGTTAATATTAGAGATATACACATATAGCCACACTCATCACTGTGGTTAACTAGTGCACTAACCTCACACAGTATTCTCTCTAATATTTTTTTTCTTTTCCAGATGTGACACAACTTCGGCTCAGTGGGAGATCAAGATGGTGGACTTTATTTACTGTCATTGTTGAAAATTTAACATGTTGATGTTTTGTGTGTGTGTGTGTGTGTGTGTGTGTGTGTGTGTGTGTGTGTGTACTACCATCATTGAATCTCCCTTGGTCTGCCATATTCAGGAAATGTTTATTATTTATAAATATATTTTAACTTATTTTGTAATTGTGTGTATATATATTATATATATATATATATTATATATATATATATATATATATATATATATATATATATATTTTATATATATATATATAATATATATATATATATATATATATATATAGTGCCGAATAGGTAAAATTTGCACTTTTGGGTTAAATAGCAATGCTCTTCTTGCCGAATAAGACAAGCAAAATTTTGTGTGTTCAATAATTTCGCAAAAAAATCATTCTGAATCTAACGAAAAAAATATATTTCATTATATTTGTTTGTTATTAAATTACTGTAAACCTATCTAAAATATATTTAGTTGAATTAGGCTAAATTAAATTGCGCTTTGTTAGGTCAGTTTTCTATGGTTCTCTTGGTACAAAATTATTAATTTTTTACACTAATATAAGTGAAAAAGTATATCTTTAAATGTATAAGATAAAATTTCAGAAAAGACCTAATTTTAAATGAGTCTTTGCTAATTGACCAATTTTACCTATTCGGCCATAAACATATATATATATATATATATTATATATATATATATATATATATATATTATATATATATATATATATTATATATATATATTATATACAGTGGACCCCCGCATAGCGACTTTAATCCATGCAAGAGGGCTGGTTGTTATGCGAAATGTTCGGTATGCGAATGAATTTTCCCCATAAGAAATAATGGAAATCAAATTAATCCGTGCAAGACACCCAAAAGTATGAAAAAGAAAATTTTTTACCACATGAAATGTTAATTTTAATACACACAAACTGAAAAAGGCATGCACAATTACATGACACTTACTTTTATTGAAGATCTGGTGATGATTGATGGGATGGGAGGAGGGGAGAGAGAGTGTTAGTGTTTAGAAGGGGAATCCCCTTCCATTAAGACTTGAGGTGTCGAGTCCTTTTCTGGGGTTACTTCCTCTTCTTTTAATGCCACTAGGACCAGCTTCAGAGTCACTGGACTTCTTTCGCACAACATATCTGTCGATAGTGGCCTGTACCTCTCGTTCCTTTATGACTTCCCTAAAGTGTTTCACAACATTGTCAGTGTAATAATCACCAGCACGGCTTGCAATAGCTGTGTGAGGGTGATTTTCATCCATGAAGGTTTGCACTTCAAGCCACTTTGCACAGATTTCCTTAATCTTTGTAGTAGGCAACTTCTTCAATTTCTCTCTCCCCTCCTCTGAACCAGTTTCCTCAGGTCTGGCCTCTTGCTGTTGAATTTTGATCTATCAGCTCATCAGTGGTTAGTTCTTCATTGTCCTCCTCCACCAACTCTTCCACATCATCCCCACAACCTCCAACCCTAAGGACTTTCCCAATGCCACAATGGATTCCTCAACTGGCATAATCCTCTCGGGGATAGCCTCAAACCCTTCAAAATCCCTTTTGTCTACACATTCTGGCCACAGTTTCTTCCAAGCAGAGTTCAAGGTCTTCTTAGTCACTCCCTCCTAAGCCTTACCTATAAGGTTTACACAATTGAGGATATTAAAGTGATCTCTCCAAAAACTCTCTTAGAGTCAGTTGAGTTCTGAGGTCACTACAAAGCACCTTAAAAACAGAGCTTTTGTGTACAGTTTTTTGAAGTTTGCAATAACCTGCTGGTCCATGGGCTGCAGGAGAGGAGGGGGTATTAGGAGGCAAAAACTTCACCTTAATGAATTTTTCATGTCCCCATAAAGTCGCTCTGCCACGTCTGTAGATGACCAGGGGCATTGTCTAACACCAGGAGGCACTTAAGTTCTAATTTCTTTTCAGTTAGGTAATCTTTCACATTGGGGCAAATGCATGGTGTAACCAGTCATAGAAAAGTCCCTAGTGACCCAATGCCTTACTGTTTGCCCTCCACAGCACACACAAATTCTCCTTGAGGACATTCTTTTGCCTGAACGGTCTGGGAGTTTCAGAGTGATACACTATAAAGGCTTCACTTTGCAATCACCACTAGCATTGGAACACATCAACAAAGTAAGCCTGTCTTTCATAGGCTTATGTCCTGGGAGTGCCTTTTCCTCCTGAGTAATGTAGGTCCTGCTTGGCATTTTCTTCCAAAACAGGCCTGTTTAAATCACAATTAAACACTTGTTCAGGTTTCAGTCCTTCACTGTCTATGTACTTCTTGAATTCCTGCACATATTTTCAGCTGCTTTGTGGTCCGAACTGGCAGCCTCACCATGCTTATCACACTATGTATGCCACTACGCTTCTTAAATCTCTCAAACCAACCTTTGCTGGCCTTAAATTCACTCACATCATCAACTAGTTGCAGGCATTTTTTTAATTAAATCCTCATGCAACTTCCTAGCCTTTTCGCTTATGATCGCTTGAGAGACGCTATCTCCTGCTAGCTGTTTTTCATTTATCCACACCAATAAGAGTCTCTCAACATCTTCCATCACTTGCGATCTCTGTTTCGAAAACACAGTTAAACCTTTGGCAAGAACAGCTTCCTTGATTGCCTTTCTGTTGCCCACAATAGTAGCGATGGTTGATTTGGGTTTCTTGTACAACCTGACCAGGTCGGCGACACGCACTCACTTTCATACTTATCAATGATCTCTTTCTTCATCTCTATTGGAATTCTCACCCTTATTGCTGTAGGGTTGGCACTAGAAGCTTTCTTGGGGCCCATGGTCACTTATTTTCCAGATAAAGCACCGAAAACTCTGTAATAATACAAAATATTCCGATTGTATGCTTGGATGTTACCGCGGAGGCTGGCTGGTAAACAATGCCACCGGCGGAACATGTGAGGCTGCTGAGGGCGCACATTGGACGCGTCTCGGACGAAGAGCGGTGAGCGGGTTTTTGGGCGGTATGCGAGGCAAAATTTTTGCGATAAAAGCGAGCGGTATGCGGATTGTATGGTATGCGTGCGTACGGTATGCGGGGTCCACTGTAATATATTTATATATATATATATATAATTATATATATATATATATATTATATATATATATATATTTTATATATATATATATATGTATGTATGTATGTATGTATGTATGTATGTATGTATGTATGTATGTCGTGTCTAATAAGCTGAATCGACCAGTCTGATATATTTAACAAAGGTTCATTTTGCCGAATAAGCAGAATTAAAATTTATTTTTGCCATAAATCGGCTGAAATCGATCTGAGCATAACGAAAAAAAAATGTATATCATAGATTTAATGTAATATTAAATATATTTAAGTTGTTCAGTGATACACATTGTGTTAGTTTTACGGAGGTCAGGTCAGGGGTCTAAATTTTGTTCCCCCCCCCAAAAAAAAAAATAATTATATCATTGTTAATGAAAAAAATAGCTATCAGTCTGTAAAAAAAAAAATAAAGAAAAATTGAAACAGTTTAATTTTTAGGGGAGTTGGACCTGTTAGGCAAATTTGTCTTAGTACGACACATACGTACATACATATGTACGTACATACATGGTATAAACCTTGGTAATAAATACCGACAAGTTGGTTTAGAAAGACACGTAAGCAAACACTATAACATATTCATTAGAAAACGTTTCGGTCCTGGGACCTTGATCACTTCTAACATACATTGATTAAGTTAAGGGCTTATACCAAGCAAAGAAGTCCAAAAAATTTCTGGTTTCACACTCTGTATACTTTATGAAAATGAAGTTAGTTATCATTGTTTCTGTATTTTATATGGAGAATGATGAAGCATCAATCAAGAATCCATAAATATTGTGAATTGTGTTTGTGCCACATCTCGAAGACTTTCTGCCAAAGTTGAAGATTTGTGGAAAACGTTAGCAGAAGTGCAATTGTTTTCTGCAAATATAACTTTCCTGAGAGTATTTCTAATTAGTACATATCTTTCAAGGCAAATTTCATAATCTTCCATAGCATTTAGCTTTTTCTTCGACATTCGAATGATGCTCTTCTTCTCGTCCAAGACAACGAACCTCTGAAAATGACAATCCATCTTGAAGAACTTGGGAACGACGGATTGAAACAAAGGCAAGAAATTCCTCAGTGCTGTGCTTGCCAACCTCTTCATGGAAAACCTGGAGACAGAGAAATTCAGCACCCTCATTCTCAACACCGTTACCTGGCTAAGATACGTTGATGATATATTGGTTTTCTATCCGAGACGTCTGAATATCCAGGCCCTTCTCAACAAGATCAATGCAGTTGAACCATCAATAAAGTTTACACTTGAACTCGAAAATGATGGCAAACTTCCTTTCCTCGACGTTCTACTGTGCAGATCTCCCGACAGTGACAAACTTCTCTTCAAAGTGTATAGGAAACCTACCAACAAGGACGATCTTATACACTTTTATTCACACCAAGACACCCGCACTAAGAGAGTAGTCCTCATTGGCTTCTTCTTGAGAGCTCTTCGCATCTCCAGCCCTTGTTTTCTAGAAGAAGAATGCACTTACATAACACAAGCCTTTACACGTCTTCAGTTCCCATCTTTCTTCATCCGAGATTGCAGACTCAAGGCACAAGCTATCCTCAACAAACCGCCCATGGAACAGCCCCCTAAACAGTTCATAGTACTCCCATGTGGCGATGTTGCCACGAATACTCGCAGGGCACTTGCTACGAGTAACATCAACGTTTCCACCATAAACACATCATCTATCAAAGACCTCACTATGAAACACAGCCCCACAACCCTAACTTCTACAGCAGGCATCTACACTATCCCCTGTGGGTTCTGTCCCAAGAAATATGTAGGCGAGACAGGCAGAGATCTTGCAGTCCGCCTGAATGAGCATCGAAATGCCTCTAACAGAGACGATGTAAGGTACGCATGTGTCCTCCACAGAGACTCCACGGGGCATTTGATGAACTGGAATGAGGCACAACTCGTTCTCACCAAACCAGACCTCAGACGCCGACGGTGCCTAGAAGCCTCACTAATCACCATCACCGACACTATAGAACGCAACACTGGAAACTACAAAATTTCAAAAACATTGGCATACATGATACTTAAGCAGCATCAACCCAACAACACAGGAGTCACATGATTTCATCGTCTACCCGTCCTCATCATAGGCAGAGGTTTTTGATAAGGACCTGCCTCGCATGGGCCAGTAGGCCTTCTACAGTGTTCCTCCATTCTTATGTTCTTATGACATTCCTCAGGTCACGTGCGTCACATCTCACTCTCCGCCTATATATAATGTCTTTCTACCTCTGTATGTTAGAAGTGATCAAGGTCCCAGGACCGAAACGTTTTCTAATAAATATGTTATAGTGTTTGCTTACGTGTCTTTCTAAACATACATACATACATACGTACGTACATACATACATACATATGTACGTACATACATATGTACGTACATACATACATACGTACGTACATACATACGTACGTACATACATACGTACGTACATACATACATACGTACGTACATACATACATACGTACGTACATACATACATACGTACGTACATACATACGTACGTACATACATATGTACGTACATACATACATACGTACGTACATACATACATACGTACATACATACGTACGTACATGCATACGTACTTACATACATACATACATACGTACGTACATACATACATACGTACATACATACGTATGTACATACATACATACGTACGTACATACATACGTACGTACATACATATATACATATGTACGTACATACATACATACGTACGTACATACATACATACGTACGTACATACATACGTACGTACATACATACATACATACGTACGTACATACATACATATACGTACGTACATACATACATACGTACATACATACGTACGTACATACACACAAACATACGTACATACATACATACATACATACACACATACATACATTCACACATACATACATACATACACACATACATACATACACACATACATATATACATACACATATGGATGTTTGACGATGTTACAGTTATGTGCGTTAAAGATAGTTCTTATATGTTAATATTTATACATTTTGTTAAAAAGTTGTAATTTGTTTAATTAAATTAGAGGTTGTTAAAGTCTTATATAATTTACCTGAGAGAGAAAAGTGACCTGAAGACTTGTAGAATAACCTGTGCAGGTCAGACACTTTTGTTGGACGCCCCATGTGGGTTTAGAACTCACTGGTGCACTGGATAGATGAGTCGTGTTATAGATAACTGAAGCTGAAGTGTTAACATTGTTATATTGGTGGTGACAATGTTAACATTGTTATATTGGTGGTGACGATGTTAACATTGTTATAGTGGTGGTGATGATGTTAACACTGTTATAGTGGTGGTGATGATGTTAACATTGTTATATTGGAGGTGACGATGTTAACATTGTTATATTGGTGGTGACGATGTTAACATTGTTATAGTGGTGGTGATGATGTTAACACTGTTATAGTGGTGGTGATGATGTTAACATTGTTATATTGGAGGTGACGATGTTAACATTGTTATATTGGTGGTGACGATGTTAATATTGTTATATTGGTGGTGACGATGTTAACATTGTTATAGTGGTGGTGACAATGTTAACATTCTTATAGTGGTGGTGACGATGTTAATATTGTTATAGTGGTGGTGACAGTGTTAACACTGTTATAGTGATTGTGACGGTGCTAACACTGTTACAGTGGTGGTGACGGTGGTAACACTGTTATAGTGGTGGTGACGGTGTTAACACTGTTATAGTGGTGGTGACGGTGGTAACACTGTTATAGTGGTGATGACAGTGGTAACACTGTTATAGTGGTGATGATGGTGTTAACACTGTTATAGTGGTGGTGATGGTGGTAACACTGTTATAGTGGTGGTGATGGTGTTAATGCTGTTATAGTGCTGGTGATGGTGTTAACAGTTATAGTGGTGATGACGGTGTTAACACTGTTATAGTGGTGGTGATGGTGTTAACACTGTTACAGTGGTGGTGACGGTGTTAATGCTGTTATAGTGGTGTGATGGTGGTAATGCTGTTATAGTGGTGGTGACGGTGTTAACAGTTATAGTGGTGGTGACGGTGTTAACACTGTTATAGTGGTGGTGACAGTGTTAACATTGTTATAGTGGTGGTGATGGTGCTAATACTGTTATAGTGGTGGTGACGGTGTTAACACTGTTATAGTGGTGGTGACGGTGTTAACACTGTTATAGTGGTGGTAGCGGTGCTAATACTGTTATAGTGGTGGTGACGGTGGTAACACTGTATGCTACAGTATGTTGGGTATGAAAAGTAATCATGTTTGATCCAAGGAAAATGAAGGTAGTTGTAGGTCTACAGATTAAAAGCCCATTGAGTAGCGTTGACACCTTCCCCTCATGTGTTGAATAGTGTTTGATGATGAGTTGTACAGTGTTAGATGATGAGTTGTAGTGTTAGGTGATGAGTTGTACAGTGTTAGGTGATGAGTTGCGCAGTACAGTGGACCCCCGACTTATGATATTAATCCGTTCCTGAGAGCTCATTGTATGATGAAATGATCGTAGCTTGAATTAATTTTCCCCATAAGAAATAATGGAAAACAAATGAATCCGTGCAAGACACCCAAAAGCATGAAAAATTTTTTTTACCACATTACGTTTACCACATGTACTACTCTACTAAATGAAGAATAAATGACACTTACCTTTATTGAAGCTGGAGCAATGACCGATGAGACACAGTGTCCTGGGAGTGCCTTTTCCTCCTGAGTAATGCAGGTCCTGTTTGGCATTTTCTTCCAGAACAGGCCTTATCACACTGTGTATGCCACTACGATTCTTAAATCTCTCAAACCAACCTTTGCTGACCTTAAATTCACCAATATGAGCACTAGTTCCAGGCATTTTTTCCTGTTCATGTCAGTGTTAGTCGATTGGTGTGGGTTGCATCCTGGGAGACAAGATTAAGGACACCAATGGAAATAAGTTAGACAGTCCTCGATGACACACCGACTTTCTTGGGTTATCCTGGGCGGTTAACCCTCTGGGGTTAATTATTTCTTGGTATTCTCGATAAGCCACACCTACAATGGTGCTACAGCAGCAGCAACAGCAGCAGCAGCAGCAGCTGACCATGGTACGATAGTATTTCGATAATACATGTATTTCTTCCCCCTTTTTACCACAAGGTTGGCACTAGAAGCTTTCTTTGGGCTCATGGTGGCTTATTTAGCAGTTAGAAGACTAAAACAATGGAATAATACAAAATATTCTGAATGTATGCTTGGGAGCGACCGCTTTGGCTTGTAAACATTGGCACACTAACTGAAGGCAGGCCATCTGAGGCGCGCTCAGGCGGACAGACAAGTGGACACGTACTGGACGAATGCTGTAGGTCGAGTTTTTCAATGTACGTCGGGGTCGAATTTTAACGCTGAAAAGCATCGTAGGTCAGTTTTAACGTAGGTTGGGGACATTGTACGTCGGAGGTCCACTGTATTAGGTGATGAGTTGTACAGTGTTAGGTAATGAGTTGTACAGTATTAGGTGATGAGTTGTACATGTTAGGTGATGAGTTGCGTATTGTTAGGTGATGAGTTGTACAGTATTAGGTGATGAGTTTTAGTGTTAGGTACTGAGAGGTGCATGTTGGTGTGTCAACAATGGTTGGTGTGTCAACAGTGGTTGGTGTGTCAACATTGGTTGGTGTGTCAACGTTGTTTGGTGTGTCAACATTAGTTGGTGTGTCAACATTGGTTGGTGTGTCAACACTGGTTGGTGTGTCAACACTGGTTGGTGTGTCAACATTGGTTGGCGTGTCAATGTCATTCACAAACCAGTCAGTCTTCTCTCAAGGACTATGGAACTGTCTTGTATTTTGATATATGTAGCTCATGGGTAATTGAAACAATCTTACCATCAGAAATATATTATTGTTCTTTGTATTGTACATTTGTTTTATATAAAAGTTCTCACAAAAGTTACTTACATACTTGACAACTTTCTTGACAAACATCACAGCTGACAATTAATGTCACTTGACACTTCTCACAATGTAATATTAAACTTTTACACAATTACAGTAAGTGCACTGCAGTACAGTGTAGGCACATAAGTACAGTATTTGCACATATATAGTACTGTATCTGCACATGGCTACAATATCCTCACATACAGTATATACACTGACCCTCACAGATGTTACTAGTAGTATGATTTGCATGAGAGTCTGCCAACACTCACTTTCCACACACTAAATTTATGACTAGATCAGTTCCTGGATGTCTGTTATGTGTAGAACACTGGAAGTTCTGCACATTATGTGTAGAATATTGGTAATTCTATATGTTTTGTTTCCCCATGTGCATTTTCCATTTTTTTCTGCAAAGATTTATCTCGCCATCACCCTGGAAAATGTACTCATATATGACTAGATGGTAATGAGGATTCATCAGCTGAGTAATATCTATGGGTGGCATAGGCAGTGATGCATTACCTGTGAGTTTTATGTACCTCTACAAGCCATAGGGATTCACCATGGCTATACAAATGTTTCTGGCTCTGTTGGGTCAGATGCAATGATTTCCCAACGCTTCCAGAGCTGAGTCTGACCTTCCCCAGAAGGTTGAGCATCAATCGCAGTTGCACTACTCAGGTCAGGCAGATGACCAGTCACGTGACGCTCTCCTGTATATCTTCGGCGAATGTAGCGACGACCTCCAGGCTCTTTTTGTGCCCTGCTCTCACGAGATGCCTCTTCCCCTCGACTACTCCGCCGACTACCTGCCCCACTTTCACCAGAATCAGGGCTGATAACTCTTGTGACGCTCTGGCTAAGTTCCACTTTAATGCTGTCTGCTGTTTTAGAGCGTCCTATTGGAAAAAGACCTTGTGAAGCAACCACTGGGGAAATTTTGGTTTTTGATGGTGTGGCTGGAGGTTTTGAGCCAAAGGTATGAGTGACTGAATGTGAGAGAGGATTGTTCCGCATATCACCTCTACGTTTTGGTTGTAGAGGTGGAGAGTTTGGAGGGGAGAGACCTGGTGTTCCAGAATCTGGACTGAGCCAATGAGGGGGTGAGCCTGGTCTACTTAGTGGAGACGATGTGCCTGAAGCATAAAGATCAGAAAGTGGAGTGTTACGAGGAGATGGTGACAACGTGAATACATCAGCAGAGGATGATGAAAGCACAGAGTCATGGCTCTGTTTATCCCCGCTCTTCTTGGTGAGAGGCTGGAAGCTCATAGTGCCAGTGATGGGCTGCCCAAGGTAAGAGTCACTGCTGCCCGATCGTTGACGAGTTACGTCGCTACGTGGAGATCTACTCGCTTTATATGGAGAAGATCTATGGCGATTTTTTTTGTCTTCATCTTCAATATATGGAATTTCAGTGTCTTGTGTGAAGGATAAAGGACCCCCTTGACCTAAGGGAACTGGGATACATAAAGAAGCAGTTATCACTCCAGAATTGTCAATTTCTGGCGATGATAACCTGCGCACTGTGGGTTCAGGAACACGTAATTGTTCCTGAGTACTTGTGTGTTCATTTGTGCAGTGTTCCACCCAGTCATCTTCCCCCTCCCTTGACACTCCTGGCCCCACTTTCTCCCCTTTCTCCACTGATACTATTCCACCTTTTCCTAATGTGTCCCCTTCTCGTCTTCTATCAGCTACTGTAGCTAAAGCTTCTCTGCTTTTTGCCTTTTCGCGCTGTCGCCGCTCACACTCTTCACGTCGGACATTCCTGTCTTCAGAGCCTCGAGGTGAACTCTTATCTCTCTTCCTGAACCACCGAGATTTTTCTGATTGGCGCTCTTCACTAGTGCGGTCCCGCTCACGTGAAGAGCTCTTATCACGTTTTCTGAACCAGCCTCGCTCCTCGCTGCCCGAAGTTGCAGGTGCCTCCCCGAGAGCCTTGTCATGCCAGGCACCCCTGCCATCCTCCTCTTCATCAGTGCGCTGTCTGTAAAGGCCTCAGACATTTATCTCTCATTATTCTTCTATCCTTTACTCAAATTGTTAAAAACTTACAAAATGCAAAATATTAGTAATAGTAATTGTGTTAACTGAGAGTTGCAGTGAGGGGCAATTAACTTTTTTTAAGCTAGACTATATAATGTACTGCATATATTTCAATTGCAAATATTTGACTAGATTAAAAATAACTTTGTACATGAAAGTAAAAAAGAAAAGACAACTACCACAACCACCTATAATCACTGCTAATTGCTAGCACCACTAGAACTCATTATCACCACAATTACTACCTGCAGCTGACATATAGTACCATCTGACCAACAACTATTACCATCACAAACAACAACCTAGATTCATGTGATCTTTGGCATTACCACATCTATCCTTAAAACCATCACCACCATCACTACTGCCACCACCAACACCACTGCTGCTACCACCATCATCACTGCTGCCACCGCCACCACCACCCCCACTGCCGCAGCTGCCACCACCACCAACATCTTCAACGGTTATTCACCTTCTACTGGACTGCTCAACAACAACGACAGCAGCTCCCTCATGGACCACTTCCTCTCGCCGTCGCATTTGTAGACCCTCATTCTCCTCCATGCTCATGCGCAACCTGTAGTGACCAATTCATTATAATTATTATTATTATTATTATCATCATAAAGTTAAGTGGTAAACCTGAAGGATCATATAGCAAATTTATAATAAAGCCTTTGTATATAGCATAGGATTTAGTGCATATTTAATACAAAATTAAGCAGTCGTAACAGTCACTAACATGATTTAGTGACCAGCACAATGTGTAGTTAAATATTTGGTATCAATCCATCATATATTTGATCCATTTCTGATGACTGTAGAACTACCTCATCTCTTAATCTATTCAACTGTTCCACCACTCTTATTTGTGAAGGCAGCATACTAAATATGAAGCAATTCACTTTAATGTTCATGGGTGTTAAGTGAAAACACTGCCACACTCACCTGAACAAACTAGCTGTGTCAAAACCTGGCTGTACTGCACCAGTGTCACATAACCACCATTAAAATGTAAACATTTTGTGTAGATAAATGGTTCTGAGACCTGACAAGTTGATAAATTAGACATCATGTGTTGCTCATGTGTCTTATTTGCAAATATTTTAGGAAAAATTAATCACTTTCCTTAATAGTATGAATTGAAAAACTGACAAATAAAAAAAAAACATGCTGACAGTGTCAACATTCATGATGCGAGGTTTTGCAGCATATTACCAACAAATATCTTGAGATACTGTTGGAAGGAGGATAGAAGTTTTCAAGCAGAAGACAGACATCTGCAACAAGTACTGAGTTACGAAGGTTGCGATGGCCATGTGGGCCTGTTGGAAGCTAACACAAACAGTCTGAGTGACCAGGTAGTCAAGAGGGAAGCCTGGTATCAGGCAGGACTGCAGGGGTAGAAGAGTCCTTGAAAGTGGTCATTGGTATATCACAGGTACCCTACACCAATACAACAAATGAAATCTGAAATTAATGTGCCTAGATATTTTTTCAATCATTGCTGTAAAAGATTCTGTTCAAATTATAAACCCAGAGGTAACATTACTAACCCAGTAAAGCCACTGTCATTAAACTGTCTGGCTTATTTCCTCTGAGCTACCTCAATATTGCCCCCCCCCCAGGATGCAATCCTCACCAGTCAACTAATACCCAGGAAACGAGCAACAGGTGTAAAGAAACATGACCAAACAAAGCTTTAATCCTCATCCAAGGATCAAACACTGGTCCTTCAGTGTGTGAGTTGACGTGCACACCAGAGGATGAGGGAGGAAGGGAAGGAGGTGGGAGGGACAAAAACTGTTGCCAGAATGAGTAAGACAAACAAGCAACTCTTTTAGGCAAGTTCCTACATGGAAAATATTTAAAAAAATAGATGATATATGTCTTTGCCCAAGCGTGTCGTGAGAGGCGACTAAAATGTTGGGAGCAAGGGGCTAGTAATCCTTTCCCCTGTATATACAGTGGACCCTCAGTTAATGCCTTCAATCCGTTCCAGAGAGCTAGACTTTAACTGATTTAGCTTTTAACCGAATTAATTTTCCCCATAAGAAATAATGGAAATCCAATTAATCTATTCCAAACAGCAAAAAGTATTTAACAAAATAATTTTTTTTTACATGAGATATACATTTCCCTACACAGAAAACAATGTTACATGCACAATAAACATAGCTGAAATGACACTTACCTTTACTGTGGCATTGTTGATGAGTGATGAGACAGTAGGAGGGCAGATGATGCAGGTGTTCTATTGTTTGGAAGGGGAATCCCCTTCCATAAAGACTTCAGGTAACAAGTCCTTTTCTGGGGTTACCTCCCTTCTTGGATTTTTAATGCCACTAGGTCCAGCTTGAGAGTCACTGGACCCCTGTCGCACAAAATATCTGTCCAGAGAGCTCTGTTTCTAGCATCCCTTTTTAAGATTTCCTTAAAATGGGCCACAAGAGTGTCATTGTACAAGTTGCCAATACAGCTTGCAACAGCTGTGTCAGTATAATATTCATCCATAAATGCTTGCACTTTTGTAAACATTGTACACATTTCCTTAACCCTTAAACGGTCCAAACAGATCGACGTTCAAATTCATAGTGCTACAAAAGTAGATCTACTTTTTTTTAAATATTTTCAAATATAACAAAAAAATAATGTAGATAAAAGTTTTTTTTACACGTTTTCAAATGTAAACCAAAAAAGATCTACATTTTTTACATACTTTCAGATGTTGAAAAAACGTATATATACGTTTGGACCGTTTAAGGGTTAATCTTTGACGAAGGCAACTTCCTCAGTCTCTCTTCCTCCTCCTCTGAAGGAAATCCCTGAGCTTTGGTCTGTTGCTGTTGCTTCCACATCCTCATCACTAACCTCCAACCCCAATGCCACAATAGATTCCACAACTGGCATAGGCCCCTTAGGGTCAGCCCCAAACCCTTCAAAATCCCTCTCTTGTACACACTGTGGCCACAGTTTTCTCCAAGCAGAGTTCAAGGTCCTGTTAGTTACTCCCTCCCAAGCCTAACCTATATGGCTTATGCAACTGAGGATACTGAAGTGATCTTTCCAGAACTCTCTTAGGGTCAATTCAGTGTCTGGCGTCACTTCAAAGCACTTTTGAAACACTGCTTTGGTGTACAGTTTTTTGAAATTTGAAATGACCTGCTGGTCCATGGACTGGAGGAGAGGGGTGGTATTAGGAGGCAAGAACCTCACTTTGATGAAGCTCAACTCCCTCGCAATTTGCTCTTGCAAGTCATGAGGATGAGCAGGAGCATTGTCCATTACCAGGAGGCACTTGAGTTCCAATTTATTTTCCAGGAGGTACTGCTTCACAGTGGGGCCAAACATGTCATAGAACCAGTCAATAAACATGTATTTAGTGACCCATGCCTTACTGTTTGCTCTCCACATCACACACAATTTAGTCTTGATGATACTGTTTTTCTTGAACACTCTGGGAGTTTCAGAGTGATACATGAGTAAAGGCTTCACTTTGCAATCCCCACTAGCATTACTACACAACATTAGAGTTAGCCTGTCTTTCATAGGCTTGTATCCTGGGAGTGCCTCTTCCTCCTGAGTAATGTAGGTCCTGTTTGGCATTTTCTTCCAAAACAGGCCTGTTTTGTCACAATTAAACACTTGCTGGGGTTTTAATTTTTCAGTGTCTATGTACTCCTTAAAGTCCTGCACATATTTTTCAGCCACTTTTTTGTTAGAACTGGCAGCCTCACCATGCCCTATCACACTGTGTATGCCACTACGATTCTTAAATCTCTCAAACCAGCC
Source organism: Cherax quadricarinatus (assembly GCF_026875155.1). Lineage (NCBI taxonomy): Eukaryota > Metazoa > Arthropoda > Malacostraca > Decapoda > Parastacidae > Cherax > Cherax quadricarinatus. The sequence continues at coordinate 50,981,840 of NC_069417.1, forward strand.
TTTGCTGGCCTTAAATTCATCAACAGCAGCACTATTTGGAAGCATTTTCTTAATGAGATCCTCATGCAACTGCCTTGCCTTTTCACATATGACTGACTGTGAAACACTATCTCCTGATAATTATTTCTTGTTTATTCACACCAACAACAGTCTCTCCACATCTTCGAGTAATTGCAATCTCTGTTTTGTAATAACACTTGCACCTTTTGCAACAACAGCTTCCTTGATTGCCTTTTTGTTGCGCAAGATAGTAGTGATGGTTGAATGGGGTTTGTTGTATAACTTTTCCAACTCCGAGATACGCACTCCACTCTCATACTTTTCTATTATCTCCTTTTTCAATTCAATAGTACACCTCACCCTTTTTACCACAGGGTTGGCACTAGAAGCTTTCTTTGGGCCCCTGGTGGCTTATTTAGCAGTTACAAGCACTAAAAACAATGAATACAAAATATATCGCATGTATGCATGGAACTGTCCTCAGTGGCTTGTAAACAATGGCACACTGGCTGGTACACGGGGTGACTGGCCAGGCCCGCTCAGGGCACCGTGCAGACATGTTCGGGACAAAAGCTCCTAACCGAGTTTTTACGTGTTATCCGAGCCAATTTTTTTACGCCAAAGTGAGGCGCTATCTGATTCTGGTGCTATACGATGCAGGCGTTAACTGAGGGTCCACTGTATTACTAAATTTAAAAGGAGAAGCTTTTGTTTTTCCTTTTGGGCTACCCTTCCTCAGTGGGATACAGCCGGTTTGTTGAAAGAAGATGTGTCTTTGTTACAGTTTACAGTGGTACCCAAAGTTTCGGCTATAATTCGTTCCATAAGGCTGTTCGAGTGTCGTTACCGAACGAATTTGTTCCCATAATGAATAATGTAAATTACATTAGTCTGTTTCAAACCCCAAAAATACACTTACAAAAGCATTTATAATAATACACTTAACCCTTTGAGGGTCGACAGGCCCTCTCTGAAACTCGTTCTCAGGGTCGGCCAAATTTCAAAAAAAAAAAAAATTATTTTTTCTTATGAAAAAATAGAGTTTTTTTTTCTAAACATTATAGGATAAACAAAAAAAATTTACCATCAATACTTACGGAGATATGGATGCATGAAGTTTGCAGAAAATGAGCCGCGTATGGCAACAGCGGCGACTGCCGCTCACCCTGTAAACTTTAGTTTACTTGTATTTGAAGGTTTGCTGGTTTTTCACTATTTTATTTTTTCACATAACTTATGTGGCCTATGAGACCAAAGTAAGGTGCAATGTACATATATACACTCGTTGTATACAACACAATAAGCACACAAACATAATTATAAATATTTTGTTTTAAAAAACTTGTTTACAAAAACAAACAATACAAAACATTGTTTATTATTATTGTTCTATATATATATACCAATATACAGTCACTGAACATATTCCCTATTAGTTCTGCAGCTTGTGGAACTCGAAACATGGTGTCATACGCAAGGGTGTTTTATCTTTCTCCCTCATTCTATCTCTTTAAATTTCTGTCTCTCTCTTTTATCTGTCTGTCTACTCTGTCCTCACGGGTACACATAAATACAAGTATACATAGAAATAAATTACCTAGGATAACCCAAGAAATCCAGACAAAGTGCTATACTCTGCTTGAAGATGTGAGTAAAAGGTGATGACACAGTCTTGTGGCTCTCTGAGACAGAGAGCTAGACGGATAGACAGATAGACAGGGAGCTTGACAGACAGACAAATAGACAGACAGAAATGTTAGTGTACCAGTACCAGTGTACAGTGTTCCACCCTCCTCCTCCTCTTCTTCCTCTTCCTCCTCTTTCCCCCCATCTTCATCCTCTTCCCCCTACTCTTCCTCTTCCTCCTCTTCCTCTTCCTCCTACTCTTCCTCTTCCTCCTCCTCCTCTTCTCCTCTTCCTCCTCCTCTTCTTCCCTTCCTCCTCTTCCCCCTAATCTTCCTCCTACTATCCTCTTCCTCCTCCTCTTCCTCTTATTCCTCTTCCTCCTACTCTTCCTCTTCTCCTCCTCCTCTTCTTCCTCTTCCCCTACTCTTCCTCCTTCCCTTCTCCTCCTCCTCCATAGTGTAAAAATTTCCAGGAGTCGGCAGCTGTCAAAATGACATATTGTCTCATTACTCACTCCCCCTCCCCGCCTGTCAAAACAATGGGGTCGGATGCTGCTTCCCTTCCTCCATTCTATCTAATTATCTTTCCCCTCATTCTATCTGTTTGTTTTATTCTGTCTCACAGGTACACATAAATACAAGTATACATAGTATAAATTACCTAGGATAACCCAAGAAAACCCAGACAAAGTTTCTATAAATCTGCTTGAAGATGTGAGTAAAAGTGATGACGCAGTCTTGTGCCTCTCTGAGACAGAGAGCTAGACGGATAGACAGGGAGCTTAACAGACAGGCAAATAGACAGACAGAAATGTTAGTATACCAGCAAAAACAAAGGGAGGGCGATGTTCATCTCATCTTTTGGTATCAGCTCTACCCTCATTTTACCCTCATTTAAACTCAGCACTTATCAGATGTTATCTCCCCTTATCTTGTTACTGTCATGGGTGAACATTTATTATTACATATTATTATTATTACCTATTATTATTATTATGTATTATTATTATGTATTATTATTATTATGTATTTTGTTATCATTACTATTCTTCTTCTTCCTCCTCCTCCTCCTCCTCCTCTTCTTCCTCCTCCTCCTCCTCCTCTTCTTCTTCCTCCTCCTCCTCCTCCTCCTCTGCCTCCTCCTCCTCCCCTTTCCTCCTCCCCTCTTGCCTCCTCCTCCTCTTGCCTCCTCCTCCTCTGCCTCCTCCTCCTCTGCCTCCTCCTCCTCCTCCATTCTTTTAACAAGTTTGAAGAGCGTGTAGTTCATAATCACTATCACTATCATCACCAATGCTCACATCTGAGTCTGGGATTTTGGAAAATAGGAGTTTCCTCTTTGATTCTGGTACAACTGAACGTGAACAAGACGGCCCAGCACCAGAGGTGGAAGGCTGTGGGTTGTCTGGGTTTTCCTCACTATTACCCATATTATGGTCAATAGTTTTGGTCAAAACCTCACCAGAACCTTGAAACTCATCTTCACTGTCACTTCCATCTGTATTAGAACTGTCACTGGGGAACAAAAGTGTCCCAATTCGCCGAGGAGTGAGGAACTTCTTACCGCAGGGCAAGGTGGAAATTGTGTACTATGATGGCATTCCCACAATGCACCACTGGGTCCCAGATTTTTTTCCTACTGCGCACACCCACCACACAGACCCATTCTCTCACATCTAGGCTTATCAGCCTTTTCCTGCGAGATTTGAGGCCGCTAGAATTTATGCGTACTAGTACGTCAAAAACCCCTACGCGTAAGACGTACTAGTATGACCAAAACCCTCAAAGGGTTAAATAATTGTTGGAGTTGGGAGCTGTACGAAACTTGAGGTACCACTGTACTGCATATCTACAATTTTCCGACATATTCTCAAAATTATGCATAACATAATTTACAATGTTTTTGGATAAAGACTTCAAATCTAATACTGTAATTTATATTTGACTTCCATATTTAAAAGCAAGAAATTTTAAAAGATTTAAATTAAAAAATAATTGGGGAATTAAAATCTGTATCAGTAAATACAGTGGACCCCCGCGTTACGTTAAATCCGCCATACGAAGCATTTGAAAGCAAAAATTTTGCCTCGCCTCACGATAAAAAACTCGCCTTACATGATTCATCTGGGATGCGTCCCATGTGTGGCCTCAGCGCCAGTGTTTACAAGCCAGCCAGTGCGGTCGCATCTACGCATACATCCGGTACATTTCACATTATCGCAGTGTTTTTACTGCTTGTAACTGCAAAATAAGTCACCATGGACCCCAAGAAAGCTTCTAGTGCCATCCCTGTGGTAAAAAGGGTGAGAAATAGTATGGAATTGAAAAAAGAGATTAAGGAAATGTGTGGAAATGGGTTGAACTGCAAACCTTTACAGATGAAAATCACCCTGACACAGCTACTGCAAGCCGTGTTGGCAACCTGTACAATGACAGTGTTATGGCCCATTTTAGGAACATCTTAAAGGAACAGGAGGTACAGAGCTCTATGGACAAATTTGTTGTGCAGCAGAGGTCCAGTGACTCTCAAGCTGGTCCTAGTGGCATTAAAAGAAGAAGGGAAGTAACCCCGGAAAAGGACTTGCTACCTCAAGTCCTAATGGAAGGGGATTCCCTTCTAAACAATAACTTCCACACTCTCCCCTCCTCCCATCCCATCAATCATCATCAGATCTTCAATAAAGGTAAGTGTCATGTATTCTATTCTTAGTAGAATAGTAATTGTGCATGTCTTCTTCAGTTTGTGTGTATTAAAATTAATATTTCATGTGGTAAAAATTTTTTTTTTTTCATACTTTGGGGTGTCAGGAACGGATTAATTTGATTTCCATTACTTCTTAGTGGGAAAATTAATTCGGCTAACGGTAATTTCGGCTCTCAGGAACAGATTAATATCATAAGGCGGGGGTCCACTGTAAATAATGGTATAGCCTAGAGTAAAAAAGTGTCAAAATTTTACCATATAACTGACCGATCAAAGTCATGGTGGTGAGTGGCGTCAGTTGGAGAGCGAGGCAGTGACGATGAACACTCACTGCCCTCGAACACACTGCTGCTTGTGTCCACCTCCAGGTCCTGCCTGCCAGGGAGAGCCGTGCAAGGTATGTTAGCTCATGCACCAGCCAGTGGAGTGAGATTATATAATAATAATAATAATTCTAATAATTTTATTTCAGCATGATACAATGTTTGTACAGAGATGGGTGACATTTAGTTGTGCATGCAGAAAACCCATAATTATGCAGAGCATTTCGGACAAACTAAAGCACAGTGGAAAAAACAAGAGATTTATGTCAGTGGAGGAATGCAGCAACGAGGATAAAAACATGAGATAAAATGTAGAATGAGAAGGTAAGAGAAGAGAGGAATAATTTTAATAAGTACGTATATGAGGTAATGAAGAAAAAATAGTGAATGAGATGGTGCATAGAAGTGAGGGCAGGTGAGGGGAGGTTAGGGGGGTGAGGCTCTTGATGCAAGGAACTGGATCTGTTCTTACTTTCCTTGGATCAAATCTGATTGCTTTCCATTCCTCCAGGAACTGTATGACCAGTATGGATTGAGTGTTTTCTTAAATATAATAATATTAGCGAGTGAGGGACAGTATGGTAGGTAAAAGATGTGCCCAGGGTGATGGTACTAAGATGGTGAGTAAGATGATTACTGAAGGTACTAAGATGGTAAGATGATTACTGAGGGTACTAAGATGGTGAGTAAATGTTCCATCAATAAAGATACCAAACTGTTGCACCTATCTCATCTATAAAGAAATATCGTTCTCATGTTTTCTGTGTACAGTGGTACCCCCGAGTTTTGTACAGCTCCCAACTCAAACAATTATGTAAGTGTATTATTCTAAGTGTACTTTTAGGGGTCTGAAATGGACTAATCTAATTTACATTATTCCTTATGGGAACAAATTCTTTTGGCAACTGCACTCTAACAGCCTTCTGGAACGAAATATGGCCAAAACTCAGGGTACCACTGTACTTGCTACAGCTTCCACCAAAATGGAACATTGTAATAATAAAGTCGTCCCTGCTCCCTGCACTTAGTATCATCTTACATGTTAGTACATAAGAGAAAAATTAAAAACTATCTTATGTTTAAAATCAAGCTTGGGAAGAATAGTCCAAATTGTACTATGTGAAACTATCCAGCTCAAAGCTGGGACTAAGATACATGTGTATGAAATATAATGCACAACCTGTACATACATTATGAAAACTTAATAAATTATCAGTGAATGAATGAGGTTTCAAAACAGCCACTAATGAGCTGCAACAGTCACTCCTGTCTTACTAATACAGTGGACCCCCGCATAACGATTACCTCCGAATGCGACCAATTATGTTAGTGTATTTATGTAAGTGCGTTTGTACGTGTATGTTTGAGGGTCTGAAATGGACTAATCTACTTCACAATATTCCTTATGGAAATAAATTCGGTCAGTACTGGCACCTGAACATACTTATGGAGTGAAAAAATATCGTTAACCGGGGGTCCACTGTACTCCCCAAAAATTTTTGTAAGCATATGAATTCTGAAATTCACATTGCAAGCTCTTCAATTAACATAATTTTTTCTACATCTGTCTAGTATTAAACTACAGATGTAGTTGACAGAGTGATAGAACATTACAATGTTAATGAGTGCTAAGAGGACATAAGACCCATACATGAAAAAAAAAAAACCATTAATCTGGAGTTACATATATTACAACTTGGGCCAAATTACTTAACAAAACAGAATATCTGAACCATATGAAAAAAAGTAAAAAGTGAGAAAGAGAATAATATTAAGGGAGCCAACACTAGTAGTGACTTCAAGTAACAAGTGGACCGTAGTTGCTACACCATGTATCACAAAATCACTTATATTCATACAGAGTTGTGGAAACTTTAGAAGAAAATACAGTACAGTACTCTACAGTATAAGACAATGACTGACTGTATCTTATAAAATGCTAAACTCATGTGGGACCCTCAGCATAAAGGGGGTGGTGGAAGTTCCTCCCTCCATTCACTAACTATGACCTGGTCTTTGACCAGTCAGGATGACGAATCTTATATGAAAATGAGACACGGTATAACAAAAACCATCAGTTAATTTTGCAATATTAACCCTTTGACTGTTTCGATCGTATATATACGTCTTACAAGCCAGTGTTTCGGACGTGCAGTAGGGCCCCGCTTTACGGCGTTCCACTAATACAGTCATTTCAAATTATGACCAAAACTCGTTATACGGCTCCCCCCACCTGACTTTCGAATACGGTCACCGCGCCCAACCCAGTTTGTTTACATTCTCTGTGAGATCCATAAGCACTAAGTCTCTTCATTATGTCTGGAAACTCCAAAATTTCAAGTGTTTTTAAAAGTTATTTCATATTTTATATATACTCTGATAATTATACTTGTGTATACCTGTACCTAAATAAACTTACACACTGTGCTGGCATGCAGGTACACATTAAAATCAATAAGAGTGTCTTATATCTAGAGACGTCATATTAGTAATGATAATAATAATCACTGAGTCTCATTTAAATGTCGTATATTAAGTTAATATACACATTTTCATTAGTCCGTCTATGATGTTTTTTCAAAATTATATAATAAACAAGATGCATAACGTATAAAGATGATAAATACACCCCACAGTAGAATAAATAAACTTCACCCAGTGGCAGCAACAGCAGCGACCTCCAAGCTCCGTACTTTTCTCCAACTATCAGAGCCACCAATGCTCCTATGATGACCTAGTTACAAGCAAAACTGCACTACCCAACGTAGCACCCAAAATGACCAAAGATTACCAACAGTGAAACCTGCAAATCGAAAATAATAGAGATCAAACCCAAAGCAACACCCCACTGCCAGCCGAACAACGTAACCCTAAGCTTTGTATAACTACAACTTCTTAACTACAACAATTCCTGTAGTATTATGAGGCGCAATCTCAGAGGAAACAGCACCAAGGCCAGCAAGAAAACACCAAAAAATCAACTATTCAACAAGTGTAGCCAGGAGGACGCCGGCCCAGCTACCACCCCTCTCACCACCGCTCAGGGCGACACCACAACAATAACAACAAACATGGCTGCCACCAGCTCATCCACCCTCTCTCCCCGGATTCAACCTACCAAGTAGTCTCTCAGGTATGACCAACGATCCAGATACCCTAAGTCATGCATCTCCACCTTAGTTATTGAAAATATGAATCTTCGAGAGACGCTAACAAAACAAGACACCGGATGACAAAAACTCGATAACAAAATCCTCAGTCTTGAACAAAAGTTATCAACACCAGGAATGACTAACTGTGGCAAGACCATCCAAACAGTCATAGATAGCAATGCAGAACAAATAATATCTCTTAATACAAAGGTTGAAAAAAGCAGTAAACGAATGGAAGAACAACTTCGATAACCAGTTTCAGTGACTACTTTGCTCTCCAAGAAGAAAAAATTTGAACAAGAAAAAACTATCGGACGCAGTAATGTTAACAGTCCACTTTTTCCAGTGATATGAACCAAACAAACAGTAAAGAAATTACTCTCCAGATCATAAAGGACCAAGCAAAAGTTACAGTACCAGAGTCAGAAATAAAGGAAGCCAGGTTACTAGGATCCCATGGTAGAAAAAGTGTTATGCTTAGATTCCACTCACATGACAGAAAAAAGACTTAATAATTGCATCTTTTAGTAAAGAAAGAGGTATACATAAAGAGTGTCTTACCAAAAAACGTCAGAACCTCCTGTATAGAGTCAGAAAACTTAAGCGGGAGAATAATGACACAATACACCAATGCTTCACACGGGATGGGAAAATTCTAGTTAGGAAAACGAATGGAGTTCAACTGTACACAATCACGAATGAGAATGATCTATCACGATTTCTCAGGAATACTTATCTTACAGAGAATAACTAAACAATGTCCAACCTAAAAGCCTACGTAGTGTAGTGTATGTTTTGTTTCCATTATTGTTAAAAATTTAATAGTACAATCTCTTAGAAATTTTAAATAATAAAACTACCTCATTATGTGATTTTACTAGTGAGCATAAGTCACCTTATGTAATTTTCTTATTTACTATTGTTTGCTTAAATATTAGCTGAATTGATACTTTCTCTGTTCATATTACTACCTCATATTTTTTTAAATACTATTAATTGATATTACTTACTAAAATTAATAATTACTATTTTTACTATCAATACAATTTACTCTTAACATTTTTGACATCATTTAATTACCATTACTTGTCTAATTACCATAACCTGTTTTAATACCACATTTACTATCTTAGAGCACTCCTAATTACCTTGTACTGCCAAATAACCTCTAGTATAACTACCAGTGCAATATTGAATCCAATTAACTGTTCTTAAAATTTAATACTTGAAATAAACATTACTTTTTCACTTTTTTTTTTTTTTTGCTAATTAATCTTTTTTTGTAATCATTATTTTTTATTATTATTATCACACTGGCCGATTCCCACCAAGGCAGGGTGGCCCGAAAAAGAAAAACTTTCACCATCATTCACTCCATCACTGTCTTGCCAGAAGGGTGCTTTACACTACAGTTTTTAAACTGCAACATTAACACCCCTCCTTCAGAGTGCAGGCACTGTACTTCCCATCTCCAGGACTCAAGTAATCATTATTACTTACTAAAATTTTATTAAACACCATATTTACTACCAGTCAATTTTACTTTTGTACATTAATCATTATTTTATACTTTTCATAACATTTTGTTGCCAAATTTTCAAGTTTGTATATTCAACTCCAACCTTTATATTATCCTTTGTACCTGTGTACCTGTGTACCTGTGTACCTGTGTACCTGTGTACTTGTGTACCTGTGTACCTGTCTGCCATCTTACTATCATATTATAACCATTGTTATTTTTTACTTTTGGTACTTTAATTTGTGAATTTTATTTTGTCAATTTAAATCTAGTTATACTCCTGATCTTGTCAACAACATATACCAGACTCTAGTGCAATTGCAAGTACCATTTTAATTTGTATTTTTATATTATAAGTTTATACCTAGTTGTACTTTAGCTCATTCTAGCTCAATACTTAGACAACACCTAAACTAACTATACCTAGTTGTACTTTAGCCATTCTAGCTCAATACTTAGACAACACCTAAACTAACTATACCTAGTTGTACTTTAGCTCATTCTAGCTCAATACTTAGACAACACCTAAACTAACTATACCTAGTTGTATTTTTAGCTCATTCTAGCTCAATACATAGACAACAATAAATTCATTGTATTAGACCTTAGTGCAATTACAAGAGTGAGTCTGGTGCCACTTGTATTTTTTTTTTTTTTTTTTTTTTAGTATTAGTTTATACTAGTTGTACTTTAGCTCATTTAGCACAAACACAGCAATATAAATTTCTTTTATTTTATTAGTGACTATACTCTATATGACCCAAAGTGCTTTAGCGGTATACTGATCCAAACCTCCCACAACTACAGAAATCAGCATTAAGAACTCACCACTTTAATACAGGATATAAACAACCACTATTTAAACCTAAAAGATAAATTGATCACGTGACCCTGATCTAAACCTCCATAATCTAACACAAAACCCAAACTTTTTGGGAAAGTAACTGCCTTCATTACACGCATCACAAGCCGCACTATCCTGAACACTGCTCAAAGTCTATCAGTTCTTAACTACAACATCAGGCCCTTTAAGCAAACACTATGATGACCTCTGGCACTCCTTGAGTCACTAAGACACCCTTCTCCTGCATTATTCTTACTGCGACCTGGCTTAAGCAGGCCCACAATTAAATATCTACCCACTACCAGGATACACAGCAATCAACAACTGCAGGACCATACCAATTTGGGGGTGGTACTGCAATCTATTACTCTAACCAACTATCTTGTATTAGCACTAATTGCTTTAGTGTGAGTATGGGGAATACATTTTTGCTAATTTTACTGTAAAAAACCTCAAGACGCCTATAACAGTCGGTGCCTATACCGGATACCCACACAAACATCCCAAAACTTCAGTGAGAATCTAAAGTCACTAATAACAAACAGACAAATGAAAAAAGCACCACCTTCTCTTAGCTGGAGACTTCAATATCAACCGGGCCCTACCAGATAAATCAGACTGTAACTGATTTCATCAACAATATGAACAATGCACTTCTCATTCCAACAATAACAAAAACCAACCAGGCTGAATGAGACAAGTGCAACCATAATAGAACCACATAGGGACCAATATACTAGCCCCCCTTAAATCAGGGATAATCACAGACAGTACTACTGACCACTACCCAACCTTCCTCTTAACAAACATTAGTAAGCCACCACACGAATACAACAAAGTTTCATTTAGACTCCATGACGAGGCCTCAATAAGGAATTTCACAGCAGACTAGAGACTGTTGACGGCCTACAGAATTCTCCAATGCCATGGTATTGACGTTGGAAGCATTTTTCTTAACAAAATACTTAGACTATACAACAAACATTGCCCTATAAAAATGAAACAGATCACGAATAAATGGCTTGGTTGCCCATGGCTAACCAGCAGCAATCTGAAATCCATTGATAAGAAACACCAATATAAAAAGCAATATAGACAGGGCTTAATACACAAGATATTCTTAAACATATTCAAAAAGTTCTCCCCAAATTAATAAAGAAAGCCAAAAAACTGTACTACTCCAGCAGATTCACTGACACAAGGGGGAGATATAAAAAGACTGGAAAACACTTTCCCAGATTCTGAGGACCCACAAACTGAAGAAAACCAAGAATATTGTTTTAACTAAACCTCATGAAACACCACTGCATCCCACTGACACAGCTAACAAGATAAACGACTTCTTCTCAAACATAGGATCTAATCTCGCCAGTAAAAACCCACGTAACAATGCCCGTGCCGGGGGGAATACCTAGATGGGAATTTCCCAAATTCCTTCTATCTTGTACCAACTGAGCCCACGGAAGTCACTGCGATCATAAAGTCACTTAAAAATAACTCGGGGAATCTGTCTCACGTCCCACCATTATTGTACAAGCGAGCGGCCCATGTCCTTTCACGTGCTATTACATTACTTTTTAAACAAGTCACTAGAAACTAGCACTTTCTCGACACTACTCAAGACAGCAAGGGTTACACCAATACATAAAGGTGGTGGGCCCTACAGATTTAAACAACTATAGGCCAATATCAAACTTACCATTGCTATCCAAAATCTTCGAGAAACTCGGCACAGGAGACTATATTCATTTATAACGTCACAAAACTTTCTCAGCCCCTGCCCTTTGGATTCAGGAAAAAAAAAAGCACTAAAGATGCAATTATGAAATACTTAGACCCGCTTTACAAAGCATTGGAAAATAAGGAATATCTGCTAGGAATTTTTATTGACCTAAGAAAAGCGTTTGACACAGTAGACCACGCATCCTACTCCACAAACTTGACCCCTATGGTAAAAGAGGCCATGCGCCCTTTCATATTTTAAATCCTACCTTTCTAATAGGTATCAGTATGTCACCATTAAAGACAAGCCTCATCAATACAGCCACTTGATACTGGAGTTCCACAGGGAAAATGTCCTTGGACCCCTGCTCTTCCTCATTTACATCAAAGATCTTCCAAACATATCCCAACACCTGAAACCCATTCTCTTTGCTGACGGCACGACTTATGTCATCTCCCACCCTAATCTTGCCACCCTCAATACCATTGTTAACGGGGAGCTTTCTCAATATATCGACTTGGATGACAGCCAATAAACTTACACTTAACACTGGCAAAAACCTACTATATTATGTTTGGCAGCAGAGCAGGTGTTGCGACCCTTTAAAATTAAGATCGACAACACTCTTTAAATTTCCAAACATAATGAGGGTAATTCCTTGGCCTATACCTCGACAACAACCTAAATTTTTAGCACCCATATTCAAACACATAACAAAAAAAGTATCCAAACGGTGGGGATCCTCTCCAAGATACGATACTAGTGCCGCAAACTGCCTTCTCACACTATACCATTCACTTATTTTCCATACCTTACCTATGCTATCTGTGCTTGGGATTCAACTGCAGCAAACACACCTAAAGCCCAAAAATAACCCAACAAAAAGCCGCCAGTAGAATAATCGCTAAATCCCATCCTGGCAACACACCCCCCCCACTCTTCATAGATCTAAACTTACTCCCTGTTCAGAACTTTCCCCACTTACTACTGTGCAATCTGTATCTAAAGGACCTTAAATTCCAATATTAACCTTGACCTAAAACACTTTCTTGATAGTTGTGACAGGATCCACAGGCATAACACCAGACACAAACATCTCTATGACATTCCCCGTGTTCGACTAAATCTTTACAAAAATTCAATGTATTTCAAAGGACCTAAAATCTGGAACACCCTACCTGAAAACTCTAGAACTGCAGACACATTCATCACTTTCAAAACTACAGTTAGAAAACATCTTATCTCCCTGATCCACCCTGACAACTAACTACACGATAACCACCTGGTGGTTCAAAATTACACTCACTCACCCACTGACTATAAACCCAGAAATACTAATCTTAATCTTAACCCTTTCAGGGTCCAAGGCCCATATCTGGAGTCACGCACCAGTGTCCAAGAATTTTCAAAAAAAAAAATTTGTTATTTTTTCTTATGAAATCGTAGAGAATCTTTTTGTGAAGGTAATAAAACAAAAAGTACGAAATTTGGTGGAAAATTGACGAAATTATGCTCTCGTGAATTTTGATGTGTCAGCGACATTTACGAATCGGCGATTTTGCCGACTCTGACTCCCATTTTAGGCCAATTACATTATTCCAATCAACCAAATTCTTAGCTATTTCACTAGTATTAGTTCTATTCTATCGATTGAGCACAAGAAATCGCCAAGTCAACTGTTTCAATACAAAATAAAGTGATAAGAAATTGTTAATTTTGGGCCCAATTTTAAATCAAAATTCAAAATATTCCAATTTCAAAATAGGGTCCAGAATAAACAATGTAGGTATTCCTGGCACTAAACTAACGTTTTTCCCCTGTTCATTAGTTATGTTTTGATGCTTTACAAATTTAAAATTTCCCTTTTGATTTTTTATTCACATAATGAATTTTTATTCACACCAAAAAATAGAAGTTTACTGTTATGCAATACTGTAATAATTGTATAAATATCATCACCATATTTGTGAATGTATATTAGACCCACCAGCTGACGTGTATTAGACGTGTGAGGTCGTTTGTTTACTCTTGAATATCGGCAAAAATTTAACATTTCCGCTACTTTGAGCTCAGTTTCAAGCCATTTTTCCCGTGCTAAAACAACAAAAAATCATCTCTTTCTGTAATAAAGTCTTCCATTCTATCAAATGAGACCAAGAAATCGCAAATACAACTATAAAAAACATACGAAAAAACACTGCAAAGTTGCTGTTTTAATCGAAAAATCATGATTTCATTTTTTTTCTCTCATTATACACAGTGTGCTGCAGGATCTGTTTTATGTGGTGCACACATACCACATAGATGTATTCTCTCATATCTAGGCCCAAATGTACCACTCACAGTTTATCAGAGTGAGCTGAGCTCATGGCGTAGATCTACGGTTTGGACCCTGAACGTAAAGCCGTAGATCTACGGGACGGACCCTGAAAGGGTTATTAAAATAATAAATCCTAACTAGTCATAAGTTTGCCTATGTTACTCAAATATAGACACCTTGTATTGTGCCAAAACAAAAGCATTCACATTGCTAAACTCAAAATTATGATGTAGTCACTTAGCTTTAATACTATACTCTGTAAGGACTTAATATTAAGAATTAATCTAAGTCTGCTCGAAATGCCTAGCCATGCTAGGTGTCCTAGCGGCCCCCTCTGTAATTAGTATTTTATAACATGTACACCACACAATACCCAAAACCTGTAAACTCCACATTGTAACCATTATAGAGAATAAACTTGAATTGAATTGAATTGAATAAATATGAGATGTGGTAGCCAGACGACTTGCACAAATGACGCCATATTAAAAATGATAATAATAATAATAATAGTAGGTTGGTAGACAGCAACCACCCAGGGAAGTACTACCGTCCTGCCAGATGACTGTGAAACAGAAACCTGTAACTGTTTTGCATGATGGTAGGATTGCTGGTTTCTTTTTTCTGTCTCATAAACATGCTAGATAACAGGGATATCTTGCTACTCCTACTTACACTTTGGTCACACTTCACAGACACACACATGCATATATATATACATACATCTAGGTTTTTCTCCTTTTTCTAAATAGCTCTTGTTCCTCTTTATTTCTTCTATTGTCCATGGGGAAGTGGAAAAGAATCTTTCCTCCGTAAGCCATGCGTGTCGTATGAGGCGACTAAAATGCCGGGAGCAATGGGCTAGTAACCCCTCCCGTAGACATTTACTAAAAAAGAGAAGAAGAAAAAAATTTAAAAAAACTGGGATGCTTAAATGTGCGTGGATGTAGGCGGGAAAGACAAGAAACAGATGATTGTGATGTTTTGAATGAAAAGAAGTTGGATGTCTGGCCCTAAGCGAAACAAAGCTGAAGGGGGTTAGGAGAGTTTCGGTGGGGGGGGAAAAAAATGGGATTAAATTGGAGTTTTGAGAGGTTAGAGCAAAGGAAGGGGTAGCAAGTAATGTTGAATGATCAGTTATGGAAGGAGAAAAAGATAATTGAATGTGTAATTCAAGAATTATGTGGATTAAAGTAAAAGTTGGATGTGAGAAGTGGGTCATAATAAGAGTGTATGCAGCTGGAGAAGAGAGGAATGCAGAGGAGAGAGAGAGATTTTGGGAGATGTTAAGTGAATGTATAGGAGCCTTTGAACCAAGTGAGAGAGTAATTGTGTAGGGACCTGAATGCTAAAGTAGGAGAAACTTTTAGAGAGGGTGTGGTAGGTAAGTTTGGGGTGCCCGGTGTAAACGATAATGGGAGCCCTTTGATTGGAACTTTGTATAGAAAGGGGGTTAGTTATAGGTAATACATAATTTTAAGAAAAAAGAGGATTAAAAATGTATACAAATATGATGTTGGCGAAAGACAGTTGTTTGTTGGATTATGTATTGGTAGATATAAGACTGTTGAGTTAGACATCAGGATGATACATGTTTTTATAGAGGGGCCACAGATATATCAGATCTCTTTCTTGTTGTACCTACACTGAGAGTAAAAGGTAGATGGATACAAGGAGAATAGAAGCATCAGGAAGAGAGAGGTTTGAAGGTTTATAAACTAAAGGAGGAGGAGTTAGGTAGTAAGTATAAACAGCTATTGGAGGATAGATGTGGCTAATGAGAGCATAGGCAATGGGGTCGAAGAGGTATGGGGTAGGTTTAAAAATGTTGTGTTAGAGTGTTCAGCAGAAGTTTGTGGTTAAGAGAAAGTGGGTGCAGGAGGGATGTGGACAGCGATTGGTGGAATGATGCTCGCGCTCGCTCGAGAGTAGTAACGGGAGAGAAAAAAGTTAGCATATGAGAAGTTTTTTCAAGGTAGGAAGTGATGAAAGGATGGAAGGTATATGCGAGAAAAAGAGAGAGGTTAAGAGAGTGGTGAAGCAATGTAAAAGAGAGCACATGACGGAGAGTGGGTGATGAGATGTTATCAACAATTTTGTTGAAAATAAGAGATTAACAAGTAAGAAGGAAGCCTAGAGAACAAATGGATTTGTCAGTTAAAATAGCGAGAGGAGAGTTATTTAAATGGACAGAGTTAGAGGTATGGGAAGATGGAGGGAATATTTGAGGAATTGTTAAATGTTGCATGAGATAGGGAAGCTGTGATATTCGTTGTTTATAGGGCAAGGAAAGGAACAAACATCTTGTGGAGTGAGGAAGAGCCAGTTGAGTTGTGAGTGTGGGGGAGTTCGTGAGGCAGTTGGTATAATGAAAAGGGGTAAGGCCCAGCCGGGATTGATGGGATAAAGATAGAAAATGTTAAAGCAGGTGGGGATATAGTTTTGGAGTGGTTGGTCAATAATTTAATAAATGTATGGCAGAGGGTAAGGTACCCTAGGGATTGGCAGAGGATGCATAGTTCTTTGGTATAAAGGCTAAAGGGGATAAAAGGAGTGCAAAAATTATAGGGGGATAAGCTGTTGAGTCATACATGGCAAAGTATGTATGGTTTCAGAGTTATTATGAAAGAAATCTAAGGGTAAGGACAGAGAATAGGATAGCAGATGAACAAGGAGGCTTTAGTGAAAGGTAGGGGGTGTGTGGACCAGTGTTTACAGTGAAACATATAATGTGAACAAGTATTTAGATAAGGCTAAGAGGGTCTTTGTGGCATTTATGATTTTGGAAAAAAAGGTGGTTCTTATGACAGGGTTGGATAGCGGGATAATGTGGGATATGTTGCAGGTGTTTGGTGTAGGAGGTAGGTTACTGAAAGCAGTGAAAGGAGTTTTTTACGAGGATAGTGAGGCTCAAAGTTAGAGTTATTGTAGGAAAAGAGGAAAATTATTTCCCCAGTAAAGTAGGCCTTAGACAAGGATGTGTGTTGGTTTCACCGTGGTTGTTTTATATATTTATAGGTGGGGTTGTAGAGAAGTAATGCGAGGGTCTTGGCAAGAGGCGTGGAGTTAAAGATAAGAATCACACATAAAGTGGGAGTTGTCACAGTTGCTCCTTTGCTGATGGACACTGTGCTCTTGGTGTGAGTCTGAATGGAAGTTGCAGAGATTGGTGGATGAATTTGGTAGGGTGTGCAAAGAAGAAAATTGAAAGTGAAAATACAGGGGAAAGAGTAGGTTATGAGGATAGATAAAAAGATTAGTGATGTAAGAATGGCATATAGATTGGAGGGAGAGAGTATGGAGGAGGTGAATGTATTCAGATATTTGGGAGTGGACGTTTCAGCGGCATTGGTCTATGAAAGATGAGGTGAATCATAGAATTGATGAGGGGAAAGGCGTGATGGTGCACATAGGAGTCGTGGAGACAAAGAACTTTGTCCGGGAGGAAAAGGGGGGAATTTTGAGAGTATATTTTTTCCAAACGCTCTTATATGGGTGGAAGCAGGGTGATAAATGTTGCAGCGGGGGAAAAGGCTGGAGGCAGGGGGTTTATGTTAGAGCAATGTGTGGTGAATAAAAAGCAGAGAATTCGTATTTGGAAGTTAGGGGGGGTCGGGGTTACCAAAATGTTGTCCAAGGGCGGGGAGGAAGGGTTGTTGAGGTGGTTGGACATGTGGAGAAATGGGGGAAAACAGAATAATTTCAAGAGTGTATCATCTGTAGGGGAAAGGAAGGGGGGTGGGGGGTGGGCCCTGGAAAAGGGTTTGGGAAAGGGAGGGGGTAAAGGGGGTTTTGTGTGCGAGGGGTTTGGTTTTTCCGCAGGCATGCGTGAGCGTGTTTGATAGGAGGAAGGGAGACAAAGGGTTTTTTTAATATTTGCGTGCTTTTTGGAGGGGGCAAAGAAAATTTTAAAAGGGGGTTCTTTAAAACCCGGGCAGCCTGACTTGATTTGGAGATGGGAAGTACATCCTGCACTCTAAGGAGGGGTTTTAAATGTTGCGTTTTAAAAGGGTATGAAGCACCCTTTGGCAAGACAGTGATGGATGAAGATGTAAAAGTTTTTCTTTTTCGGCCCCCCTCCTTGGGGGGGAATGGGGCCGTGTGTAAAAAAAAAAAAAAAAAAAAAAAATAATAATAAAAATAATAATAATAATAATGTCACCGGTCCATTAATGCGTAATTCTTAATATCAAATTTTCATTTTAAACCATCCATGACATTTTTTCAAAATTATATAATAAACATGATTCATAACATATAAAGATGATAAATACACCTCACAATAGAATAAATAAACATAAATATGAGAGGTCGTAGCCAGATAACTTGTACAAGCGATGGCAAGAATAACATTTTCTCTAGTCTGACATAAGAGAAAATGTGTTACTGGGGGTAACTGTAGAAAATTATTCCTTTCGTATGTAAGTTTATTCAGGTATACACAAATACAGTTACATAGCAGCATATGTGTAGAGAACCTAGGATAACCTAAAATAGTCAGAGTGACTTATTTCCATTGTCTTCACTCAGAGCGTCATTTCTTCTAAAAATGGTGTTACATGAGAATGAGTGTGTTCTTCTTTATATATTCTACCGTATCAATGTAGAGACAACTTGTACACAATGTAACTTGTAGAAAAACCAGATGTGTACACTTTGTTTGTTTACAAAACTTACGTTTGCCTGGTTTGTTTACATAACACTGCACCTGTCCTCCCTCATGTACTCATTCTCTCTCTCTCACTTATTCGTTTTATCTCATTTAATCACCCCTGACCCTACATTAAGACTACAAATATTTTAAGGTAAGTAATGAGTGGACTGTACAGTGGACCCTTGACAAACGATGGCATCGTCTAACGTTAAGTCCGACTAGCGGTACATTTTAACGCAAAAATTTTGCCTCGACTAATGCTAAAAAACTCGACCAACACAATTAGTTCCGTCTGAGACGCGTCCACTTGTGTCCAGTGTTTACAAGCCAGCCAGCCACCGCGGTCTCATCCAAACATACAATCGGAACATTTCATATTATCACAGCGTTTTTAGTGATTGCACCTGCAAAATAAGTCACAATGGGCCCCAAGAAAGCTTCTAGTGCCAACCCTACAGCAAAAAGGGTGAGAATTACTATGGATATGAAGAAAGAGATCATTGCTAAGTATGAAAGTGGAGTGTGTGTCTCCGAGCTGGCCAGGTTGTACACAAAACCCCAATGAACCATCGCTGCTATTGTGGCCAAGAAAACGGCAATCAAGGAAGCTGTTCTTGCCAAAGGTGCAACTATGTTTTCGAAACTGAGATCGCAAGTGATAGAAGATGTTGAGAGACTGTTATTGGTGTAGATAAATGAAAAACAGATAGCAGGAAATAGCATCTCTCAAGCGATCATATGTGAAAAGGCTAGGAAGTTGCATGAGGATTTAATTAGATAAATGCCTGCAACTAGTGGTGATGTGAGTGAATTTAAGGCCAGCAAAGGTTGGTTTGAGAGATTTAAGAATCGTAGTGGCATACATAGTGTGATAAGGCATGGTGAGGCTGCCAGTTCGGACCAAAAAGCAGCTGAAAAATATGTGCAGGAATTCAAGGAGTACATAGACAGTGAAGAATTGAAACCTGAACAAGTGTTTAATTGTGACACTGACAATGTTGTGAAACACTTTAGGAATGTCATAAAGGAACGGGAGGTACAGGTGTCTATGGACAGATATGTTGTGCGACAGAGGTCCAGTGACTCTCAAGCTGGTCCTTATTTTATTATTTTTTTTATCACACTGGCTGATTCCCACCAAGGCAGAGTGGCCCAAAAAAGAAAAACTTTCACCATCATTCACTCCATCACTGTCCTGCCAGAAGGGTGCTTTACACTACAGTTTTTAAACTGCAACATTAACACCCCTCCTTCAGAGTGCAGGCACTGTACTTCCCATCTCCAGGACTCAAGTCCGGCCTGCTGGTTTCCCTGAACCCCTTCATAAATGTTACTTTGCTCACACTCCAACAGCACGTCAAGTATTAAAAACCATTTGTCTCCATTCACTCCTATCAAACACGCTCACGCATGCCTGCTGGAAGCCCAAGCCCCTCGCACACAAAACCTCCTTTACCCCCTCCCTCCAACCTTTCCTAGGCCGACCCCTACCCCGCCTTCCTTCCACTACAGACTGATACTCGCTTGAAGTCACTCTGTTTCGCTCCATTCTCTCTACATGTCCGAACCACCTCAACAACCCTTCCTCAGCCCTCTGGACAACAGTTTTGGTAATCCTGCACCCCCTCCTAACTTCCAAACTATGAATTCTCTGCATTATATTCACACCACACATTGCTCTCAGACATGACATCTCCACTGCCTCCAGCCTTCTCCTCGCTGCAACATTCATCACCCATGCTTCACACCCATATAAAAGCGTTGGTAAAACTATACTCTCATACATTCCCCTCTTTGCCTCCAAGGACAAAGTTCTTTGTCTCCACAGACTCCTAAGTGCACCACTCACCCTTTTCCCCTCATCAATTCTATGATTCACCTCATCTTTCATAGACCCATCCGCTGACACATCCACTCCCAAATATATGAATACATTCACCTCCTCCATTACTCTCTCCCTCCAATATGATATCCAATCTTTCATCACCTAATCTTTTTGTTATCCTCATAACCTTACTCTTTCCTGTAATCACTTTTAATTTTCTTCTTTTGCACACCCTACCAAATTCATCCACCAATCTCTGCAACTTCTCTTCAGAATCTCCCAAGAGCACAGTGTCATCAGCAAAGAGCAACTGTGACAACTCCCACTTTATGTGTGATTCTTCATCTTTTAACTCCATGCCTCTTGCCAAGACCCTCGCATTTACTTCTCTTACAACCCCATCTATAAATATATTAAACAACCACGGTGACATCACACATCCTTGTCTAAGGCCTACTTTTACTGGGAAATAATTTCCCTCTTTCCTACATACTCTAACTTGAGCCTCACTATCCTCGTAAAAACTCTTCACTGCTTTCAGTAACCTACCTCCTACACCATACACCTGCAACATATCCCACATTATCCCGCTATCCACCCTGTCATACGCCTTTTCCAAATCCATAAATGCCACAAAGACCTCTTTAGCCTTATCTAAATACTGTTCACTTATATGTTTCACTGTAAACACCTGGTCCACACACCCCCTACCTTTCCTAAAGCCTCCTTGTTCATCTGCTATCCTATTCTCTGTCTTACTCTTAATTCTTTCAATAATAACTCTACCATACACTTTACCAGGTATACTCAACAGACTTATCCCCCTATAATTTTTGCACTCTCTTTTGTCCCCTTTGCCTTTATACAAAGGAACTATGCATGCTCTCTGCCAATCCCTAGGTACCTTACCCTCTTCCATACATTTATTAAATAATTGCACCAACCGCTCCAAAACTATATCCCCACCTGCTTTTAACATTTCTATCTTTATCCCATCAATCCCGGCTGCCTTACCCCCTTTCATTACTGGTCCTAGTGGCATTAAAAGAAGAAGGGAAGTAACCCTGGAAAAGGCCTTGACACCTCAAGTCCTAATGGAAGGGAATTCCCCTTCTAAACACTAACACCATCCACAGTCTCCCCTCCTTCCATCCCATCAATCATCACCAGATCTTCAATAAAGGTAAGTGTCATGTAATTGTACATGTCTTCTTCAGTTTGTGTGTATTAAAATTAATATTTCATGTGGTAAAAATTTTTTTTTCAATACTTTTGGGTGTCTTGCACGGATTAATTTGATTTCCATTACAGTGGAACCTCAGAAATCGAACTGCTCCCAACACGACCAATTATGTAAATGTATTTTTGTAAGTGCTTTTATAAGTGTATTTTTGAGGGTCTGAAATGGACTAATCTAATTTACATTATTCCTGATGGGAATAAATTCATTCGGTAAAGGCACTCGAACAGCCTTCTGGACCAAAGAAAGTTTGATATTTGAGGTTCCACTGTATTTCTTATGGGGAAAATTAACTCGACTAACGATAATTTCGATTAACGATGAGCTCTCAGGAACGGATTAATATCGTTGGTCGAGGGTCCACTGTATATGCATTTTATCGCTCTGGGCTGCTTAACCCTTTGAGGGTCGGTAGGCCCTCTCCAAGACTCGTTCTCAGGGTCGGCCAAATTTAAAAAAAAAAAATTATTTTTTCTTATGAAAAGATAGAGAATCTTTTCCCGATCATATTAACACCAAAAGTATGAAATTTGATGGAAAACATACGGAATAATGCTCTCGCGAAGTTAGCGGTCTCGACGATGTTTACGCATCGGCGATTTTGCCCACTTTGAGCCCTATTTTCGGCCAATTCCAGTGTACTAGTCGACAAAAATCATAACTATTTCTCTAAAACTCTATTTTTTCTATTGAATGAGTACAAGAAACCACCCATTTACTGATTTCAACTATCCAATACATTGGTCAGAATTTAGCAATTTTGCCAATTTCACACAAATTTCAAAAGATGCCAATTTCCAAATAGGGTCCAGAATAAACAAGAAAGACATTCCTGGCACTAAAATAACATTTCCTCTGTTCGTTAGTCACATCCACAGGCCCCTCTTATATTTCTTTGGTTTTCCACTTTCAATTTTTATTCTTACAAAAAATAGAAGATTTACTGTTATGCAGACTGCTGCATTAGTGTAAAAAATGGTATAAATAATATCAGCGCACTTGTGAAAGAATATTAGACTCACCAGTTGACGTGTATTGGACGCTTGGCATGATTTATTTACTTTTGAACTTTGTTAAAAATCGAACATTTCTGCTACTTTGAGCTCAATTTCAAGGTACTTTTCATTGTAAAACCAGTCAAAATCATCTCAATTTCTGTAATATGTCTTCAATTCTATAAAATGAGACCAAGAAAACTAGAATACAACAATAAATACCATACGAAAATACAGTGCAAAGTCGCTGTTTTATTCCAAAAACACGGTCAAAGTTTTTTTTTTCTCATCATGCACTGTGTGCTGCAGGATTTTTTTTATACTGTGCACACTGACCACATAGACCCATTCTTTCATATGTATGCCTACCAGCTTCCTCCCACTAGATTTGAGGGTGCTAGAATTTAGGCATGTACTAGTACGTCAAAAACCCTGGGTCGTAAGCCGTACTAGTACGGCCGAAACCCTCAAAGGGTTAAATATCATAAAATATTATGTGTGGGTGGAATGGCCTGGTATGGTAGCCTGGCTGACTACCATACATACCACACTTGATTTCTTACAATAAATACTACTTGTCTCACCCTAGATTAAGACTATAAATATTCTAAGGTAAGTAATGAGTGCACTATGTGTGCATTGTACTTTGTTTTTTGACGCCTAGTTCTATTGCTAACTTACTATATGTTAGTGTAAACTTGTTATTTAGTATTTGTATGCATTTATAAGTTAAAAAAAGGGTGTTCCACTTTACGGTGATTTCTGCTTTACAGCGGTAGCCTGGAACCTAACCTGCCATATAAGTGGGGCCCTACTGTATATATACTCAATAATTCTAGCGGCTTCAAATCAAGCAGGATAAAGCTGTTAGGCCCACATGTGAGAGAATGGGTCTGTGTGGTCAGTGTGCACTGTATAAAAAAATCCTGCAGCACACATTGCATAATGAGAAAAAAAAACTCCAACTGTGTTTTTGGATTAAAACGCTGACTTTGAGGTGTATTTTCGTATTGTATTTATGTTGTATTCTCATTTTCTTGGTCTCATTTGATAGAATGGAGAACATATTACAGAAATATGATTAGTTTCACAACGAAAACAACCTTGAAATTGAGCTCAAAGTAGTGGAAATGTTCGATTTTTACCAATGTTCAAGAGTAAGCAAATCACACCACACGTCCAATACACGTCAACTGGGGAATCTAATATTCTTTCACTAGTGCACTGATATTATTTATACCATTTTTACAATAATGCAGTAGTCTGCATAACAGTAAATCTTCTGTTTTTTTGTGTGAATAAAAAATCAAAATAGAAAGCAAGAGTAATATAAGAGGGGCCTGGAGACATGACTATTGAACAGAGGATATGTTATTTTAGTGCCAAGAATGTCTACATTGTTTATTCTGGACCCTATTTTGAAACTGGCATCTTTTGAAATTTGTGTGAAATTGGCCAAACTGCCAATTTCTGACCACTTTATTGGGTAGTTGAAATTGGTAAATGGGCTGTTTCTTGTACTAAGTTGATAGATAAAATGGACTTCTAAAGAAATAGCTGAGTTTGGTCGACTGGAATAATGGAATTGGCCAAAAATAGGGCTCAAAGTCGGCAAAATCGCCAATGTGTATACATCACCAAGATCGCTAACTTTGCAGGAGCGTAATTCCGTAAGTTTTCAATAAAATTTCGTACTTTTGGTGTCATTACTATTGGGAAAAGATTCTCTATTATTTCACAAGAAAAATAATTTTTTTTTTTCCAAAAATTTTTCAGAAAGGGGAGTACGACAATCAAAGGATTGACATGAGCAGCAGGAATCGCAAGAAACTAAGATACTAAAGTGCCACTGAAGGTCAAGAATTTAGTATAAAAATGTAAACAATAAGAGTTCTGGGCAATAATATACAGACATGGAAAATAAATCAGATGTAGCAAGCTTCAGTGAAAAATAAGCGACAATGTTGTGGTTGGAAAAATAAACTGGAAATGGAAATTAAGTGACCGTTCAGTTTGTCCAGGACCATCATCAAGTTACTTGCAATGCAATAATAGTTCAAAACAGAATGAAAAGCATCACCAAGTTTCTATTTCAGTATTGCAGGTTAGTTACGAACCATACTTCAGTGATGAAGAGAGGTCACAAAATTGACCTGGGCAGCAGCAGCAGCCCAGGTCAAACACCATAAAAGAGTAGTCACAAATTATGATTAATAGTACAATACATAAACTGTAGTACAGTACAAACACAAGCCACACTGTTTGCTTAAGTATACAGGTCCCCCTCAACATTCGCAAGTGTTAGGGGATCAAGAGCCTTGCGAATGTTGAAAAATCGCGAATGTTTGGTGCCCCAATATATTGTAGGGAAATATAATACAATACTTCTTCCTTAACTTGTTGAACTATGAACAATCATAAAATACATGAAAACGTCGTAAATTGTACTAAATACATACATGTTATGGTTTAATAACAGGTATGTTATTAAATACCACAGACTCCACCACTGCCTCCACTTCCTCGACCACTGCGAGTCCCTACTACCCTCCCTCCAACCCCCCCAACTGGCAGCCAGCCCTCCTACCAGTGTGGTGAGAGTTTTGTTTGTTCATTATTTACTATTAAACTACAGTATAAATAATGTAAACGCATTCATGACTGCATATTGGAATGACTATTCGGACAGGTATTGGACGGTGACATCATGTGTTGACTCTTGAACACAGCAAAGGATCAAACATTTCTGCTACTGCTAATAATAACAATAGTAGTAGTAGTAATAATACTACTACTAATAATAATAAATTATAATAATAATAAATACGACAGAATTGAAGAAGGAAATTGTACAAAAATACGAAGGAGTGGTTGGCACATCTTCAGTGTGGCTTTGTTTATGCTGGAGTGAGCATTAGTCTCCGTGCTCTTCTAAACATTTCACAACAATTGTGCTTGTAGATTGAGTGTGACTGGAGTGGTAGAGGCAGTGGTTGGGGAAGCGGTTGAGGCATTGGGTGAGGCAGTGGTTGAGGCAGTGGGTGAGGCAGTGGTTGAGGCAATGGTAGAGGCAGTGCGTGAGGCAGTGGTTGAGTCAGCAGTTGAGGCAATGGTAGAGGCAGTGGTTGAGGCAGTGGGTGAGGCAGTGGGTGAGGCAGTGGTTGAGGCAATGGTAGAGGCAGTGCATGAGGCAGTGGACCCCCGCATACCGTTGGCATCACATAACGTTAAATCCACATACCGATACATTTTATCGCTAAGATTTTGCCTCGCATACCGCTAAAAAACCCGCTCAACACTATTCGTCCGAGACACGTCTAACGTGCGGCCTGAGCCAGCCTCACATGTTCTGCCGGTGGCACTGTTTACAAGCCAGCCTCCGCGGTAACATCCAAGCATACAATCGTAACATTTTGTATTATTACAGTGTTTTTGGTGATTTTATCTGCAAAATAAATGACCATGGGCCCCAAGAAAGCTTCTAGTGCCAACCCTGTGGTAAAAAGGGTGAGAAATATTATCGAAATACTGTGGTACCATGGTCAACTGCTGATGCTGCTGCTGCTGTAGCACTGTCAGCTGCTGCTGCTGCTGTAGCACCGTCAGCTGCTGCTGCTGCTGCTGTACCACAGTCAGCTGCTGCTGCTGCTGTAGTACTGTCTGCTGCTGCTGCTGCTGTAGTACCATCTGCTGCTGCTGTAGCATCGTCTGCTGCTGCTGTAGCACTGTCAGCTGCTGCTGCTGCTGCTGCACTGTCAGCTGCTGCTGCTGCTGATGCTACTGCACTGTCAGCTGCTGCTGCTGCTGCTGTAGCACTGTCAGCTGCTGCTGCTGCTGTAGCACTGTCAGCTGCTGCTGCTGCTGCTGTACCACTGTCAGCTGCTACTGCTGCTGTAGTACTGTCTGCTGCTGCTGTTGCTGCTGTAGTACCGTCTGCTGCTGCTGTAGTACCGTCTGCTGCTGCTGTAGCATCGTCTGCTGCTGCTGTAGCATCGTCTGCTGCTGCTGTAGCACTGTCAGCTGCTGCTGCTGCTGCTGCACTGTCAGCTGCTGCTGCTGCTGATGCTACTGCACTGTCAGCTGCTGCTGCTGCTGCTGTAGCACTGTCAGCTGCTGCTGCTGCTGTAGCACTGTCAGCTGCTGCTGCTGCTGTACCACTGTCAGCTGCTGCTGCTGCTGTAGTACTGTCTGCTGCTGCTGTTGCTGCTGTAGTACCGTCTGCTGCTGCTGTAGCATCGTCTGCTGCTGCTGTAGCATCGTCTGCTGCTGCTGTAGCACTGTCAGCTGCTGCTGCTGTAGCACCGTTCTTGGTGTGGCTTATTGAGAATACCAAGAAACAATTAACCCCAGAGGGTTAGCCACCCAGGATAACCCAAAAATGTCAGTGTCATCGAAGACTGTCTAACTTATTTCCAGTGAGGTCCTTAATCTTGTCTCCCAGGATGCAACCCACACCAGTCGACTAACACCCAGGTGAACAGGGAAAAACGCCTGGAACTAGTGCTCATATTGGTGAATTTAAAGCCAGCAAAGGTTGGTTTGAGAGATTTAAGAATTGTAGTGGCATACACAGTGTGATAAGGCCTGTTCTGGAAGAAAATGCAAAACAGGACCACGGTGGCCCGGTGGTCTGGTGGCTAAAACTCCCGCTTCACACACGGAGGGCCCGGGTTCGATTCCCGGCGGGTGGAAATTCCGACACGTTTCCTTACACCTATTGTCCTGTTCACCTAGCAGCAAATAGGTACCTGGGTGTTAGTCGACTGGTGTGGGTCGCATCCTGGGGGACAAGATTAAGGACCCCAACGGAAATAAGTTAGACAGTCCTCGATGACGCACTGACTTTCTTGGGTTATCCTGGGTGGCTAACCCTCCGGGGTTAAAAATCCGAACGAAATCTTATCTTATCTTATCTAGTACTCAGGAGGAAAAGGCACTCCCAGGACACAGTGTCTCATCAGTCATTGCTGCATCTTCATAAAGGTGAGTGTCATTTATTCTTCATTTAGTAGAGTAGTACATGCGCAATATATATTGTGCATGTACTACTCTACTATTGTGCATGTATCCTTCTCTTTGTAGGAAAATGTATATTTCATGTGGTAAAATTTTTTTTTTCATACTTTTGGGTGTCTTGCACGGATTAATTTGATTTCCATTATTTCTTATGGGGAAAATTCATTCGCATAACGATAATTTCGCATAACAATGAGCTCTCAGGAACGGATTAATATCGTTATGCGGGGGTCCACTGTATTATTATTATTATTATTATTATTATTATTATTACTACTACTATTGTTATTATTAGCAGTAGCAGAAATGTTTGATTCTTTGCTGTGTTCAATAGTCAACACATGATGTCACCGTCCAATACCTGTCCGAATAGTCATTCCAATATGCAATTATGAATGGGTTTACATTATTTATACTGTAGTTTAATAGCAAATAATGAACAAACAAAACACTCACCACACTGGTGGGAGGGCTGGCTGCCAGTTGGGGGGGGGGGGTCGGAGGGAGGGTAGTAGGGACTCGCAGGTGGCGGGAAACTTAAATATGATTTTGCGGCTGGGAATTTGGAGGCTGGGAATTTGGCGGTTGGTAATTCGCGAATGTGTGAAGCCCGCAAAAGTTGAAAATGTGAATGTTGAGGGAGACCTGTATACTAGAATGACAGTTATAAACAGTTCAGAGATCAAAGCTTCTGACCAACTTCATTCACAAATAAAATCACAGGAAATAGAGAAGATAAGACAAAAATCACAGGACATAGAAGATAAAACAAAATTCACAGGGTGTAGAAGATGACAAAAATTACAAGAAGGAAGGCTAAGACAAAATCATAGGAACTGGAAGTGCTAACAGACAAGGGTTATCTAAGAGCAGACATTTTTTGTTTCTGGTGGTGATTATAGTCTTCACTGATACATTGGGTCACGGAGTCTCAATAAGCACTGCTTCCACATACTCCTCATTTCCACTCGCCTGAAAGCTGAGCCTCTTTCTGGAACTGTGACCCACTGGTGGGAAGTATTCTTCTTTTGGTGAGATGACAGAAGTATAAAATGAAAAGTTTAGTGCTGGACCCCCACTGAATTGATTGACTTGTCATAAAAAGACCCATCACAATTTGCTAGAGGGCTGGGTGCTTGCTCACTTGCACATTTGCTGCCCAAGCAGTTAGTTTGTGGACTGTGGGCTCCTAAAAACTGAGATATTGAGTAGCAAGGAGCAAGTGTGGTGGCACTTGGTCTACAGTCTGTGAAGAAAGTAGCATACTTGGCTAGCATTAAGCAGAGCATCTGCTAGCACACACCCTTCTGGTTATGCAACTGCCCTCTTGATAGTTACAGTGCAGGCATGTAACTTTCCACTACCCCTCAGACCATTAACCCTTTGAGGGTTTTCGTCGTACTAGTACGTCTTACGCGTAGGGTTTTTTGACGTACTAGTACTCATAAATTCTAGCGGCCTCAAATCTAGTGGGAGAAAGCTGGTAGGCCTTCATATGAAAGAATGGGTCTATGTGGTCAGTGTGCACAGTCTAAAAAAAATCCTGCAGCACACAGTGCATAATGAGAAAAAAGAAACTTTGACCATTTTTTTTTAATAAATCAGCGACTTTGCAGTGTATTTTCGTATGGTATTTATTGTTGTATTCTAGTTTTCTTGGTCTCATTTTATAGAATGGAAGACATATTACAGAAATTGAGATGATTTTGACTGGTTTTACAAAGAAAGGTGCCTTGAAATTGAGCTCAAAGTAGCAGAAATGTTCGATTTTTACCAAACTTTAAAAGTAAACAAATCGTGCCAAGCGTGCAATACACGTCAACTGGTGAGTCTAATATTCTTTCACAAGTGCACCAATAATATTTATACCATTTTTTACACTAATGCAGTAGTCTGCATAACAGTAAATCTTATATTTTTGTGAAAATAAAAATTCAAAGTGGAAAGCAAAAGAATATAAGAGGGCCTTGAGACATGACTAATGACTAGAGGAAATGTCATTTTAGTGCCAGGAATGTCTTTCTTGTTTATTCTGGACCCTATTCGGAAATTGGCATCTTTTGAAATTTGTGTGAAATTGGCAAAATTGTTAAATTCTGACCACTGTACTGGATAGTTGAATTTCATAAATGAGTGGTTTCTTGCATCCATTCGATAGAAAAAATGGAGTTCTAGCGAAATATTCATGTTTTTTGTCGACTAGTACAGTGAAATTGGCCGAAAATGGGGCTCAAAGTGGGCAAAATCGCCGATGCGTAAACATCGCCGAGACCGCTAACTTTGCGAGAGCATAATTCCGTAAGTTTTCTATCAAATTTCAAACTTTTGGTGTCTTTATGATCGGGAAAAGATTCTCTATCTTTTCATAAGAGAAAATAATTTTTTTTTTTTTAAATTTGGCCGACCCTGAGAACGAGTTTCGGAGAGGGCCTGTCGACCCTCAAAGGGTTAAGTGTCTTCCCTACCCTCAACACTTTGACCTCTTCCCTTCATCACTGGTAAGTGACTTAGTCAAGTTAAGAACCTCCATTTAACCCTTAAACTGTCCAAACGTAGATCTATGTTTGCGAGCGTAGTGCTCCGACCTTGATTTTCTCCACAAGAAAGAATGTAAAAAAATGTAGATCTATATTCGGAGCGCTTCGCGAGCAAACGTAGATCTACGTTTGGACAGTTAGAGGGTCAATATAAGAACAATAATCAAAAACAAGATCACTACATGCAGAAGGTATCAAAGACAAGATCACTATATGTAGAAGGTAGTGAAGTCAAGATCACTACACGCAGAAGGTATCAAAGACAAGATCACTACATGCACAAGGTACTGAAGACAAGATCACTGGAAGTAGAAGTTCCCAAAAGAAAGATCACAAAAAGCAGAAGCATCAGAGTAACACAAAAAGCAGAAGGATTAAAGAGAGTAAACACAAGAAACAGAAGAATCAAGGTAACACAAGAAACAGAAGGATCAAAGACAAGAGGAAAGTAAGCAAATTTTTCACACATTAACATGGCAGGACTGAAGAGACTGGATAATATTTAGATCAAGGCTCTGTAAGTTAAAGAATACAAGGGCAAAATACTGGAATACTTTAATGTCAAAATAAAACCTTTAGAAGTTGGAGAGTTTATTTATTAAAAACTATTTATGAAATTTAGTGTTCAGTGAAGGAAGAATTGTTGATGAAATATTTTTCAAGATAGTGGCATTCAACATAGAGAGAAGGATGGACTAATTACTGAATTTATGCTTTGAAAGTTTTAGGAGGTTTTTAAATAAAGGTTTCAAAATCCTAGAAATAAAGGTAGCAGAGATGTCAGATGCTGTAGGAGGTGAAATCAATCATGAATGACTAAGTCCTACTTACACAGTAGAGGGACAGCTCTGAGGCCGATGAGGTGCCAATAAGCTTGCTAACAGCTCCTGGAGGTGCTGGCCACGACTGCATGAAGGAACAATGCAAGGAGGAAGAAGAGGCTGGTTAGCATCTACAGAGAACCACCAGTATGGCAGCAAGACTGGTTCATGGAGAACAGGGCAGGGGGAGGGTTGGGAGGAGCGGCACAAGATGTAAGTCAACAAGCCAGTGACATACACAGTACAGTACTACCCACTGAGTATACAGAGATTTTTATGTACTGACAAAGATTATCTCTTAAGCAGACGGAACACTGAGTACATAAACAGTATGCCACAGACCCTTTCGTTGGGAGGTGTTACCAGTGGATGTTAGTCATAAGTAGATAAATATAAATATATAAATATATGGTTCATGACCAATGTATACAAAATATATATGAATAAATCAAACATGCAGGAAAAATATACAAATTATTAAGGCATTTGATAAAAAAAAATTAAGAAAATAATTATAGACAAAATTTCACCTACCTTTCATGAACCTGAATGAGTTATAGTTCCCCAAGCATTAAAAGAATAAAGTCCCATAGATTTTACTGACATTTTCCTTTGTTCCAGCATTATAAAATATAGGAGGACTCCGCTTATACGGCGGGTTAGGCTCCAGGCTATGCTGTAAAGCGAATCATCTTTTTTTCACTTATAAATCCATATAAATGTCTGATAACAAGTTTACACTATCATACATTAAGTTAGCAATAGATTAGGGCTAAAAACAATAAAAAAGGAAAGTGCATATAAAGTACATTCATTACCTACCTCAAAATATTTTTGGCCTTAATGTAGATGAGAGGTGAGCAGAATTTATTGTAGGAAGTCAATAAGATAGTCCAACAAACAACTGAGAAAAAAAATATTTACCAAAAATCATATATGGCAAGCCGAAGCCAGGTACTGGAAATAAGTCACTTTGACTTTTTTGGGTTATCCCAGGCTCTCTATACATACACTACTATGTATGATAATCTATGTAACTGTATTTGTGTATACCTGAATAAACTTACTTATTTACTTACAGTGGACCCTCGTTTTTTGTAATTAATCCATTCCAGAAAGTGTGACTATTATCGAAATTGATGATTTG
This sequence comes from Cherax quadricarinatus, assembly GCF_026875155.1. NCBI lineage: Eukaryota > Metazoa > Arthropoda > Malacostraca > Decapoda > Parastacidae > Cherax > Cherax quadricarinatus. The sequence continues at coordinate 51,014,282 of NC_069417.1, forward strand.
CGAAACCATTTTTCCCATTAGAAATAATGTAAATACAATTAATCCATTCCAGACATTCAAAAATATTAAAACAATTTTTTTTTTACAAGAAATATAGATGTACATACACAGAAAACAATGAGACATGAAGAATGAAACATTAACAGCATAACACTTACCTTTATTGGTGATTCTTCTTAGTGTATGGAAGACTGGAGGAGGGGAGAGATTGGATTTTTTACTGTTTGGAAGGGGAATCCGCTTCCATAAAGACTTCAGGTACCAAGTCCTTTTCTGGGGTTACTTCCCTTCTTTGTTTTTTAATGTCCCTAGGACCAGCTTGAGTCACTGCACACCTGTGGCATTAAATACTTGTCCAGAGAGCTCTGTCTCTGGCGTCTCTCTAAAACTTCCCTAAAATAGGCCAAGATTTTGTCACTGTAATGTTGCCAACATAGCTTGCAACAGCATTGTCAGGGTGATGTTTCTCCATAAATCTTTCCATCCTACTCCACATTTCAAAAATCTCCTTAATTTCTGAGGAAGACATCTTCTTCCATCTTTCTCCCTCCTCCTCTGAAGCAATATTCAGAGCTGCAGTCTCTTGCTGTTCCAGCTGAAGCTCTTGCAGCTCTTCAGTGGTTAGCTCTTTGTTGTGGTCCTCCACCACCTCTTCCACATCCTCCAAACTCACATTCAACCCCATGGAATTCCCCAATGCCACAACAGATTCCACAACTGCCATAGGCTCCTCAAGTTCAGCCCCAAACCCTTCAAAATCCCTCTTGTGGACACAATCTGGCCACATTTTTCTCCAAGCAGAGTTCAAAGTCCTGGTAGTCACTCCCTCCCAAGCCTTACCTATAAGGCTTATGCAATGGAGGATACTGAAGTGATCTTTCCAAAACTCTCCTAGGGTCAAGTGGGTGTCTGTAGTCACATTAAAGCACCTTTGAAACATTGCTTTGGTGTAGAGTTTTTCAAAATTTGAAATGATCTAATACCACTCCTCTCCTCCATGGGCTGGAGGAGAGGAGTGGTATTAGGGGGCAAGAACTTCACTGTGATGAACCTTAACTCCTCCAGAATTAGGTCATCCAAGTTTAGAGGATGAGCAGGTACATTGTCCATTAGCAGGAGGCACTTGAGTTCCAATTTATTTTCTAGGAGGTAATTCTTCACACTGGGGCCAAACACTTCATGGAACCAACCAAGGAAAATGTCCCTCGTGACCCATGCCTTATTATTAGCTTTCCAAAACACACACAATTTACTCTTCATGACATTGCTTTTCTTGAACACTCAGGGATTTTCAGAATGGTACACTAGAACAGCTTCACTTTGAAATTCCCACTAGCATTACTACAAAATATGAGAGTTAGCCTGTCTTTCACAGGCTTGTGTCCTGGCAGTCCCTTTTCCTCCTGAGTAATGTAGGTCCTCTTTGGCATTTTCTTCCAAAAGAGGCCTGTTTCATCACAACTGAACACTTGTTGGGGTTTTAATTGTTCAGTCTGTATGTACTCCTTGAATTCACTTATGAATTTTGTAGCTGCATTTTTGTCAGAACTGGCAACCTCACCATGCCTTATCACACTGTGTATGCCACTACAGTTCTTAAATCTCTCAAACCAGCCTTTGTTGGCCTTAAATTCACAAATATTAGTACTAGTTGCAAGCAATTTCTTTACGAGATTGTCATGCAACTGCCTAACTTTTTCACAAATAATCGACTGCATAAGACTATTTCCTGGTAATTGTTTCTCGTTGATCTACACCAACAATAACTTCTCAACATCTTCGAGTACTGGCGATCTTATTTTTTGTCAGCATATTTACCCCCTTTGCAACAACAGCTTCCTTGATTTCCTTTTTCTTGGTCATGATGGAAGCTATGGTTGTATGGGGTTTCTTATACATCCCAGCCAGTTCTGCCACAAGTACACCACTTTCATATTGTTCAATGATGTTTTTCTTGAATTCAATTGTATTTCTCACCTTCTTTACCAAAGGCATGGTGCTAGGAGCTTTCTTTGGAGCCATGGTAGCTTATTTAGCAGTTGTAAGCACTAAAATGAATGGAATATTATGAAATATTTCGTATGAACACATGAGGGGATGGTCACTCACTGGTAAACAATGGCACACTGGCTGAGAATGGAGTGTGAGGCGGCATGGGGCCATGTGTACACTTCCAAGACGAACGACTTTTTGCGAGTCAAACGACAATTCTAGAGTCAATGTTTTGATGAAAAAAACATTACAATTTCTGAAAATTACGCCTTTCGAGCCTTACGAAAAACAAGGGTCCACTGTACTTCTATTCTGTCGACCGAGTACAAAAACTGCCCATTCACCTATTTCAACTACCCAATAAAGTGGTCAGAAATTGGCAATTTGTCCAATTTCACACAAATTTCAACAGATGTCAATTTCAAAATAGGATCCAGAATAAACAATGAAGACATTCCTGGCACTAAAATAACATTTTCTCTGTTTATTAGTCATGGCTCCAGGTCCCTCTTATATTACTCGTGCTTACCATTTAGAATTTTTATTCACACAAAAAATAGAAGATTTACTGTTATGCAGACTACTGCATTATTGTAATAATTGTATAAATAATGTCAACTCATTCTTGACAGCGTATTGGAATTTGGACTGGCAGGTGCACATGTATTAGACAGTGACGTCATTTGTTTACTGTTGAACATTGCTAAAGAATCGAACATATCCACTACTGTGAGCCCAGTTTCAAGGTACAGTAGATTGTCATTTAGCACGAGTTTATTTGGCACGATTCGGGTATAGCACGACTGAAGAACTGCGGCACAATTTTATGTAACACATCATAATTTAACACGGTTCAGTTTGCGGGAACAAAAAAAAAAAAATCCCTTTCCCTCATGCAGCCGCCTTGTTGTGGATCAGCGGGGAAGACCTCCTGCCATCCCCTGCCATCCCCCGACACCACCCCACTATCCCAGCATTCCTTCATATGTGTCCAGTATTTCTTCTCTGCTACAAGCTAGCTGTGTTCGTGAATTGTGTTTTGATCTTTTTATTACTATATCTTGTATCTACCAAGCAATCATGACACCCAGTAGGCATACCAGTGTTGCTGAAAGTGGCAATTAACAAAGAAAACAAAGATATTAGACAAGAGACAACCTGTGGCATAATGAAGTGTTACTTTGTACACATAAAAACAGGTAAACATGAGTTTGTGTGACTGACTGACTTACTGAATGACTGACTGACTTGAATGAATAGCTTACTGATTTGACTGAATAACTTACTGACTTGACTTACTGACTGAATCACTTGACTGACTTACTGAATGACTTGACTGACTTACTGAATGACTTGACTGACTTACTGAATGACTTGACTGACTTACTGAATGACTTGACTGACTTACTGAATGATCTGACTTACTGAATGACTTGACTGACTTACTGAATGACTTGACTGACTTACTGAATGACTTAACTGACTTACTGAATGATTTGACTGACTTACTGAATGACCTGACTGACTTACTGAGTGACTTGACTGACTGACTTACTGACTTGACTGAATGACTTGACTTACTAACTGACTGAATGACTTGACTTAATGACTTGGCTGACTGAATGACTTGACTGACTGAATGACTTGACTTAATGAATGACATAAATGACTGATTTGACTGAATAACTTACTGATTTATTGACCTGACTGACTTACTGACTTGACTGAATGATTTGACTTACTGAATGACTTGACTGACTGAATGACTTAAAGTTAGACACTCCAGTACAACTATTGACTTCAGTACCAGAACCTCTACCATCCACCTCAACCCAGTACGGCCACAGCATAACTCCACTCTTTTCACAATCATCCACAAGCACCAGCACCCACAATTTAAGGTAAGAAATACTATTATTTCTGTTATATTTGTGGTCTTAAGCAGTAAAAACAGCATAATACATCACAACAATGAACTATAATTGCATATTCACTTTTATTTTTGTAAGAGGTGGAGGCCTAAAAAAAAAAAAGTTGTTTAGCTTTTTGGGGGCTCACAGGAACGTAACCTTATTTTTCCCATAAGTTATTCAGTTCATCTAATATGGTTTTACCTAGCACGACATTTTCAGGAATGTAACTGTGTTAAATGATGGTCTACTGTACTTTTCATTGCAAAAGCAATCAAAATCATATCTATTTCTGCAAAATATCTTCCATTCTATCAAATGAGACCAAAAAAAAAAAAAAAGAGAATACAACCATAAAAACCAAACGAAAACATACCGCTATGGGGCCGCTAATGGCTGAGAAGTGAACTCTATTATTTATGGTCCGATTTCTTTCATTTTTGGTGTACATTAAGAAGCATCTTTCCATCATACATTGCCCAAGTTTCATTAAGATAGCCCAACAAACAACTGAGAGAAAAAAATTAATAATAATAATATTTTTTTTTTTTTTTTATTATCACACTGGCCGATTCCCACCAAGGCAGGGTGGCCCGAAAAAGAAAAACTTTCACCATCATTCACTCCATCACTGTCTTGCCAGAAGGGTGCTTTACACTACAGTTTTTAAACTGCAACATTAACACCCGTCCTTCAGAGTGCAGGCACTGTACTTCCCATCTCCAGGACTCAAGTCCGGCCTGCCGGTTTCCCTGAACCCCTTCATAAATGTTACTTTGCTCACACTCCAACAGCACGTCAAGTATTAAAAACCATTTGTCTCCATTCACTCCTATCAAACACGCTCATGCATACCTGCTGGAAGTCCAAGCCCCTCGCACACAAAACCTCCTTTACCCCCTCTCTCCAACCTTTCCTAGGCCGACCCCTACCCCGCCTTCCTTCCACTACAGACTGATACACTCTTGAAGTCATTCTGTTTCGCTCCATTCTCTCTACATGTCCGAACCACCTCAACAACCCTTCCTCAGCCCTCTGGACAACAGTTTTGGTAATCCCGCACCTCCTCCTAACTTCCAAACTACGAATTCTCTGCATTATATTCACACCACACATTGCCCTCAGACATGACATCTCCACTGCCTCCAGCCTTCTCCTCGCTGCAACATTCATCACCCATGCTTCACACCCATATAAGAGCGTTGGTAAAACTATACTCTCATACATTCCCCTCTTTGCCTCCAAGGACAAAGTTCTTTGTCTCCACAGACTCCTAAGTGCACCACTCACTCTTTTTCCCTCATCAATTCTATGATTCACCTCATCTTTCATAGACCCATCCGCTGACACGTCCACTCCCAAATATCTGAATACATTCACCTCCTCCATACTCTCTCCCTCCAATCTGATATTCAATCTTTCATCACCTACTCTTTTTGTTATCCTCATAACCTTACTCTTTCCTGTATTCACCTTTAATTTTCTTCTTTTGCACACCCTACCAAATTCATCCACCAATCTCTGCAACTTCTCTTCAGAATCTCCCAAGAGCACAGTGTCATCAGCAAAGAGCAGCTGTGACAACTCCCACTTTGTGTGTGATTCTTTATCTTTTAACTCCACGCCTCTTGTCAAGACCCTCGCATTTACTTCTCTTACAACCCCATCTATAAATATATTAAACAACCACGGTGACATCACGCATCCTTGTCTAAGGCCTACTTTTACTGGGAAATAATTTTCCTCTTTCCTACATACTCTAACTTGAGCCTCACTATCCTCGTAAAAACTCTTCACTGCTTTCAGTAACCTACCTCCTACACCATACACCTGCAACATCTGCCACATTGCCCCCCTATCCACCCTGTCATATGCCTTTTCCAAATCCATAAATGCCACAAAGACCTCCTTAGCCTTATCTAAATACTGTTCACTTATATGTTTCACTGTAAACACCTGGTCCACACACCCCCTACCTTTCCTAAAGCCTCCTTGTTCATCTGCTATCCTATTCTCCGTCTTACTCTTAATTCTTTCAATAATAACTCTACCATACACTTTACCAGGTATACTCAACAGACTTATCCCCCTATAATTTTTGCACTCTCTTTTGTCCCCTTTGCCTTTATACAAAGGAACTATGCATGCTCTCTGCCAATCCCTAGGTACCTTACCCTCTTCCATACATTTATTAAATAACTGCACCAACCACTCCAAAACTATATCCCCACCTGCTTTTAACATTTCTATCTTTATCCCATCAATCCCGGCTGCCTTACCCTCTTTCATTTTACCTACTGCCTCATGAACTTCCCCCACACTCACAACTGGCTCTTCCTCACACCTACAAGATGTTATTCCTCCTTGCCCTATACACAAAATCACAGCTTCCCTATCTTCATCCACATTTAACAATTCCTCAAAATATTCCCTCCATCTTCCCAATACCTCTAACTCTCCATTTAATAACTCTCCTCTCCTATTTTTAACTGACAAATCCATTTGTTCTCTAGGCTTCCTTAACTTGTTAATCTCATTCCAAAACTTTTTCTTATTTTCAAGAAAATTTGTTGATAACATCTCACCCACTCTCTCATTTGCTCTCTTTTTACACTGCTTCACCACTCTCTTAACCTCTCTCTTTTTCTCCATATACTCTTCCCTCCTTGCATCACTTGTACTTTGTAAAAACTTCTCATATGCTAACTTTTTCTCCCTTACTACTCTCTTTACATCATCATTCCACCAATCGCTCCTCTTCCCTCCCGCACCTACTTTCCTGTAACCACAAACTTCTGCTGAACACTCTAACACTACATTTTTAAACCTACGCCATACCTCTTCGACCCCATTGCCTATGCTCTCATTAGCCCTGTGGCCCCTCTATAAACATGTACATCCTGAAGTCTACTCAACAGTCTTTTATCTACCAATACATAATCCAACAAACTACTGTCATTTCGCCCTACATCATATCTTGTATACTTATTTATCCTCTTTTTCTTAAAATATGTATTACCTGTAACTAAACCCCTTTCTATACAAAGTTCAATCAAAGGGCTCCCATTATCATTTACACCTGGCACCCCAAACTTACCTACCACATCCTCTCTAAAAGTTTCTCCTACTTTAGCATTCAGGTCCCCTACCACAATTACTCTCTCACTTGGTTCAAAGGCTCCTATACATTCACTTAACATCTCCCAAAATCTCTCTCCTCTACATTCCTCTCTTCTCCAAGTGCATACACGCTTATTATGACCCACTTTTCGCATCCAACCTTTACTTTAATCCACATAATTCTTGAATTTACACATTCATATTCTCTTTTCTCCTTCCATAACTGATCCTTCAACATTACTGCTACCCCTTCCTTTGCTCTAACTCTCTCAGATACACGTATTATTATATAATAATTTATATTATTATATAAGAACATAAAGAAGGAATACTGCAACAGGCCTACTGGCCTAAGCGAGGCAGGTCCAATTCTCCCACCAGTTTAAGCCAATGCCTTGACCTAGTGAGGTCAGTCATGTCACTTAACCCCTAAACAGTCCAAAAGTACGTATATATATGTTCTTACCGCTAGCGCCCCAAACATATATATACGTTTTATTTTTCCTGCCTCCAAATTTGGCATGATTGGCCTGAGATGTCTGGTCAGCACAGAATGGGTCTTAACACTTGGTGTGCACCATATTAAAAAAATCTGGGACCACTTAGTACCTTGTAGGAGCGCCAGCTAGAGCAAACAGTGCAGCGAACACCAAGGATTCACTGATGTAATGTCATATTAATACTCCCCTTTTAAGAGGAAAGTGATGTTAACCCCAAGTTTAGGGTCTGTCTATCTGTCTCTGTCTATCTGTCTCTATCTCTTTTTATCTGTCTCACAGGTACACACAAATACAATTATACATAGTGTAAATTACCTAGAATAACCTAAAAAATCCGAAGTGTTATACTGTGCTTGTAGATATAATGCATAAGAATACTTGTTGGTTCACAGTGGCTCTCTCTGAGACAGAGAGAGAGACAAGCAGGCAGAGAGAAAAGACGGCGAGGCAGATAATCAGAGACAGAGATACGAGCTCATCAAATGTCACCCCTTATCTTATCTCTGCTCCCTCGCTGGTGCCTATCAAATGTCATCCCTTATCTTATCACTGCCCTCCCTTGTCACTGACACTTGTCTTACACATTGCTTCTAGGTAACTTCTTCCTTCTTCTTCTATACTCCCGTGTATCCAAAACATTGCTGGGACCTATAAATACTTTGTATATACTCCTAGACAATAGTAATTTACCAAGACAGGTGTAAATGTCCACCTGTCAATGTGTTTGTGACAATTTGAGTACAATTTCAATACCTAATATTAGTGTCAGAACAAAGATTGGTTATGAAATGACAAGAACTACAATAAACTGTAATTATCAGAACATAAAAATTATATAAAATAATACAAAAATGAGAAAAAAAGGTATATCGGCAACACTTCTGCAAGTGGCAGGGCTCGATGTTGCCGTCAGGTAAGCATTAAGTGCCAACTTTGCAGCCTCATATCTCAGTAAATACTGACCCTAATTTTTTTATTTTAATCCTATAACACTTAGAAAAAATTTCTCTTCATTTCAATGAAAAAAAAAAAATATTTTTCAAAATACACCTACCATCCCACTTACGACCTGCTCAACATACGACCATTCGACTTATGACCGTGTTTTCTATGCCAAATTTCTGGGAAATAACTGTTTGTGTTGTACACAGTGTTTATCCTAAACCTTACAGTATAAAATACAGTACTAACAGCATAAAAAGTAAAGTAAAAAATGAAATACCAAAATAAAACAATAAAATAAAGTCATTACAAAAATGTGATGTTGATATTCAATAGCAAGGTTCGACTTATGTCCATTTCAACTTACGATTGGTTTGTTGGAACCGAACTCGGTCGTAAGTTGGATGGTACCTGTATTTGGGGCACTGGGCGAGAGAACATATATAGACGTTTGGACCGTTTAGGGGTTAAGGAAGGAGCGAGGTATCCGACTCAGTAGCACAAGCTAGTCAGGTCCAACTCACACCCACTCATGTATTTATCCAACCTATTTTCAAAACTACACAACGTCTTAGCTTCTATGACGGTACTTGGGAATTTGTTCAACTCATCCACAACTCTATTACCAAACCAGTGCTTTCCTATATCCTTCCTGAATCTGAATTTTTCCAATTTAAAACCATTGCTGCAAGTTCTGTCTATGTTACATATTTTTAGCACACTATTTACATCCCCTTTATTAATTCCAGTTTTCCATTTATGCACCTCAATCATATCCCCCTAATTCTATGCCTTTGTAAAGAGTGCAGATTCAGGGCCCTCAGTCTATCCTCACAGGAAAGATTTCTGATACATGGGATCAACTTTGTCATCCTCTTTTGTACGTTTTCCAGTGCATTTATATCCTTTTGTAATATGGTGACCAAAACTACGCACCATAATCTAAATGAGGCCTAACCAAAGATATACTATAGAGTTGAAGAACAACCTGAGGACTTCTATTGTTTATACTTCTTGCTATGAAGCCAAGGATTCTGTTAGCTTTCTTATGAACACTTATGCACTGTTGTCTTGGTTTCAGATTACTGCTAACCATAACTCCTAAATCTTTTTCGCAATAAGTATATTATAATATAATTATTATATTATACGTATATATTATTACTATTATTTATTAGTACGTACATATTCTTATAATAATTTATATTATTACATTACGTATATTACTACAGTGGACCCCAGGTTCGTAAGCTTCCATTCCAATGTTCTACTTATGTATGTTATAATGTTTAATTGTTGTGTACTTTGACATTGTATAGAATCAGCCCAAGCCCAACAGCCTGCCTATCTCCTTGCTCACTCTCGTATGACTGACTGGCCGCCCACAGTACCCATATGTGAGGGGGTCTTTGAATACTGCTGTGGTCAGCACAATATGAACAGACAGTGACTCAGGCAGAGACGGTTGGTAGTGAGTCAACTACTCCATTCCTGAGAGTGTGTCTTATACTGAATCTGACTTAATCTGAATTAATTTTCCGCATAAGAAATAATGGAAATCCAATTAATCCGTTCCAGACGCCCAAAAGTATTAAACAAAATAATTTTTTTACATGAAATATACGTTTCCCTACACAGAAAACAATGAGACATGCAGAATAAACAATACTAAAATGACACTTACCTTTATTGAAGACTTACTGATGAGTGATGAGACTGGAGGAGGGGAGAGGATGGAGGTGTACTATTGTTTGGAAGAAGAATCCCCTTCCATAAAGGCTTCAGGTACCAAGTCCTTTTCTGGGATTACTTCCCTTCTTTGTTTTTTAATGCCACTATGACCAGTTTGAGAGTCACTGCACACCTGTGGCACCAAATATCTGTCCAGAGAGCTCTGTTTCTGGCATCTCTTTAAAATTTCCCTAAAATGGGACACAACATTGTCATTGTAGATGTTGCCAGCACACCCTGGCTGGTGTGTGGGGAAGTACCCTGGCTGGTGTGTGGGGAAGTACCCTGGCTGGTGTGTGGGGAAGTACCCTGGCTGGCATGTGTGGGGAAGTACCCTGGCTGGTGTGTGGGGAAGTACCCTGGCTGGTGTGTGGGGAAGTACCCTGGCTGGCATGTGTGGGGAAGTACCCTGGCTGGTGTGTGGGGAAGTACCCTGGCTGGCATGTGTGGGGAAGTACCCTGGCTGGTGTGTGGGGAAGTACCCTGGCTGGTATGTGGGGAAGTACCCTGGCTGGTATGTGAGGAAGTACCCTGGGTGGTGTGTGGGGAAGTGCCCTGGCTGGTGTGTGTGGGGAAGTACCCTGGCTGGTATATGGGGAAATACTCTGGCTGATGTGTGGGGAAGTACCCTGGCTGGTATGTGAGGAAGTATCCTGGCTGGTATGTAGGGAAGTACCCTGGCTGGTGTGTGGGGAAGTACCCTGGCTGGTATGTGGGGAAGTACCCTGGCTGGTATGTGGGGAAGTACCCTGGCTGGTATGTGGGGAAGTACCCTGGCTGGTATGTGGGGAAGTACCCTGGCTGGTATGTGGGGAAGTATCCTGGCTGGTGTGTGGTGAAGTACCCTGGCTGGTATGTAGGGAAGTACCTTGGCTGGTGTGTGGGGAAGTACCCTGGCTGGTATGTGGGGAAGTACCCTGGCTGGTATGTGGGGAAGTACCCTGGCTGGTATGTGGGGAAGTACCCTGGCTTGTATGTGGGGAAGTACCCTGGCTGGTATGTGGGGAAGTATCCTGGCTGGTATGTGGGGAAGTACCCTGGCTGGTATGTGGGGAAGTACCCTGGCTGGTGTGTGGGGAAGTACCCTGACTGGTATGTGGGGAAATACCCTGGCTAGTGTGTGGGTAAGTACTTTGGGTGGTATGTGGGAAGTACCCTAGATGGAGTGTGGGGAAGTACCCTGGCTAGTATGTGGGGAAGTACCCTGGCTGGTGTGTGGGGAAGTACCCTGGCTGATGTGTGGGGAAGTACCCTGGCTGGTGTGTGGGGAAGTACTCTGGCTGGTGTACCACCATCACTACCACCCTCTACCACCACAACTTTCGTATCTTTCTACAAACTTTTTCTTGAATTCTACAGTGTTTCTCACCCTCTTTACCAAAGGGCTGGCACTAGAAGCTTTCTTTGGGCCCATGGTGGCTTATTTAGCAGTTACAAGCACTAAAAATGGAATAATACAAAATGTATTGCATGTACACGTGGAATCATCCTCACTGGCTGGTAAACAATGGCACACTGACTGTACATAGAGTTTCCAGGCCGCTCACTGCACACAGACACATTCAGGACGAATGACTTTAACCGAGTTCAGTGTTATTAATGAGCTAATATTTTAACGCAAAAACGTTACATCTTAATCCAGGGCTCCACTGCATATTATACGTATTATTATTATTATTATTATTATTATTATTATTATTATTATTATTATTATTATTATATACTGGTACGTATGTATTCTTATAATAATACTCTTGCTTACCGTTTGGAATTTTTATTCACTCAAAAATAAAAGATTTATTGTTACGCAGACTATTGCATCATTGTATGTATAAATAATGTCAACCCACTCATGACTGTGTATTGGATGGTTAGTTGGACAAGTATTGGAGAGTGACGTCATTTGTTTGCTCTTGAACAATGCCAAAGAATCGAACATTTCTGCTACCTTGAGCTCAATTTCAAGGTACTTTTCATCGTGAAACCAATCAAAATCGTATCTATTTCTGTAATACAGTAGACTGCCATTTAACACAGTAGTTATGTTTCTGAAAACACCGTGTTAGGTAAAACTGTGTTAGATGAACTGAAGAACTTAGGGGGAAAAATAGGGTTACATTCCTGAGAGCCCCAAAAAGCCAAACAACTTTTTTAGGCCTCCACATCTTACAAAAATAAAAGTGAATATGTAATTGTAGTTCATTGTCATGATGCATTATGTTGCTTTTACTACTTAAAACTACAAAAGTAACAGAAATAACAATATTTCTTACCTTAAATTGTGGGTGCTGGTGTTTGTGGATGATTGTGAAGAGAATGGAGTTATGCTGTGGCCCTAATGGGCTGAGGTGGATGGTAGAGGTTCTGGTACTGAAGCTGATGTTTGTACTGGAGTGTTTAACTTTTAAGTCATGCAGTCAGTCAAGTAATTCAGTCTCAAGTCATTGAGTCAAATCACTAAGTCAGTCAAGTCATTCAATAAGTCAGTCAAGTCATTCAGTAAGTCAGTCAAGTCATTCAGTAAGTCAGTCAAGTCATTCAGTAAGTCAGTCAAGTCATTCAGTAAGGCAGTCAAGTCATTCAGTAAGGCAGTCAAGTCATTCAGTAAGTCAGTGAAGTCATTCAGTCAGTCAGTCAGTCAAGTCAGTAAGTCAGTCACACAAACTTATGTTTACCTCTTTTTCTGTGTACAAAGTAACGCTTCATTATGGCCACAGGATGTCTTGTCTAATATCTTTGTTTCCTTCGTTAATTTTAAGACTTAAATGCTTACACCTTTTCTTGCCATTTTGAGCAACACTGGTATGCTTACTGGGTGTCATGATTGCTTAGCAGATACAAAATCAAAACATAATTCACAATCACAAGCTTGTAGCAGAGAAGTTGGACCAGGCACGTATGAAGTCCAAATGTTGGGATGGTGTCGGGGGGTGGCTGGGGACGGCGGGAGGTCTCCCCCGCTGAACCACAGCAAGGCGGCCGCTTGAGGAAAAGGGAAGTTCTTTCCCTTCCCGCAAACTGAACCGTGTTAAATTCATCATAAAATTGTGCCGCAATTCTTCAATCGTGCTATATCCAAATCGTGTCAAATAAACTCTTGCTAAATGACGGTCTACTGTATATCTTCCATTCTATGAAATGAGACCAAAAAACAAGACTATAACCATAGAAACCATATGAAAATATACCGCTAAGGGGCAGCTAATGGCTGAGAAGTGAACTCCATTACAGTGGACCCTAAGTTTTTGTGTTTACTCTGTTCCAGGGCCATCGGCCAAAACTGAAATTGGCCAAAACCGAAACCATTTTCCCCATGAGAAATAATGTAAATGGAATTAATCTGTTCTAGACACCCAGAAATATCAACAAAAATAATTTTTTTTACCTTCAAGATAGATTTACACACACAAATGAATGAACATTACACATGACACTTACCTTTATTGAAGGCTGTTGTTGCTGGAAGACAGGGAGGAGGGGAGAGGGAAGAGAGGTTATTCTTTGGAAGGGGAATCCCCCTCCATAAGGACTGTAGGTACCAAGTCCTTATCTGGGGTCACTTCCCTCCTTTGTTTTTTAATGCTATTAGGACCAGCTTGAGAGTCAAAGGACCCCTGTCACACAAAATATTTGTCCAGAGTGCTCTGTTTCTGGCATCTCTTTAAGATTTGCCTCAAATGGGGCATGGAACTGTCACTGTATAAGTCACCAGCATGGATTGCAACGGCTTTCTCAGGGTGATGTTCCTCCAGAAAGGAATGCACTTTGGTCCACATTGCGCAAATCTCCTTAATTTTTGAAGAAGGCACCATCTTCCATCTCTCTTCCTCCTCCTCTGAAGCAACTTCCTCAACTGTGGTCTGTTGCTGTTGCAGATGAAGCTCTTGCAGCTCATCAGTGGTTAGTTCTTCATTGTGGTCCTCCACCAACTCTTCCACATTGTCGCCACTCACATCCAACCCCATGGAATTCCCCAATGTCACAATTGATTGCACAACAAGTGTAGGGTCGACAGAGTCAGCCTCAAACCCTTCAAAATCTTTCTTTTGGACACAATCTGGCCACAATTTTCCCCAAGCAGAGTTCATCGTCCTGGAAATCACTCCCTGCCAAGCCTTATCTATAAGGCCTATGCAGTAGAAGATATTGAAGTGATTTTTCAGAACTCTCTTAGGGTCAATTCAGAGTCCGAGGTTATGTCAAAGCACCTCTGAAACATTACTTTGGTGTACAGCTTTTTGAAGTTTGCAATGATCTGATGGTCCATGGGCTGGATGAGAGGAGTGGTGTCAGGAGGCAAGAACTTCACTGTTACAAAACTGAATTCCTTAGACAACTGGTCTTCCAAGTCTGGAGGATGAGCAGGAGCATTGTCCATTAACAGGAGGCACTGGAGTGGCAATTTATTATCCAGGGGGTATTTCTTCACACTCGGGCCAAACACTTCATTGAACCATTCCAGGAAAGTTTCCCTAGTGACCCATGCCCTACTGTTAGCCTTCCACATCACACACAATTTGCTCTTGACAACACTGTTTTTCTTGAACACTGGGATTTTCAGAGTGATACACCAGTAAAGGCTTCACTTTGAAATACCTACTAGCATTACCACACAAAAAGAGAGTTAGCCTGTCTTTCATAGGCTTGTGTCCTGGGAGTGCCTGTTCCTCCTGTGTGATGTAGGCCCTCTTTGACATTTTCTTCCAAAACAGGCCTGTTTCATCACAACTGAACACTTCTTGGGGTTGGAATTTTTCAGCCTCTACATAACATTTGAATTCTCACACAAATTTTTCAACTGCTTGTTTGTTTCAACTGGCACCCTCACCGTGCCTTATGACACTGTGTATACCACTTTGCTTCTTGAATTTTTCGAACCAGCCTTTGCTGGCCTTAAATTCACCTACATCAGCACTTATTCCAGGCAGTTTCTTTATGAGATCGTCATGCAACTGCCTTGCCTTGTCACAAATTATTTGTTGTTGTTGTTTGTCCGTCGATTCGATGAGGGCCATCTAGTCATCCTGGGGTCAAAGTTGGTGGGTACGCAGATGACTTGTCAGGCCAATCCGCGCACGAAACGTTCTCTGGCAGTGTGGACAGGGAGGGGTGGCGGCATCGAGGGGTCTGATGGCTCTGGTCTTCCTCGCCTGCCTGCACTGCTCAGTTAGTGAGATTCTGCTTGCCTCACAGGATGTTGCCCCTTTCTGGACAACTGCTCGCCAGTCATTCCTGTCCTGAGCTATCAGCTCCCACATGGTGTGGTTGATGTTGAAAGCTTTCAGAGCAGACTTAAGGGTGTCCTTATAGCGCTTCTTTTGGCCTCCTTGAGAGCGCTTTCCATGCTGCAGTTCGCCAAACAAGAGTTTCTTTGGCAGCCGGTGGTCTGGCATGCAAGCAACGTGACCAGCCCAGCAAAGCTGTGTCTGCATTAGGATGGTGTAGATGCTAGGCAGGCCAGCTGTAGTCAGCACTTCTGTGTCTGGGATCTTATCTTGCCATTTGATGCCGAAAATTTTTCTGAGCTGTGTGGTGTGAAAGTGGTTCAACTTTCTGGCGTGATGTTTGTAAACTGTCCAGGTTTCGCAGCCATAGAGAAGTGTGGTGAGGACTATAGCTCTGTACACCTTGATCTTGGTGCTTGTGGTGATGCCTCTTCGGTTCCATACATTCTTGTGGAGCCTGCCGAAGGTGGCACTGGCTTTGGCAAGTCTGGCATTCACCTCATCATCGATGACGTTTCTGGAAAGGGTACTGCCGAGGTAGGTGAATTTGTCTACGGCGTTCAGTCGCTGCCCATTGATGGTGATGTTTGGCTCAACATACGTCTTTCCCGGAGCAGGCTGGTGCATCACTTCAGTCTTCATTGTACTGACTGTCAGCCCGAAGTTGTTGCAGGCATCAGAGAACTTGTCAACACTGTGCTGCATGGCGTCTTCTGAAGCGAACACTATCACTATCACACTAATTGCTAACTCTTTCTCTCTGATCCACACCAACAACAATTTCTCCACTTCTTCAATTGTTTGGGATCTCTGTTTGGTTATCGCATTCACCCCTTTCGCAATATCAGCTTCCACGATTTCTTTTCTCTTTGCCACAGTGGAGCTGATTGTTGATGGTGACTTCCCGTACATCCTGCCAAGTTCAGCAATGCGTATGCCACTATCATATTTTCTTAGGATTTCTTTTTTCAGTTCTATGGTGTTCCTCACTTTCTTTACCAGAGCACTGGCACTAGGAGCTTTCTTTGGGGCCATGGTCGCTTATTTAGCAGTCACACAATAAACAAGTGGCAAAAAAATGGATTATTATGAAATGTTTTGTATGACCTGGCAGGATATGTTCACTCACCAAGAAACAACGCTACACTGGCTAAGAATGATTGTGGGAGGCGGTTTTGTGCACGCCGGGCACTGGACAGGTTCCATACGATTGATAAAAATGGAGATAATCGACGAAAATGGAACCCAAAAATTTATGAAAAAAGTTGGCCCAAACCAAAATCGGCAATAACTGAGATCAATGAAAATGGAGGGTCCACTTCCATCATACATTGCCCAAGTTTCAATAAGATAGCCCAACAAACAACCGAGATCCAATTCCCTAGATCAAGAGCAAGAGCCCCTCATCAGTGTCAAGGAACCTCCCTTGAGGCCTGCTCGCATCCTGAAATTTCGCTCGTATACAGAAGCAAAAAACTGACCGAGCAACTGCATGTATCTTGAAAAACTAGCATGGTGGAGCACTCATAATCCGAGGTTCCACTGTACATTGTGATCTAGTAATCTAGTGCAGTTAGCCCCACAAACACTCCATTTTCTCTTATAATAAGAGCATGGAAGATATGGTCAGTGAGGGAGCGGCAATGGCCACCACTACTGCCACTCATCACATAATGACATATTTTATTTATTCTAGAGTATATATCAAGTTCCTATGCTATTTATATTTTTTATGTCATATTAGACGAATTGTGATAGATAAATAAGCCATAGAGTGATATTAGTGTCATACTGAAGTATTTTGTTCTGCCTCCAGAGAGCAGGAATTCTGCTGTAACGAATAAATGGCACTTCAATTAATTTAAATGAGGAAAATTTATTTGATATACACGCAAATTAACCCCTTGACTGTCACAACCCCAAATCCTGAGGTGACTCCTGGTGTCGCCAAAAAAAGATGATTTCTCTTATGGAATGACAGAGAATCTTTTCCAAATTGAAATGACACCAAAAGAATGAAATTTGATGGAAAATTGATGGAATTATGCTCTCGTGAAGTTAGCAACCTCGGCAATACTTATGAATTGGCGATTTTGCCCACTTTGAGCCCTATTTTCGGCTAATTCCATTATTCCAGTCGACCAAACTCATAGCTATTTCTTTAGAATTCCATTTTTTCTATCGATTGAGTACAAGAAACTGCCCATTTACCGATTTCAACTACCCAATAACGTGGTCAGAAATTTGCAATTTGGTCAATTTCATGAAAATTAAAAAAATATGACAATTTCAAAATAGGGTCCAGAATGAACAATGCAGACATTTCTGGCTCTAAAATAACATTTTCTATGTTCATCAGTCACATCTCCAGGCCCCTCTGATATTACTCTTGCTTTCTATTCTGAATTTTTATTCAAACAAAAAATAAAAGATTTACTGTTATGCAGACTACTGCAATATTGTAATAATTGTATAAATAATGTCAACCCATTCATGACTGCATATTAGAATGGCTACTTGGACATTTATTGGAAAATGACATCATTTGTTAACTTTTGAACATCGGCAAAAATCAAACATTTCCCCTACTTTGAGCTCCATTTCAAGGTTCTTTTCATAGTAAAACCAATCAGAAACACTTCTATTTCTATAATATGTTTTCCATTCTATCAAATGAGATCAAGAAAACGAGAATACAACCATAAATACTATACGAAAATAGACCACAAAGTCGGCATTTTAATTAAAAAAAAAAGGTCGGATTTTTTTTTTCTAATTATGCACTGCGTGCTCCAGGATTTTTTTTATATGGTGCACACTGACCACACAGACCCATTCTCTCACATGTGGGCCTACCAGCTTTCTCCTGCTTCATTTGAAGCCGCTAGAATTTATGAGTACGTATATTATTTTTTATTTTTTTTTTATTATCTCACTGGCTGATTCCCACCAAGGCAGGGTGGCCCGAAAAAGAAAAACTTTCACCATCATTCACTCCATCACTGTCTTGCCAGAAGGGTGCTTTCCACTACAGTTTTTAAACTGCAACATTAACACCCCTCCTTCGGAGTGCAGGCACTGTACTTCCCATCTCCAGGACTCAAGTCCTGCCTGCCAGTTTCCCTGAACCCCTTCATAAATGTTACTTTGCTCACACTCCAACAGCACGTCAAGTATTAAAAACCATTTGTCTCCATTCACTCCTATCAAACATGCTCACGCATGCCTGCTGGAAGTCCAAGCCCCTTGCACACAAAACCTCCTTTCCCTCCTCCCTCCAACCTTTCCTAGGCCGACCCCTACCCCGCCTTCCTTCCACTACAGACTGATACACTCTTGAAGTCACTCTGTTTCGCTCCATTCTCTCTACATGTCTGAACCACCTCAACAACCCTTCCTCAGCCCTCTGGACAACAGTTTTGGTAATCCCGCACCTCCTCCTAACTTCCAAACTATGAATTCTCTGCATTATATTCACACCACACATTGCCCTCAGACATGACATCTCCACTGCCTCCAGCCTTCTCCTTGCTGCAACATTCATCACCCATGCTTCACACCCATATAAGAGCATTGGTAAAACTATACTCTCATACATTCCCCTCTTTGCCTCCAAGGACAAAGTTCTTTGTCTCCACAGACTCCTAAGTGCACCACTCACTCTTTTCCCCTCATCAATTCTATGATTCACCTCATCTTTCATAGACCCATCCGCTGACACGTCCACTCCCAAATATCTGAATACATTCACCTCCTCCATACTCTCTCCCTCCAATCTGATATCCAATCTTTCATCACCTAATCTTTTTGTTATCCTCATAACCTTACTCTTTCCTGTATTCACTTTTAATTTTCTTCTTTTGCACACCCTACCAAATTCATCCACCAATCTCTGCAACTTCTCTTCAGAATCTCCCAAGAGCACAGTGTCATCAGCAAAGAGCAACTGTGACAACTCCCACTTTATGTGTGATTCTTTATCTTTTAACTCCATGCCTCTTGCCAAGACCCTCGCATTTACTTCTCTTACAACCCCATCTATAAATATATTAAACAACCAAGGTGACATCACACATCCTTGTCTAAGGTCTACTTTTACTGGGAAATAATTTCCCTCTTTCCTACATACTCTAACTTGAGCCTCACTATCCTCGTAAAAACTCTTCACTGCTTTCAGTAACCTACCTCCTACACTATACACCTGCAACATCTGCCACACTGCTTCCCTATCCACCCTGTCATATGCCTTTTCCAAATCCATAAATGCCACAAAGACCTCCTTAGCCTTATCTAAATACTGTTCACTTATATGTTTCACTGTAAACACCTGGTCCACACACCCCTACCTTTCCTAAAGCCTCCTTGTTCATCTGCTATCCTATTCTCCGTCTTACTCTTAATTCTTTCAATAATAACTCTACCATACACTTTACCAGGTATACTCAACAGACTTATCCCCCTATAATTTTTGCACTCTCTTTTGTCCCCTTTGCCTTTATACAAAGGAACTATGCATGCTCTCTGCCAATCCCTAGGTACCTTACCCTCTTCCATACATTTATTAAATAACTGCACCAACCACTCCAAAACTATATCCCCACCTGCTTTTAACATTTCTATCTTTATCCCATCAATCCCGGCTGCCTTACCCCCTTTCATTTTACCTACTGTCTCACGAACTTCCCCCACACTCACAACTGGCTCTTCCTCACTCCTACAAGATGTTATTCCTCCTTGCCCTATACACGAAATCACAGCTTCCCTATCTTCATCAACATTTAACAATTCCTGTTAATATTCCCTCCATCTTCCCAATACCTCTAACTCTCCATTTAATAACTCTCCTCTCCTATTTTTAACTGACAAATCCATTTGTTCTCTAGGCTTCCTTAACTTGTTAATCTCACTCCAAAACTTTTTCTTATTTTCAACAAAATTTGTTGATAACATCTCACCCACTCTCTCATTTGCTCTCTTTTTACATTGCGTCACCACTCTCTTAACCTCTCTCTTTTTCTCCATATACTCTTCCCTCCTTGCATCACTTGTACTTTGTAAAAACTTTTCGTATGCTAACGTATATATACGTCAAAAACGGTGGCTCGTAAGACGTATATATACGACCGAAACAGTCAAAGGGTTAAGCTAGAAGGTAAGTCATGGAACGGATTAAACTCATAAGTCAAAGTTCCACTGTATCGTAATAAACAGAATAGAGAAAATCAGCTCTAATATACATCATTTAGGTATGGTCAGAGAGCTCGTTGTAAGTCCGAGTCGTCGGTAAACAAGTACGTACGTCACTAAGTGAGGAGAGGTTGTACACATTTTTTCTGGTGGTGTTGTACTAGAGAGAACGTGTTATAGTAATTATTGTCATACACGCCTTTACACTCGTACGGGGCTACCACATCTCACAATTATATCAATTTGTTTAAGTATGATTGTCTGTATCATGTTTATGTGATATACAGTATACTGTGTTTCTTATACAGTGGACCCTTGACCAACGATGGCATCGTCTAACGTTAAATCCGACTAGCGATACATTTTAACGCAAAAATTTTGCCTCGACTAGCGCTAAAAAACTCGACCAACACGATTCGTTCCGTTCGAGATGCGTCCACTTGTGGCCAGTGTTTACAAGCCAGCCAGCCACCGCGGTCCCATCCAAACATACAATCGGAACATTTCATATTATCACAGCATTTTTAGTGATTGCACCTGCAAAATAAGTCACCATGGGCCCCAAGAAAGCTTCTAGTGCCAACCCTACAGCAAAAAGGGTGAGAATTACTATGGATATGAAGAAAGAGATCATTGCTAAGTATGAAAGTGGAGTGCGTGTCTCCGAGCTGGCCAGGTTGTACACAAAACCCCAATCAACTATCGCTACTATTGTGGCCAAGAAAACAGCAATCAAGGAAGTTGTTCTTGTCAAAGGTGCAACTATGTTTTCGAAACTGAGATCGCAAGTGATAGAAGATGTTGAGAGACTGTTATTGGTGTGGATAAACAAAAAGCAGATAGCAGGAGATAGCATCTCTCAAACGATCATATGTGAAAAGGCTAGGAAGTTGCATGACGATTTAATTAGAAAAATGCCTGCAACTAGTGGTGATGTGAGTGAATTTATGGCCAGCAAAGGTTGGTTTGAGAGATTTAAGAATCGTAGTGGCATACATAGTGTGATAAGGCATGGTGAGGTTGCCAGTTCGGACCAAAAAGCAGCTGAAAAATATGTGCAGGAATTCAAGGAGTACATAGATAGTGAAGAATTGAAAACTGAACAAGTGTTTAATTGTGACACTGACAATGTTTTGAAACACTTTAAGAATGTCATAAAGGAATGGGAGGTACAGGCCTCTATGGACAGATATGTTGTGCGACAGAGGCCCAGTGACTCTCAAGCTGGTCCTAGTGGCATTAAAAGAAGAAGGGAAGTAACCCCAGAAAAGGACTTGACACCTCAAGTCCTAATGGAAGGGGATTCCCCTTCCACACTCTCCCCTCCTCCCATCCCATCAATCATCACCAGATCTTCAATAAAGGTAAGTGTCATATAATTGTACATGTCTTCTTCAGTTTGTGTGTATTAAAATTAATATTTCATGTGGTAAAATTTTTTTTTCAATACTTTTGGGTGTCTTGCATGGATTAATTTGATTTCCATTATTTCTTCTGGGGAAAATTAACTCGACTAACGATAATTTCGATTAACAATGAGCTCTCAGGAACGGATTAATATCGTTGGTCGAGGGTCCACTGTATAATTATTGAAAAAATGTCATAGATTAATGAAAATGTCTATAACAACATAATATATGATATTGAAAGTGCCCCAGTGATTATTATTATATGTACTTATTATGTTATTGCATCTTCAAGTAGTGATTTTAACGTACATGCATGCTAGCACAGTGCGTAAGTTTATTTAGGTACAGGTACACTTAAGTACAATTATCAGTAGAATCTCAGTCATTGACATACCGTATTCACTGAGTTTATCATTTCTAATGCTGCACTTAAAAGTAAGAACTTTACGATTCCTTTTTTTTCACAACTACCTTTAGATGTCATTATAACATAAAAAGAGTATATATAAAATACACAATAACTTTAAAACAAGAGGGACACGGAGGATGTAAATGAGAGGGATGCCGATGATGTAAACAAACAGAGTGGTGTTTGGATGCCATAATAGCAAATCAGGAGCCTTATAAATGAATTTTTAGGTATAAATTGAAATAGGTAGTAGGTTGGTAGACAGCAACCACCCAGGGGGGTACTACCATCCTGCCAAGTGAGTGTGAAACAAAAGCCTGTAATTGTTTTACATGATGGTAGGACTGCTGGTGTCTTTTGTCTGTTTCACAAATATGCAAGATTACAGGTATGTCTTGCTACTTCTACTTACACTTAGGTCACACTACACATACATGTACATGTTTATTTATACACACTCATCTGAGTTTTCTTTGATTATATTTTAATAGTTCTTGGTCTTATTACTTTTCCTTTTATATCTATGGGGAAGTGGAATAAGAATCTTTCCTCTGTAAGCCATGCGTGTTGTAAAAGTCAGCTAAAATGCCAGGAACAATGGGCCAGTAACCCCTTTTCCTGTAATAATTACTAAAAAGAATAAGAAGAAAATTGTCAAAGTGGGAAGTCTGAATGTGCGTGGATATTGTGCAAATGATAAGAAAGAGATGATTGTGGATGTTATGAATGAGAAACTGGAAGTCCTGGCTTTAAGTGAAACAAAGCTGAAGGGGGTGGGAGAGTTTCAGTGGAGAGGAATAAATGGGATTAGGTCAGGGGTTTCAAACAGAGTTAGAGCTAAAGAAGGAGTAGCAATAATGTTGAAGGATAAGTTATGGCAGGAAAAGAGGGACTACAAATGTATTAATTCAAGGATTATGTGGAGTAAAACAAAGGTTGGATGTGAAAAATGGGTTACAGTAAGTGTATATGCACCTGGAGAAGAGAGAAGTGTAGATGAGAGAGAGAGATTTTGGGAAATGTTGAGTGAATGTGTGGGGAGTTTTGAACCAAGTGTGAGAGTAATGGTGGTTGGGGATTTCAATGCTAAAGTGGGCAAAAATGTTGTGGAGGGAGTAGTAGGTAAATTTGGGGTGCCAGGGGTAAATGTAAATGGGGAGCCTTTAATTGAGCTATGTGTAGAAAGAGGTTTGGTTATAAGTAATACATATTTTATGAAGAAGAGGATAAATAAATATACAAGGTGTGACATAGCACGTAATGAAAGTAGTTTGTTAGATTATGTATTGGTGGATAAAAGGTTGATGTGTAGGCTCCAGGATGTACACGTTTATAGAGGGGCAACTGATATATCGGATCATTATTTAGCTGTAGCTACAGTTAGAGTAAGAGGTAGATGGGAAAAGAGGAAAATGGCAACAACAAGCAAGAGGGAGGTGAAAGTGTATAAACTAAGGGAGGAGGAAGTTCAGGTGAGATATAAGCAACTATTGGCAGAAAGGTGAGCTGGTGCAAGTATGAGTAGTGGGGGAGTTGAAGAGGGTTGGAATAGTTTTAAAAATGCAGTATTAGAATGTGGGGCAGAAGTTTGTGGTTATAGGAGAGTGGGTGCAGGAGGAATGAGGAGTGATTGGTGGAATGATGAAGTAAAGGGTGTGATAAAAGAGAGAAAGTTAGCTTATGAGAGGTTTTTACAAAGCAGAAGTGTTATAAGAAGAGTAGAGTATATGGAGAGTAAAAGAAAGGTGAAGAGAGTGGTGAGAGAGTGCAAAAGGAGAGCAGATGATAGAGTGGGAGAGGCACTATCAAGAAATTTTAATGAAAATAAAAAATTTTGGAGTGAGTTAAACAAGTTAAGAAAGCCTAGAGAATGAATGGATTTGTCAGTTAAAAACAGAGTAGGGGAGTTAGTAGATGGGGAGATGGAGGTTTTGGGTAGATGGTGAGAATATTTTGAGGAACTTTTAAATGTTGACGAAGAAAGGGAAGCGGTAATTTCATGCACTGGCCAGGGAGGTATACCATCTTTTAGGAGTGAAGAAGAACAGGATGTGAGTGTGGGGGAGGTGCATGAGGCATTACGTAGAATGAAAGGGGGTAAAGCAGCTGGAACTGATGGGATCATGACAGAAATGCTAAAAACAGGGGGGGATATAGTGTTGGAGTGGTTGGTATTTTTGTTTAATAAATATATGAAAGAGGGGAAGGTATCTAGGGATTGGCGGAGAGCATGTATAGTCCCTTTATACAAAAGGAAGGGGGACAAAAAATATTGTAAAAATTATAAAGGAATAAGTTTACTGAGTGTACCAGGAAAAGTGTACAGTAGGGTTATAATTGAAAGAATTAGAGGTAAGACAGAATGTAGGATTGCGGATGAGCAAGGAGGTTTCAGAGTGAGTAGGGGATGTGTAGATGAAGTGTTTACATTGAGGCATATATGTGAACAGTATTTAGATAAAGGCAGGGAAGTTTTTATTGCATTTATGGATTTAGACAAGTCATATGATAGAGTGGATAGAGGAGCAATGTGGCAGATGTTGCAAGTATATGGAATAGGTGGTAAGTTACTAAATGCTGTAAAGAGTTTTTATGAGGATAGTGAGGCTCAGGTTAGGGTGTGTAGAGGAGAGGGAGACTACTTCCCAGTAAAAGTAGGTCTTAGACAGGGATGTGTAATGTCACCATGGTTGTTTAATATATTTATAGATGGGGTTGTAAAAGAAGTAAATGCTAGGGTGTTCGCGAAAGGGGTGGGATTAAATTATGGGGAATCAAATACAAAATGGGAATTGACACAGTTGCTTTTTTCTGATGATACTGTGCTTATGGGAGATTCTAAAGAAAAATTGCAAAGGTTAGTGGATGAGTTTGGGAGTGTGTGTAAAGGTAGAAAGTTGAAACTGAACATAGAAAAGAGTAAGGTGATGAGGGTATCAAATGATTTAGATAAAGAAAAATTGGATATCAAATTGGGGAGGAGGAGTATGGAAGAAGTGAATGTTTTCAGATACTTGGGAGTTGACGTGTCGGTGGATGGATTTATGAAGGATGAGGTTAATCATAGAATTGATTAGGGAAAAAAGGTGAGTGGTGCGTTGAGGTATATGTGGAGACAAAAAACGTTATCTATGGAGGCAAAGAAGGGAATGTATGAAAGTATAGTAGTACAACACTCTTATATGGGTGTGAAGCTTGGGTTGTGAATGCAGCAGCGAGGAGACGGTTGGAGGCAGTGGAGATGTCCTATCTAAGGGCAATGTGTGGTGTAAATATTATGCAGAAAATTCAGAGTGTGGAAAGTAGGAGAAGGTGTGGAGTTAATAAAACTATTAGTCAGAGGGCTGAAGAGGGGTTGTTGAGGTGGTTTGGTCATTTAGAGAGAATGGATCAAAGTAGAATGACATGGAGAGCGTATAAATCTGTAGGGGAAGGAAGGCGGGGTAGGGGTCGTCCTCGAAAAGGTTGGATGGAGGGGGTAAAGGAGGTTTTGTGGGCGAGGGGCTTGGACTTCCAGCAAGCGTGCGTGAGCATGTTAAATAGGAGTGAATGGAGACGAATGGTATTTGGGACCTGACGATCTGTTGGAGTGTGAGCAGGGTTATATTTAGTGAAGGGATTCAGGGAAACCGGTTATTTTTATATAGCCGGACTTGAGTCCTAAAAATGGGAAGTACAATGCCTGCACTCTAAAGGAGGGGTCTGGGATATTAGCAGTTTGGAGGGATATGTTTGTGTATCTTTATAGGTATATGCTTCTAAGCTGTTGTATTCTGAGCACCTCTGCAAAAACAGTGATTATGTGTGAGTGAGGTGAAAGTGTTGAATGATGATGAAATTATTTTCTTTTTGGGGATTTTCTTTCTTTTTTAGGTCACCCTGCCTTGATGAGAGATGGCTGACTTGTTAAAAAAAAAAAAAAAAAATTGAAATATCCATATTAGCAAAGTGCCGTAAAGTGGGGCCCTCCTGTAATCTTCAATGCTAAAGATCCTATGCAAAATAAGTAATAAAAATGAGTGTAAATCCCTGCAAGAAGACTTGGATAGATTAACAGAATGACATATGGGCAAGTAATTTAATGTATAGAAATGTCATGTAATGGCAAAGGAAAAGAGGGTGATAGTATACACTAGAGCTGGGTGTTGAAAGAACTAAAGCAAGATAACAACTCTTAGCTGTAAACTTTGTGGCATTAAAAAAAAATGGGAGAAAAACAAAAACAGTCCCCACAAGGACTTCCAATTCTGATAAAATATTGAAAGCACCAGACACAGAGAGAAAACTAGGCCCAATGACAGACAAAAGACTGGGAATGTCACAGTGTGGATGGTTATTTGATTTACGATGTTTGTGCACTTGACAAGACAACAAAGGGATGAAGAGTGGTGAATTTGTTTCCTTCTTTGGGTCACCTTACCTTGTTAACCACACTGGCTGTTTGCCACCTTGATGGCAGCCAATGTGGTTAGCAATATAAAAATCTTGGTAAACAAGCAAGAGATACACAACATTTAAGTCAGGAATTTAAAGCAACAGAGGGCTGAGGAGGGATATTGAGATGGACTGGACATGTAGAGAGGATGGAACTAAATAGAATGACTTCGAGAGTATAAAAATCTGTAGTGGAGGGAAGAGGAAGTAGGGGTCAGCCTAGGAAAGGTTGGAGGAAGGGGGTAAAGGAGGTCTTGTGTGTGAGGGGCTTGGACTTCCAGCAAGCGTGCGTGAGTGTGTTAGACAGGAGTGAATGGAGACAAATGGTTTTTAGGACTTGACGTGCTGTTGGAGTGTAAGCAAGGTAACATTTATGAAGGGATTCAGGGAAACCGGCAGGCTAGACTCGAGTCCTAAAGATGGGAAGTACAGTGTCTGCACTCTGAAGGAGGGGTGTTAATGTTACAGTTTTATAACTAGAGTGCAGGCATGCCTCTGGCAAGACAGTGGAGTGAATGATGATGAGTTTTTCTTTTTCGGGGCACCCTACCTTGGTGGGAAATGGCTGATGTGTTAATAAAAAAAATAATAAGATATAATCTAAAAAGGAAGCAAACAGATCAAGCTATGGACTTCTTACACTGTACCTAATGAGGTACACATAAAAAATAAGTGCAATATAATGTGGTATTTGCATTTTATTAACATTTAACAAAGGAATGAGACAGTGAGAAGTATAAGTGACTATTAACAGAAAGATGGAGCAGATAGAGTACAGGTAATGAGGTACTGGTGGAAGAGGTATAGGGTAGATTTGAGAATGCAGTGTTAATGCATGCAGCATAGGTTTGTGGTTACAGGATGGTGGGTGTAGGTATGAACAGTAATGACTAGTGAAATGATGACACTAAGAGGGTGGGACGGGAAAGGTTAACATGTGACAAGCTTTTACAATACAAAAACGAAATACAGAAGCCAGAATATACGGAGAGAAAAAGAGAAGTGGAATGAATGGTGAGGGGAGTGTAGCAAGACAGCTAATGAGGGAAAAGGTGAATCTTTATCAGCAAATTTTGCAGAGAATAATTAACAGTTTTCGAGAATGATTAATAAATTGAGAAAGTCTGAAGAGCAAATGGATTTGTCAATTAGGAACAAAAGAGAAATGCTAGATGGGGAAGGAAAGGTACTGAAAAGATGGACAAAATATTCTGAGAAGTTGCTAAATGCTGCAGATGAAAGGGAGGTGATATTGTGCATTGGGCAGGTAGGAATAGTATCTGGTAGGAGAAAAGAAGAATCAGAGATGAATGTGAGGAGTGTGTGTGAAGCAGTGGGTACAATGAAAGGGGGGAAAGCAACTGGGACAGATAGGATTTTGACTAAGATTTTAAAAGCAAGTGATATACCATACTATAATGTAGAATTCATTGATATATTTGTTCTATATATGGTACCCTGCTTTGCTGGGATACAGCCAGTTTATTGAAAGAAAAAGATATGAATGAAAGAAGGGAAGATCCATAGGGACTGGTAAAGTCTGCATTAGTTCCTCTGTATAAGGAAAAAAAAGAACAAGATAAATTGCAAGAATTATAAAGGAATAAGCCTGATGAGGATACCAGAAAAATGTACAGTGGGATTATTATTGAAAGAGTTAGGGATGAGACAAAGTAGGATTGCAGAGGAACAGGAAGAATTTAGGAAGGCCAGGGGATGTGTAGACCAATTGTTTACATTAAAGCATACAAGTGAACAGTACTTAGATAAGGGTAAGGAACTGTTTATGTCATTCATGGATTTAAAAGAGACATGATAGGGTGGGTAGGATAATAATGTTATATATGTTGCAAATGTATGGAAAAGATAATACCATAGGTTACTAAAAGTAGTAAAGAGGAGAGAATGAGACTCAGGTTAGGGAATGCAGGAGAGAATGAGACTCAGGTTAGGGAATGCAGGAGAGAATGAGACTCAGGTTAGGGAATGCAGGAGAGAATGAGACTCAGGTTAGGGAATGCAGGAGAGAATGAGACTAAGGTTAGGGAATGCAGGAGAGAATGAGACTAAGGTTAGGGAATGCAGGAGAGAATGAGACTCAGGTTAGGGAATGCAGGAGAGAATAAGACTATTTTCCAGCAAAAGTAGACCTTAGATGGAGATGTATGATATCACCAAGAATGTTTAGCATATTTACAGATGTACTGTTCAAGAAGTGACTGCAAGTGTGTTGGGGTGAAGTGTTTGTGATTCTAAGATAATGAATCCGAAATGATGAGAGAGTTGTCACAGCTGCTTTCAGCCAATGACAGTTGTTTTGGGAGATTTCAAAGAGAAGTTGTAAACAGTGGGTGGACAAGCTTGGGAGGGTGTGTAAAAGAAGGAAGTTAAGAGTGAACATAGAAAAAGAGCAGGGTGATGAGAGTAAGAAAATGTTCATGCAATGAAAAATTGGATATCAGATTGGAGGGAAGGAGTATGGAAAAAATGAATGTATTTAGATATTTCTGAGTAGATATACTGGCAGTTAAGTCTTTGAGGGACATGTTGAACCATGGAATAATACAAGTGGAGTGTTGAGGCATTTGTGGGGGGGGGGGGAGGTAAAAAGTGGAATGTACCAAAGTATAGCACTACTGATGTCTACAGAATTCTGCCAAGACAGGTAGAAAATGTCTGATGGTGAATGTTTCCCTTTTTAGCATCATTATATCTTGGTGGGAGATAGAAATGTAGTAAGAAAAACACACAAACAAACAAACAAAGAAACACACACACACACACACACACACACACACACACACACACACACACACACACACACACACACACGAGGAGAGTTGTGGAGCACCTAGAAAGATACAAGCTTATAAACGACAACCAGCACAGGATTTTCTTTCCCTGAAAGAAAATCCTGTGTCACAAACCTACTGGAGTTTTATGACAAGGTAACAGAAGTAAGACACGAGAGAGAGGGGTGGATAGACTGCATTTTCTTGGACTGCAAGAAGGCCTTCGACATAGTTCCTCATGAGAGAGTAATGCAAAAGCTAGAGGATCAGGCACACATAACAGTAAAGGCACTGCAATGGATCAGAGAATATCTGACAGGGAGGCAACAATGAGTCATGGTACATGACGAGGTGTCAGAGTGGGCACCTGTGACGAGCGGGGTTCCATAGGGGCCAGTCCTAGGACCTCTGTTTTTGGAATATGTGAATGACATAACAGAAGGGATACTCAGAAGTGTCCCTGTTTGCAGATGATGTGAAGTTAATGAGAAGAATTAAATCAGTCAAGGATCAGGCAGGACTACAAAAAGACTTTAACAGGAAACAAGCCTGGTCCAACAACTGGCTCCTTGAATTTAACCCCGCCAAATGCAAAGTCATGAAGATCGGGGAAGGGCAAAGATGACCGCAGACAGAGTATAGTCTAGGTGGCTAAAGATTGCAAACCTCACTCAAGGAAAAAGATCTTGGGGTGACTATAATACCGAGCACATCTCCTGAGGCACACATCAATCAGATAACTGCTGCAGCATACAGGCATCTGGCAAACCTAAGAATAGCGTTCTGATACCTCACTAAGGAATCGTTCAAGACACTGTACACCATATACATCAGGCCCATATTGGAGCATGCAGCACCAGTTTGGAATCCACACCTCGTCCAGCACATCAAGAAATTAGAGAAAGTGCAAAGGTTTGCAACAAGACTAGTCCCAGAGATAAGGGAATTGACCTATGAAGAAAGGTAAAGGGAAATTGGCCTGACGACACTGGAGGACAGGAGGGTCAGGGGGTACATGATAACGACATATAAAATACTGTGAGGAATTGACAAGGTGGACAAAGACAGGATGTTCCAGAGATGGAACTCAGAAACAAGGGGTCACAATTGGAAGTTGAAGACTCCTATGAGTCAAAAGGATGTTAGGAAGTATTTCTTCAGTCATAGAGTTGTCAGGAAGTGGAATACCCTAGAAAGCAATGTAGTGGAGGCAGGAACCATACGTAGTTTTAAGCTCATGGAGCAGGGAGAGAGAGGACCTAGTAGCAAACAGTGAAGAGGCAGGGCCAGGAGCTATGACTGAGCCACCCCTGCAACCACAAATAGGTGAGTACACACACACACACAAAAAAAAAAAAAAAATGTAAGATAGCCATTTAGTAGTCATTAACAGTGCATGTTAGGTGAGCTTGATGCTACGCCTGGCAGCTACCAGGGAATGGTAGAGAAAAAATGTCAGATGGAATAGTGAAATGTAGACCAGGTTTAGGACTGGAGTGAGTTACAGAAATAAGAATGACAATGAAAATTTATCCAACTTATAAACCAAAGAGAAAATCTCTTTTATACTTTCAGTAACTTATTTTTAATGACAGCATATAAGAAGGAATTTAAGAAGAGTAAGGGTGCAGAGAAGCTAATAATATATAAAATTATGAAATGCATGCAATTTTGCCAGATAAGGAGAGGTTTTGTCTTGTGTGTCTCACCATTTGCATACCCATCAGTATTTACAGGAGCCAGGACTTGACTCCCACAAACACCCAGCAGTGTTCACAGGAGCCAGAACACAACTCCCACAAACACCCATTAGTGTTTGTAGGAGCCAGGACTCAACTCCTACAAACACTCATCAATGTTCATTATCTATTTAAAAGCATCACTATATAAAAAAAAATCTGAATAACAGTGAAAAGTTATGTAAAAGATAAATACTTATTTAACCCCTTCTCCTGTATACATTACTAAATTTAAAAAGAGAAACTTTAGTTATTCTTTTTAGGTCACCCTGCCTTGGTGGGATATGGTCAATTTGTAAAGTAAAAGGACACAAGTGCAACTAATGTGACATTTTATTGTTGCAACATTTCGCTCTCCAGGAGCTTTGTCAAGCCATTACAAACATGGACACAGAGGGTATATATCTAGGCTTAGAGTGAGCAGCAGCAGCAGCAGCGGCAGCAGCGGCAGCAGCGGCAGCAGTGGCAGCAGCGGCAGCAGCGGCAGCAGCGGCAGCAGCGGCAGCAGTGGCAGCAGCGGCAGCAGCGGCAGCAGCGGCAGCAGCGGCAGCAGCAGCAGCAGCAGCAGCAGCAGCAGCAGCAGC
The DNA here is from genome assembly GCF_026875155.1 of Cherax quadricarinatus. Taxonomy (NCBI): domain Eukaryota; kingdom Metazoa; phylum Arthropoda; class Malacostraca; order Decapoda; family Parastacidae; genus Cherax; species Cherax quadricarinatus. The sequence continues at coordinate 51,046,256 of NC_069417.1, forward strand.
AGTAGTAGCAGTAATGTAAGTTGTAGCAGTAGTAGTAATACAATTAATCTGCACATGAGTAAAAGGATATAAAAGCTATTACTTGAGTAGCATAAAAAAAAATAAGTTAGACAAATATTTCTTATTTTTTTTTATGCTACCCAAGTAATAGCTTTTATATCCTTTTATTCATGTGCAAATTAATTGTATTACTACTACTACGACAAGTACTACTACAACTACTACTACTACTACCACTAGTATTACACCTCTATCTAAGCCTATCTATACCCTCTGTGTCCATATATCATTTGTAACGGCTTGACAAAGCTCCTGGAGAGCGAAACGTTGCCACAATAAAATGTCACATTAGTTGCACTTGTGTCCTTTTACTTTACATGTTGTCAGTAATTCTACCAAAATATATACATATGGCCAATTTGTTGACAAAAAAAAAATACTTATTTCACAAAAAACAAAAATTCACTGAATTATATAACAGATTTTTAGCTAAGTGAACACAGCTGAAGTAATGTCATGCACCACTATTGGATCTAGACAATACTATTGACAGTAACATCTGTCTTATACTTAGATAAGTCACACACATTCATGTGTATGGCCACCACCTCCAAGCTGACATCTCAATGCACTCTCCTGTGAAAAATAAAAGTCACAATACTGCAGCTGGAATAATTCACAACTAACAAATTTGAAAACTTGGAAAACTGAAACTGCCCTGTAGACAAAATTTCATCCAGTCCTGCACCATTTATCAACTTAAATATGATAATGATCCAAGATGGACTGAAACATTGTTTAGCTAAAATTACCAATTTGTGGATGAGTTGGGAAGCCTTCTGTGAAAGCTGTGTGAACACAGAGGTGTTCATTCTTGAGAGATACACACAAGCATAAAACTTACTCATCAGGGCCTGTAAAGCGTCGCCGCAATAGAATATCCAAGGCTTCAGGATGTGTGTCCATCAGGTGTTGATAGGTTTCATCAAGAAGCTCAGCTGACACCTGCATTAGAAAATATTTATTTGCAATGTTTAGATTTTCACACAGCATCTATAGTAAGAGGTAAACATATTAAATAAAAGTTATATTAAAGGTTTTGTAACTATAAAATGTATACAATAACTGCAGTATACAATACTTTGCATTATAATTAATGCACACTTCTGTTTCACTGCATCTTTCTATATAACCTATACAGAAGAGTCGATACCTGTTGAATCTCGCCCCCTCTGAGAGCTACCCTTCCTCAATGAGCTGATTTTATCTACAATCTTTAGACAATTCAGCTACCATAAACCAAAGAGTTCCACAGGCAGGTTTAGCAATTACATATCTAGCAAAGTTGTCACCTGCTTGTATTCTAACAAGAACTTATGATGACCTAAACATATACATGAAGTATGTGTACTGTATGTTTTTTTTTTAGCAAGTTGGCCGTCTCTCACCGAGGCAGGGTGACCCAAAAAAAAGAAGAAAATCCCCAAAAAGAAAATACTTTCATCATCATTCAACACTTTCACCTCACTCATACATAATCAGTTTTTGTAGAGGTGCCCAGAACACAACAGTTTAGAAGCATATACGTATAAAGATATACAACATATCCCTCCAAACTGCCAATACTGTATGTATAAACTCTAAAATTAGATTGTAATTCACACACTTAAATATAAATTTCCTATGTAGTAGGTTGGTAGACAACAACCGCCCAGGGAGGTACTACCGTCCTGCCAAGTGAGTGTAAAACGTAAGCCCGTAACTGTTGTACATGATGGTAGGATTCCTGGTGTCTTTTTTCTGTCTCATAAACATGCAAGATTTCAGGTATGTCTTGTTACTTCTGCTTACACCTAGGTCACACTACACATCCATGTACAACCATAAGCATATATATATACACACCGCTCTGGGTTTTCTTCTATTTTCTTACTAATTCTTGTTCTTATTTCCTCTTATCTCCATGGGAAAGTGGAACAGAATTCTTCCTTCGTAAGCCATGCGTGTCATAAGAGTCGACTAAAATGCTGGGAGCAAGAGGCTAGTAACCCCTTCTCTTGCATACATTACTAAAGTTAAAAAAGAGAAACTTTTTTCTTTTTGGGCCACTCTGCCTCAGTGGGAAATGGCCGATTTATTGAAAGAAGAAGAAAAAACTATAAATTTAAATGTTCTCTCTTATCATCTTATCATAGTTATCATATTCATGTCTTGATGTGTGAGTGCTTATGAATTTCAGGAAAGAACAGGCGGCACTGAAGAATGATAAAATCCCAGTTTATTACTATTGTAATGTAACCTAGTACAGCAATGCTAAAATTGCAGATAGACAGGATACTGACCTCAAAGAGCTCTTTGTTGTGATCAATCATAGTCCTGACAACATTGATGACTTCTATTCGCTCTTCAGCATGTATGGCCATCTCTGTGGTGGACATGGACTCTGTGCCAGGTTTAACAGCGTGAAGTATGTTTGGGGCAAAGAGGGTGGCCAAATTACTACTGTCCATTTTGTTCCCTTGTATAATTTCTCCTGTAAAAGTATCAGGCTCTGTTAGTAATCATATAAGAAAATATGATGGTTATTAACACTGATGAATTACATTATTACTTGCAGTAGCACAGATGAACTTTAACTAGTGTTTTGCTATATCATACAACTAGAAGAGCATTGGATTTGTTCAGTGTACCTGAAACATGCAGTGTATGCTAGTATCCTGAATCAGTATGGTAGGATGATTGAAGAAGTGAATCAGGATGGTATGATGACTGGTGAAGTAAATCAGTATGGTATGATGACTGGTGAATTGAATTAGTATGGTATGATGATTGGTGAAGTGAATCAGTATGGTATGACGATTGGTGAGGTGAATTAGTATGGTATGATGATTGGTGAAGTGAATTAGTATGGGATGATGACTGGTGAAGTGAATCAGTATGGTATGATGACTGGTGAATTGAATTAGTATGGTATGATGATTGGTGAAGTGAATCAGTATGCTATGATGACTGGTGAAGTGAATTAGTATGGTATCATGTTTGGTGAAGTGAATCAGTACTGTTGGTCCCTACTTAATAAAGTCTTATTTAGTGAAAAGATGTTCAACTTGGTGCATTAATGGGCAACTTCGTTCACTAAGTGAAAGATTTGCTCAGTGAATGACTAACATTACTTGGCCAACCCAGGCTCAGATTCAGAAACTTAAAGTTATACATTTCCCAAGTTTAAAAAAATAGTGGAAACACAAGAGCACACCACCTAGGATATCTTATTGTGGAAATGTTTTCGATCCTGGGGCCTTGTTCACTCCAAACATACACGCCTAATGTATGTTTGGAGTGAGCAAGGTCCCAAGACTGAAATGTTTCAATAATAAGATATTCAAACTCTTTACTTTAAAGCTTTATAAGAAACATTTGTCTTGCCTAACATGCATGTCATATCAAACCATGTCTCTCCCTTAAAGACGTAAAATATAATACCTTCACTATTCATGTGTATGAATGCATGTGTATAATAATAATAAAAATATCAGTCAAATGGTATTACAGCAATATTTAATAATAAGAATTGCAGACACTTGGTACGTATATGTTGTAAAATGACTTGACAAGGGTATCATGCTGTGTATGACGACAGGTATGTACTTAGTCATAACATTTTAAACAAGAGTTCAGACATGCATAATGTAGATGTAATTATATTACAGGTTAAAACCACAATGATGGTTTGTATGCTACTGCAAAGAAAAGCATACATGTATGTATGTATTTATGTATGTAATATAAATAAATATATGTGTAATATATTTATTAAACAAACAAGTAAAAAAAAAAGCACACGCACACATGGACACAGACGAATGGCCAGACATATGCACACAAACACACACAGAGGAGCTGTGATTCGACCTCTTCAACCACAACTAGGTGAGTACACAGACAAAACATATAATTAACATGTAAATCTTGGTCTAAGACTTGGTACTGATAAAGTAGCTCCCAAAAGTATCTCACCGACTCATTAATCTACACTACGTATTTTTGACATCACTGACCAGTACTAGTCTGCTGGTCGGCTGCATTCTCAGCAACAGTCGCCAAGAAGTTTAGAAGAGAGTAAAGAGTATCACGGTTGGCTGCTGGCATGAGCTGTATTAAGTGCTGTAGCGCCTCGAACTGTAACTTGCGGTTCCGGATCTCTGTAAATTTAATATCCTACATTAAAATTCAAACTATAATAAAATTTTTATTGTATTCAGGAGAAACTGTTACATCTGTGTGGGTTAGTAACTGCTACATGACACAGGCTGACAGCAAGACTGATGATGGTGAAGTGTTGGGAACAAGCACACAGGACCCCAGTGGAAATAAGTCACTTTGCCTGACTTTTCTGGGGGTTGTTATCCTAGGTAATTTACACACATGTTAATAGATAATGAATTGTACTTTAGTGTACCTGTACCTACATAAAGTTACTAACCCAGTCAACAACAAGCTTTCCCAGGCGGAGAGCAGCTGATGCATGGTGATCTCACCAGTGACCCAGACGGCATCAAGATGGTAACACGTCCCGGGGAAGAAAACAATGCAAAATCATCGTTGATGCTCAAGGCAAGGGTAGAGCGAGATATATAGTCACTCCACCAACGCCAAAGCTGAAGTCCACGAGACACTTGCATCATCTTGTGTTGGATTTATAGGGCCACTGACAGCCTGTACCGTACTATTGTTGTGGTGGTTGTTAAGGGCCACCACGGCACGAGTCCTACTGAGTCCTGCTTCACGCGGTCTGATAAGAGAGAGAGACCTAGTGTGTCTACGAGCCCTCCTAGGGCGGGGAAGGTGCCAGAGCCAGAGCTTGCTACCACCTGCAGCTTACGAGACTGCCATTCCCACTCCCCTGGGGCGGGGAAAATGGCAGACCAGAGACCTAGCTTCTCCCTACGAGCCCCGTGAGGGCGGGAATGGTGCTCTGCCTGGCGACAATTGGTCCCAGAAGACCTAGTGTGTCCTCTGTTGTTCTTTAGATAGTACAAGGTGCCTTCCACTCAGTTTCTTTTGCAAGAAATAATTTATACATAAACAGCATGGTAGTGTTGTACATTCTCCTTCAAGCAAAACACCAGGATTTACTGCCTTCAATAGCATCAGATAACGGCCCCTGCAGAAGGTTAACATTCAGCTACCCAGGCCAGTAAGTAGGTCTATTTAGGTATACACAAATACAGTTACATAGATTATCATACATAGCAGCATATGTGTAGAGAACCTAGGATAGCCCGAAAAAGTCAGAGTGACTTATTTCCACTGGGGTCCTTTCCAGCATGAAATATACATAAGTATTATTAACATTAATGTTATGCAATACCGACGCTTAAATAAATAAGACACATGTGCAACGCTATGGTATATGAATTTTGAAACATATCTGATACATAAATTATTAAAATAATGGAGAATGTTAAAGAAGAGTGAGGTGTTGAGTTCGTCAGCCTTGATAGACACCTCTTTATTCTACTGATGAAACCTGGTGAGTAGGCGAAACGTTTCTGAGATAAAGAAACCAAAGTGATACACATTTACCCCATTTTATAATAATAATAATCTTTATTTCTACAAGTACATGTACAAGGTATACAGGCCTAGCTGACATCTACACTACAGAAAGCTGTTTGTTATGCAGAGCGTTTCGGGCAAATTGTGTCAGTTTTGTCCCCAGGATGCGACCCACACCAGTCAACTAACACCCAGGTAATCATTTTACTGATGGGTGAACACTGGACAGCAGGTGTGTTAAGGAAACACGCACTAATGTTTCCAACCAAATCGGCGATCGACCCCCGGTATATACAGTAGCAGCATAAGAGCAGAGCAAGGAAGACGTGCCTCTCCCTGCTCTAACATGAGAGAGTTACTACTGGTCGCCACTTGTCATAACACTAAACTATCTTTTTCCATCTGGCAGATGTGACATCTTTAGTTTACTCAAACTTTTGCTGCGGCTTTCACACCCATACACACTCCTGGTGTTTACTGGTACTAATCAGTTTTTATAGACACTGTACGCAATTATAACTTCTGATATGGATGATGGAAGCCAGATGTTTCATAATTCAACCATAAGAAGCACAAAACAACGACATACTTGATACAGAGCGCCATTAGTAGATTGTAGTTTAGTACAGTAAAGTAAGTATTGTTGTCTCCACTCATCTGCTGCCTGACCTGACACTCCACACTCACCTGCTGCCTGACCTGACACTCCACACTCACCTGCTGCCTGACCTGACACTCCACACTCACCTGCTGCCTGACCTGACACTCCACACTCATCTGCTGCCTGACCTGACACTCCACACTCATCTGCTGCCTGACCTGACACTCCACACTCACCTGCTGCCTGACCTGACACTCCACACTCACCTGCTGCCTGACCTGACACTCCACACTCACCTGCTGCCTGACCTGACACTCCACACTCACCTGCTGCCTGACCTGACACTCCACACTCACCTGCTGCCTGACCTGACACTCCACACTCACCTGCTGCCTGACCTGACACTCCACACTCACCTGCTGCCTGACCTGACACTCCACACTCACCTGCTGCCTGACCTGACACTCAACACTCACCTGCTGCCTGACCTGACACTCCACACTCACCTGCTGCCTGACCTGACACTCCACACTCACCTGCTGCCTGACCTGACACTCCACACTCACCTGCTGCCTGACCTGACACTCAACACTCACCTGCTGCCTGACCTGACACTCCACATTCACCTGCTGCCTGACCTGACACTCCACACTCACCTGCTGCCTGACCTGACACTCCACACTCACCTGCTGCCTGACCTGACACTCCACATTCACCTGCTGCCTGATCTGACACTTCACACTCACCTGCTGCCTGACCTGACACTCCACATTCACCTGCTGCCTGACCTGACACTCCACATTCACCTGCTGCCTGAGCTGACACTCCACACTCATCTGCTGCCTGACCTGACACTCCACACTCACCTGCTGCTGACCTGACACCTCCACACTCACCTGCTGCCTGACCTGACACTCAAAATCACCTGCTGCCTGACCTGACACTCCACACTCACCTGCTGCCTGACTTGACACTCCACACTCACCTGCTGCCTGACCTGACACTCCACACTCACCTGCTGCCTGACCTGACACTCCACACTCACCTGCTGCCTGACCTGACACTCCACACTCACCTGCTGCCTGATCTGACACTCCACACTCACCTGCTGCCTAACCTGACACTCCACACTCACCTGCTGCCTGATCTGACACTCTACACTTACCTGCTGCCTGACCTGACACTCTACACTTACCTGCTGCCTGACCTGACACTCCACACTCACCTGCTGCCTGACCTGACATTCCACATTCACCTGCTACCTGACCTGACGCTCCACACTCACCTGCTGCCTGACCTGACACTCCACACTCACCTGCAGCCTGACCTGACACTCCACACTCACCTGCTGCCTGACCTGACACTTCACACTCACCTTCTGCCTGACCTGACACTCTACACTTACCTGCTGCCTGACCTGACACTCCACACTCACCTGCTGCCTGACTTGACACTTCACACTCACCTTCTGCCTGACCTGACACTCTACACTTACCTGCTGCCTGACCTGACACTCTACACTTACCTAATCCCTGACCTGACACTCCACACTCACCTGCTGCCTGACCTGACACTTCACACTCACCTGCTGCCTGACCTGACACTCTACACTTACCTGCTGCCTGACCTGACACTCCACACTTACCTGCTGCCTGACCTGACACTCTACACTTACCTGCTGCCTGACCTGACACTTCACACTCACCTGCTGCCTGACCTGACACTCTACACTTACCTGCTGCCTGACCTGACACTCCACACTCACCTGCTGCCTGACCTGACGCTCCACATTCACCTGCTGGCTGACCTGACACTCCACACTCACCTGCTGCCTGACCTGGCACTCCACACTCACCTGCTGCCTGACCTGACACTCCACACTCACCTGCTCCCTGACCTGACACTTCACACTCATCTGCTGCCTGACCTGACACTCCACATTCACCTGCTGCCTGACCTGACACTTCACACTCACCTGCTGCCTGACCTGACACTCTACACTTACCTGCTGCCTGACCTGACACTCCACACTCACCTGCTGCCTGACCTGACACTCCATATTCACCTGCTGCCTGACCTGACACTCCACACTCACCTGCTGCCTGACCTGACATTTCACACTCACCTGCTGCCTGACCTGACACTCCACACTCACCTGCTGCCTGACCTGACACTCCACACTCACCTGCTGCCTGACCTGACACTCCACACTCACCTGCTGCCTGACCTGACACTCCACACTCACCTGCTGCCTGACCTGACGCTCTACACTTACCTGCTGCCTGACCTGACACTCCACACTCACCTGCTGCCTGACCTGACACTCCACATTCACCTGCTGCCTGACCTGACACTCCACACTCACCTGCTGCCTGACCTGACACTTCACACTCACCTGCTGCCTGACCTGACACTCCACACTCACCTGCTGCCTGACCTGACACTCCACACTCACCTGCTGCTGACCTGACACTTCACACTCACCTGCTGCCTGACCTGACACTCCACACTCACCTGCTGCCTGACCTGACACTCCACACTCACCTGCTGCCTGACCTGACACTCTACACTTACCTGCTGCCTGACCTGACACTCCACATTCACCTGCTGCCTGACCTGACACTTCACACTCACCTGCTGCCTGACCTGACACTCCACACTCACATGCTGCCTGACCTGACACTTCACACTCACCTGCTGCCTGACCTGACACTCCACACTCACCTGCTGCCTGACCTGACACTCCCCACTTACCTGCATTTGTAATCTGACATTCATAATGCCAGTGTCTTCACGTAAGGAACTCACTCTTCCTATATAAGCCTGTTCCCATCTCACATTTTAGTGTCTGCTGAAGAGGACTCTAGGTGGGGGTCAAAATGTACAGACCAACTTTCTGTGTTTCTGTCTATATGTGTGTGTTAATAATAATAATGATAATAATAATAATAATAATAATAATGGTGATAGAAAAATAGTTAATGGTTATGTGGAAACATAGAATGTAGCCTCAGACTTTGTTTGTTATGAAGTCTGAAAAGAGGCTTTGTGACTTAAGGGAGAGTTTTCAGAGCTCTCTCTCTCTCCAGTAGTTCTAAGAAATAGGTACTTACTTTGTGTCTTAATGAAGGGCTCATAAAGCTCCCTTGTCAGTAGGGGCTCCGGAAGGTCCCTGAAGAATTCCTTCAGTAAGGTTGCCACGTCATGTGGACAGTGGTCCTCGTTGAGCCACACCTCCCGGCCACTGTCGAACTCCTCTCGCAGCTACACATACACACACACAAAAAAGATAAATAAACAGCATTAGATCACAGAAGAAGAAAGGCAGAAGAGGCGAGGAACCAGGTTATGAGTTTTGAGACATAGAGAAGGAAGACAAAGTTCCACGTGACTAGAGGGATCGAGCTGCCTGTTCCTAGTGGAAGTAATTCACATTGTTTGATTTAGGTGGGTTATCCTAGGCAAAATCTCCATATACTTTGATAACTATATTAGTGCTATTATCAACGGTGTGCCCTTACGAGGAGTGTAAAATAATGTGTATTATGAAACCATACCACGGGCGGGGATAGAACCCGCGATCAGAGAGTCTCAAAACTCCAGACCCTCGCGTTAGCCACTGGACCAGTGGCTAACGCGACGGTCTGGAGTTTTGAGATTCGGATCGCGGGTACTATCCCCGCCCGTGGTATGGTTTGTTTGCAGTCGTGTCATTACGATTTCGTGAGTCAATGTGTAAAATGCATTGATTGCTTAAATAAAAACTTAATAACTTGTATGACTGTGAACAATAAAAAAGATCCACCTGTTTTAAAAATTTATGAAGAAAATTTATGATGAACTCTCCCACCTTACACACTTGTAAGATGAAAAGAGGAACACCACCTACCTGCACTTCAGATTTCTTGTAAAGTGAAGAGAACACCACCTGCCTTACACACTTCTTGTAGGGTAAAGAGAGGAACACCTGCTTGTCTGGCCCGCTTCTTGAACAATGACAAGAGGACCTATCTGTTACATTAACCACTTACTGGAGGAGGACCCTACGTAACCGCCTGCCTGATCCACCCTGCTGGAGTCTGACTGGAGGGCCCAACCTGCCTGACTTGTATCCTGGAGTACAAGAACAGCCCTATTTGCCTGGATTACATCTTAAAGGGTAAGAGGGGCCCCACCTGCCTGACCCTCTTCTTGGAAGAGGATACTCTGAAGATGCCAAGGGTATGCATGCCATTGGTTTCGAGGTGTTTGAAGCACATGTTGACCAGGCCGGGGATCTGTGGGTTGGGCTCCACCATTAGAAGGTCTGGAGTGGGTGGTCCTGGAGGAAGCAGGTCCCCGCCCACAAGGCTCGGTCGCTTCCTCTCCAGGTTAAGTGATTCCAGAGACCCTGTCGTTGACTGCAAAAAAAAAAAAAAAAAAAAAAAAAAAAGAGGCATTATAAACGTTTCGCCTACACAGTAAACTTCTTCATTCAAGTACACAGGAGGCAGCAGAAGCAGTAGAGGTGTAAAGACAATGTAATTAGTTTATCATCCTTGAAGACGTAATTTTGAGGTGGTCAATCCCTCAGCCTGGAGATGACTTTTGCTCCATACTCTGGAACAATGTGAAGCTGAAGCAACTATATGGAGGCTTATGTACTGTCAAAAGTGAGGCGCAGAGAATCTTGACGACAGGAGAGGCAGAACCCACTAGTAGAAGTAAGAACGTAATCACTGAGAGGGCAGGTCCCTCCCAAATCCATCCTTTCTCACTTGTAACTAGTGATCAAGCAATAAAGTTATCGAAAATATTCTCTCTACCAAGATATCGTTGTGTTGCAGTGTCTGACAGAGTGAACATGGTAATGGCATACAATAGTGACAAGCTGATAACTAAGACATGTGCAACAATTAGGACATGCACCTTTGACCATCCCAAAAATGCCACACCCACATGACAACAGGAGAGTGCAACTTCCCCTCCTGTAACTTATTTCACCCAGAAATGTGTCACTCATCAATCCATGAAAGAAAATGCCACAACGCATACTGCCAGGCACATCACCTAAAGGGGACTAAAAGATACAGACCAGCCAGACTATGGGAAGCAAAAGAGGGGATCCACAACTTCTCCACGGACAGAGGTTTTTTAGGGCTAGGAGGGAAAAAGACTGGCAAGAAATGACACCAACTGAAAACACTTCTGGAGCAGAGGCACGGATATTGGCGTCTACTCCAGAACAACAGATATTAGGGCCAACAAATAAAACCCCCCTAAATTCCACCAATATAACGGCATTTAACTTTGCAAACATACAGGGTCTAAAGCCACCAGAAAACAATAAAATTCCTTACATCAAGGGACTGCTTACAGAGTCAAATGCAATGTTTGCAGCATTCACAGAGACGAACATAAAGGATCATTATGACAACGATATTTGGATCCCGGGTTGTAACCTATTCCGATGCGACAGACTAAACAGGCAACCGGGGGGGGGGGGGGGTTGGCCTGTATGTCACAGAGTAGTTCATTTGCACAGAACTACTAAACACCTCAAATGATGTTGTTGAAGTTTTGGCAGTAAAGATTGAAAACCAAAACCTTGTCATTGTGGTAGTATACAAGCCTCCAGATGCAACTTCCCAGCAATTCCAGGAGCAGCTTGTGAAAATTAACAACTGTCTGGAAGATCTGCCAACTCCTGCCCCAAACATCTTACTACTAAGAGATTTCAACTTGAGACACCTAAAATGGAGGAGTATAGCAAACATTGTTTTAGCAGAGATCACCCCAGGAGGCAGCTCAGATGAAAATTCACACACACACGAGCTATTAAATCTCTGCACCAAATTCACCTTAAACCACCAAATAGTAGAACCTACAAGACTAGAAAAAACGCTGGACCTCATCTTCACTAACAACAACGATCTGATATGTAATATAACTGTATCAAAGACAATTCACTTAGTTCACTAGATAATAGATGTACAGACATGTATGCACAGGGCTCCTGACCAACAAAATGTGAGCAGTCATGAAGGTCTCTTCACGAAATTCAATTTCAATAACAAAAACATACAATGGGATCAAGTAAACCATGACCTAAATGAAACAAGCTGGGAAGATATCCTAAACAACACAGATTCGAACATTTGCTTTGAAAAAAATGAATTCTGTGGTTCTTGAGATCTGCTCAAGACACATTAAATTAAGAAAAAGAAAATGTAAACTAGAAAGAGAGAGACGCTCCCTATACAGACGAAGGCGAAAAGTCACAGAGTTGCTGAGTGGGGCCAATATATCTGAAATATGAAGGGAGGCACTAGTCAATGAAATTGCAAATAACGAACTTATACCGAAGGAATCTTACAGGAGACAAGAATCACAGGAACAACTAAAAGCCATAAAGGAAACTGAAAAAAAATAACTTCGTCTCTTATGCTAAATCTATGGGAAAAACAACATCCACTACTGGACCCCAGCTTACACGGGATGGGACATACAGAGATGGCAGCCAAGAAATGAGTGAGATACTAAAGTCCCAATATGACTCAGAGTTCGGCGAGCCGCTGCCAAGACTAAGGGTCGACAATCAAAATGAATTCTTTATGAATGAAACCCAAAATTTGGTCATCTCAAAATTCTCGGATATTATCCTAACTCCACAAGACTTTGAAGAGGCAATAAATGGCATGCCCATGCGCTCTGCCCCAGGCCCAGACTCATGGAACTCCGTGTTCATCAAGCATTGCAAGAAGCTCCTATCACGTGCCTTCAACATTTTATGGAGAGGAAGCATGAACACAGGAGTCATCCCACACACACTAAAAACAACAAACATAGCCCAGCTCCACAACGGTGGCAGTAAAGCAATTACAAAGAACTACAGACCGATAGCACTAACATCCCATATCATAAAAATCTTTGAGAGGGTTCTAAGAAGTAAGATCGCCAACCACCTAGATATCCATCAGTTACACAACCCAGCGCAACACGGGTTTAGAGCAGGTCGCTCCTGCCTGTCCCAGCTACTGGACCACTATGACAAGGTCCTGGATGCTGTTGAGGATAAACAAAATATAGATGCACCTGGAGGTTACCTGGGATCAACGCCCACGCGGCCCGGTCCATGACCAGGCCTCCCGATGGATCAAGGCCTGATCAACTAGGCTGTTACTGATGGCTGCACGCAGTCCAACGTACGAGCCACAGCCCGGCTGATCCGGCACTGACTTTAGGTATCTTTCCAGCTCTCTCTTGAAGGCAGCCAGGGGTTTATTGGTAATTCCCCTAATGCTTGATGGGAGGCTGTTGAACAGTCTTGGGCCCCGGACACTTATGGTGTTTTCCCTTAGTGTACCAATGGCGCCCCTACTGTGTAGTATACACAGACTTTGCAAAAGCTTCCGACAAGTGTGACCATGATGTAATAGCACACAAAATGCGTGATAAAGGAATAACAGGAAAAGTTGGTAGATGGATCTATAACTTCCTGACAAATAGAACACAAAGAGTAGTAGTAAACAGAGTAAAGTCTGAGGCAGCTACGGTGAAAAGCTCTGTTCCACAAGGCACAGTGCTCGCTCCCATTCTATTCCTTATCCTCATTTCTGACATAGACAGAGATGTAAGCCACAGCTCCATGTCTTCCTTTGCGGATGACACCCGGATCACCATGGCAGTGACCTCCATCAAAGACACCGCGGGACTCCAAGCGGACATCAACCAAATCTTTGAATGAGCCACTCAAAACAATATGAAGTTCAACGAGGAGAAATTTCGACTGCTCAGATATGGGAAACTTGAGGAAATTAAAAATATATCAGGGTATACGACAAATTCTAGCCATACAATAGAGTGGAATAATGAGAACCTTCAAAACTAGGGATGCCAAGCCCTTGATGATTCTCTTCAAATCGCTTGTGCTCTCTAGGCTGTCTTTGTAACTTATGAGCTCATTACCTTTGTACCTAGTTCAGCTATCAAAACTTTGGGGGCCCAGTCCCTGGAACTATTATGTACCTCTGTAATCTGTAAATACCTTTGTAACTTGTCATGATTGTGACCATATCTACCTGGAGTTCATTACCTTTGTAACTTGCTCTACTATCAAAACTTTGGGGCCCAGTCCCTGGACCCATTATGTACCTTTGTAATCTTTTGACTTCTGCCCACAGGATGGGTATGGGGTGCATAATAAACATATTAAACTAACTAACTAAACTCTCTAGGCTGGAATACTGCTGTACACTAACGGCCCCCTTCAAGGCTGCCGACATTGCAGACCTGGAGAGTGTACAAAGAACTTTCACGGCACACATAAGTACGATAAGGCACCTAAATTACTGGGAAAAGTTGAAGGTCCTTGATCTTTATCCTGGAACGCAGGCGAGAGAGATACACGATAATATAGACTTGGAAGGTCCTGGAGGGATTGGTACCAAACCTGCACACGAATATCACTCCTTATGAAAGCAAAAGACTCGGCAGGGAATGCAACATTCTCCCGATGTAAATCAGGGGCTCCACGAGTACACTGAGAGACAACACAATAAGTGTCCGGGGCCCAAGACTGTTCAACTGCCTCTAGCATACATAAGGGGGATTAGCAATAGACCCCTGGCTGTCTTTAAGAAGGCACTGGACAGGCATCTAAAGTCAGTACCTAACCAACCGGGCTGTGGTTCGTACGACAGCTTGCGTGCGGCCAGCAATAACAGCCTGGTTGATCAGACTCTGATCCACCATTAGGCCTGGTCTCAGACCGAGCCGCGGGGGCGTTGACCCCGATACCCTCTCCAGGTAAACTCCAGGTAATGCCAGTATAATGAATCACTTTTCGACAAAGTCCAGCTCCACTAGAAGGGAACCTGTCAACCTCCTGTGGTTACTGAACCACTCTGGGATATTCCAGGGTATCCTTATCATCCTATTTAAAGACTTCTCCCAGTTCAGTTTAGTTTAATGTGGCGTAAAAAAAAAAACAGGAATAAAGAGGTCACAATGGATCTTTGTCAGAGCTCACCAGGCATAATTACACCACGAAAAAAAATATATCACAGTCAATTCATATAATAGAATTTCTTCACATAATAGTTAATGAACACATTACAGTATGGAGTTACAATCTCAAAAGCATTTAAGTGTCTTATTACCACTAAAAAATTAGTCATTATTGGGTTTGAATCTCTTCAAAAACAATTTATTCAACCGGTCGGTCGACCCACAATATGTAGACAGTCTCAAGGAAATCTGAATTAAGTGGAGCCACCAGAGGTCTTGAAAGCCTGAAGGAAGTGGGTAACTACCTTTTTCTGAAAAGGCTCAAAGAAGGTTGAAAAAAGAGGAACTAACTTGTTCTTAGGTGGCTGAAATATGTCTGAAGTGCAACTACTTGTTCTGAAGAGGCTGAAAGAAGTTTGAAGGAAGTGGAACTTTCTTGGTTATGGAACTTACCTGCTTGGTTCCTTCCAGGAGGGAGGAGAAGGAAGCGTGAGATCCAGCCTGTGAGGACTTGCGGCTGAGGGGCGGCTCTCCCTCCTCCGCCGCAGCCATGGCCGCTGAGGTGGCGGCTGCGGCCACGGCTGCGGCTGCGGCTCTCTCTGCAGCCTCCCTGCTGCGGCTTCTCTCGTTCTCCAGGCACTTGGTCAGCGAGAGACCGAACACCAGACCACTCTCCACACCATCTGCGGAGGAGACCAAACATGGAGACACACACACACACACACACACACACACACACACACACACACACACACACACACACACACACACACACACACACACACACACACACACGAGGTATGATAGAGCTCATGGGGCAGGGAGAGAGAGGACCTAGTAGCAATCAGCGAAGAGGCGGGGCCAGGAGCTGTGACTCGACCCCTGCAACCACAAATAGGTGAGCAAATAGGTGAGTACACACACACACAGGAGGAGAGTGGTGGAGCACATGGAACGGAACAAGATTATAAACAACAACCAGCACAGATTCATGGAGGGCAAATCCTGTGTCACAAACCTTCTGGAGTTTTATGACAAAGTTACAGAAGTAAGACACGAGAGAGAGAGATGGGTTGATTGCATTTTCCTGGACTGCAGGAAGGCCTTCGACACAGTTCCTCACAGTAGATTAGTGCAGAAGCTGGAGGATCAGGCGCGTATAACAGGAAGGGCACTGCAATGGATCAGAGAATACCTGACAGGGAGGCAACAACGAGTCATGGTACGTGTCGAGGTATCACAGTGGGCACCTGTGACAAGCGGGGTTCCACAGGGGTCAGTCCTAGGACCAGTGCTATTTTTGATATATGTGAATGACATGATGGAAGAGATAGACTCTGAAGTGTCCCTGTTCGCAGATGATGTGAAGCTAATGAGAAGGATTAAATCAGAGGAGGATCACGCAGGACTACAAAGAGACCTGGACAGGCTGGACACCTGGTCCAGAAACTGGCTTCTCGAGTTCAACTCTGCCAAATGCAAAGTCATGAAGACTGGGGAGGGGCAAAGAAGACCGCAGACAGAATATAGGCTAGGTGGACAAAGGCTTCAAACCTCACTGAAGGAGAAAGATCTTGGGGTGACCATAACACCGAGCACGTCTCCGGAGGCACACATCAACCAGATAACTGCTGCAGCATACGGGCGCCTGGCAAACCTGAGAATGGCGTTCCAATACCTTAGTAAGGAATCGTTCAAGACGCTGTACACTGTGTACGTCAGGCCCATACTGGAGTATGCAGCACCAGTTTGGAACCCTCACCTGGTCAAGCACGTTAAGAAATTAGACAAGGTATGACAAAGCGCAGGAAGCAGAGAGAGAGAGAGAGAGAGAGAGAGAGAGAGAGAGAGAGAGAGAGAGAGAGAGAGAGAGAGAGAGAGAGAGAGAGAGAGAGAGAGAGAACCTAGTAGCGATAAGTGAGAAGGCGGGGCCAGGAGCTATGTCTCGACCCCTGCAACCACAATTAGGTAAGTACACACACTGCTTCCTCTCACTTGACCATCACCACGTTAAGAAATTAGAGAAAGTTCAAAGGTTTGCGACAAGGTTAGTTCCAGAGGTAAGGGGAATGTCCTATGAAGAAAGGTTGAGGGAAATCGGACTGACGACACTGGAGGACAGGAGGGATAGGGGAGACATGATAACGACATACAAAATACTGCGTGGAATAGACAAGGTGGACAGAGACAAGATGTTCCAGAGAGGGGACACAGAAACAAGGGATCACTCTTGGAAGTTGAAGACTCAGATGAGTCACAGGGATGTTAGGAAGTATTTCTTCAGTCATAGAGTGGTCAGGAAGTGGAACAGTCTGGCGAGAGATGTAGTGGAGGCAGGAACCATACATAGCTTTAAGACGAGGTATGATAAAGCTCATGGAACAGGGAGAGG
>NC_069417.1:51064295-51080216 GCF_026875155.1 Cherax quadricarinatus
TAAAAGGGATGGTAACACTTATTAGCAGAGTGTGAAAGGGAGCCCAAACTGCCTGTGTTGCCTGTTTAGACCTAAGCGTGGAGTGAGAGTGGGACAGCGCATCCCCTGCACTCTTGCGGCATCAGTGACATCACACAAGCTAATCACTGAGCCTAGCATAGCGTCAACTATATAAAACACATGTATAGTACTATGATACTCATACAAGCTATAAAACACATGTAGGGATCAACAACTATGCTGACAAAATTGCCAATTTCTAACCACTATATTGAATAGTTTGAAATGGTAAATGAGTTTTTTTTTTTACTCATTTGATAGAAAAAATGGAGTTCTAGTGAAATAAATATGATTTTTGTCGACTAGTACACAGGATTTGGCAGAAAATAGGGCTCAAAGTGGGCGAAATCGCCGATGTGTAAACATCATTGAGACTACTAATTTCGTGACAGCATAATTCCGTAAGTTTTCTATCAAATTTCATACTTTTGGTGTCATTATGATTCTCTTTTCATTTCATAAGAAAAAAATAATTTTTTTTTTCTGGAAAATTTTCGACCCTGAGAACAAGTTTAGGAGAGGGCCTTTCGACCCTGAAAGGGTTAATAATTAAGTGACTGATTTAAGGAAGTGGGTATAGTGTACACAAATTTAATTGATTGTGTGGTGGATGGTAATTAGCCAATTAACTGCTAGCACATGTGTGGCTAGAATTTACACAAGAGTAATAGTGCAAGAATTACTCTTATAAAGCGTCTTCTTAAGTATGATTGGATCTGATGGAGTTAATATGGCTGACAAGTACATGGATTTTTAGAGTAATGAAAACATCACTACATGCTATTAAAGGCCATGTGATGGAGGCATACAGTAAGTGCTTGGATTTAATGAATCAAGAAACTATGAATCCTAATGAATTAAAGTTATATTTAGATGCTTTGAGAGAAGATTTGGGTGGTACAAATTGTGGTTTAAAAACTATGAAAGAGATCTGCTGGAGAATTGTGCAGATGGAAAAAGAAATGAATATTTTAATTAATCAGCATTACGAATTGGAAGAAAAACTGTCTTGTGAAAGTTAGGCTTTGAATAAATTAAAGGGTGTAAACCAGGCAGTTGATCAACCTATTAATGCAAAGGGTGGGTTTGCCAAAACCTCCAGAGTACAGCCTGGAGGAAATCAGACTAGGTCGGCGAGAATTAATTGTTCAATTGCAGACCAGTCAGCCAAACAGTTCTAAGGATATAACACATAATGACTGAGGTATCTGTTAAGTCTCACAAAGGAAAAATAATCCAGTGGCAATAGTCATATTAAGGGTTACATAGACACATATCAAGTGACAGGAATCAGTAATAGTGGTTCCTCATATCAAAGTAAGAGGAATAAGTACCTCAGAAAGGGTAACCCAGATGATAAAAGGTCAGGCAAAGAAAGAGAGACTGTCTCTTCTGCAAAGGTACTCATTTCACTAAGAATTGTAATGCTTATAATACATGGGATGTTAAAGTGGAAAGAATGGAAGAACTTGACGTATGTATCAGATGTCTAGGCAATCATTATGTAAAGAACTGTCATGCCAATTTGAACAGTAGCAATAAATGCAACAAGGGAAGGCACCATACAGTATGTGCAAGGGTGTATGTAATTCTAATAATAATGGTGGCAATAATGATAGTGTTAATAACCCTGACACTACAGTGACTAATGTAAAGGTTGCAGCTAATGGCAATAATGATGGCCTAGCTGAGGTACCCTTGCCGGTGTTGGATGTAATAATTCAGGAATAAAGGGCATAAATCCAAAACCATGTGGCGTCACTCACTCTCCTCAACACTGGTAGGGGCCATGTAATATATGGCAGACTACCACATAGTAATAATGACTAGAGGAAGTGGTAAATACAGCCACCGTGTGTCTTACTCATAAAAGGTTAACCCAGTACAAGTATTCTTCTATCGAGGATGATGTTGAACCAGTCGAATTTGTGGGAGCTGGACAGCATAGGGATTAATGTAAATGAGGAAAGTCCAAATGATCCCTTTACTCAGGAACAATACCTGAAGGATGTTAAAATTAAATCTGGGTATGACTTCGGTGGAAGCAGCACCATTCAGAATTCCTATAATTATAGAATGGATATGGACAGCTAAAGGCTAGCTCTGCGAACTGGAGTGAGACACCAGAAACGGTTGATGCCTTATAATGAAATAATTAATAACAGTTAAATAATAATTTGTTCCTACTTCAGGAGACGATAAAGCACACCTTAAGTGCACAGGTGGGCCACTGAGCCGAAGTAATTGGGTAAAAATTTTTTGTAGACAATTTCCTGGATGTGCGTCACTGAAGAGGAGCTATAAGGATATATGAAGGAGTTAATAATAATAATGCAAGATGAAGGTGCCCCTGAGGGAATGGACAGTAATTATCCTTTTTAAGGTGCCTTCTTCAAGATTATTAACATTTGTGGATAGTGGACCGAAGCGCAAAACATTTTTGGAATGAACTTCACCCTAACAAAAGCTGTTGCAGGCCCATATGCAACAGTACAATGACAGTGTTGTGTCCACTTCAGACAAATCTTTACAAGAAATGCCGGATACAGACCTCTCTGGACAGATATTTTGTGCACAGGGCCAAATGACTCTCAAGCTTTCCCAGTGGCATTTAAAAGAGGAAGGGAAGTAACCCCAGATAAGGATTAATACCTGAAGTCCTAATAGAAGATGTTAGGATTTTGCCACCGAGTGGGCTAGTTATTGTGCACCCTATCACCTGTGGACGGTAGCGCGAGAGCATATGGATACACAAAAGGCCTAGGAAACTAGGCCCCAAAGGGTTAACTGGAATAATATGGGTTTTATATCTACTATCTATAGTTACTTATCGGTTACATGCAAATTTAGAAATTTGCTTTAGAATATATTGTTTCTTATTTTCATTGATAGCTATCTTGACATTACATAGGTTAGTATACTGTCTGTTATGTGTTCCTCAATAAGTGGATCATTAAGCACATAGTGTTCAGAGAGTGTCCATATGTTTTTTAGAAAATTTTTTCCTTGATCACATATTTACATTTAGTTCCATATATCTGTGTGTCTCCCAACTGCACCAAGAAGTACTTGTAACCAAGCCTAAGCTGGCCACTACATCATCAGTCAGTCTGTTCACATTGCTAGTTGCTCATAAATATAACTTATCTCGTTCATGTTATCATAGTGGTTATGATCTACTTCGGGCTTTCTAAACTGCCATTCTATAGCAATCATTTTCATTATTTACTTCTCTCCTAATTTATTCCTAATGCTAGACACAGTTTTACAAAGTCTATATTCTACATTCTCCTTCTCGATATCTTCTTGGCTACATATCAACTTTATCATGAAAGGAGTAATCCAATGTGTGATGGGATCCCTAGCAATTGTAATTAATTCTTTGGTCCCTAATTTTTGAGTATCTATATCCTGGCTTCCAAAGAGCATGTTGTTGGGTCATATATGAGCAGAGCCTTAATGATGACATAGGAATCGTAATGATGATAGAGGCAGCGCAGTGTCATAGGTTTGCATTAGCGCCTTAGGATTGCAAAACAATTCAGTTTGCAGTGTAGATGCCAAGTGGTTAATTCTTATGCCTAAACTCAGACCAAATTTATTATCGTTTCTTAACTAGGGAGTGGCAACTAAGAGGCAGATGCAGCCCTGCCAGACGGGACTCCTGTTTAGATCCATCAGTTATATAACTTTGTGATAACTTGTTACTACCAGCTAGGTGAGAAATTTTCTTCTTGAGCAGTTGCTCTAACAAGAGATTTTAGGTAAGGGATTATAGCATGAGCTTCTTGGGAGGGACTTGTAGGTATGTGATATTAAATGAACAATCTTACCATGGGGGGTGAAAATGCTCTTGTTGCCTACACGTGATTACAGTTCATGCTGTTATAAAAACTTATGCATTGCACGTTTTCACAATCCATTTAGATCTGTGTGTATTTACCTCTAGACACTTGGTACGATTCTACTGTGCAGTGTCTGGTCGTTTCTCAACATTCTAATACAGAGTACCAGTGTTATTTCAACAATCTATCCACTGATACTAGAAATACAAGACTCCTTCCTCATGTTAAGAACTTTGGTCGATCTGGGACAGCCAAGAAACTACCTGAGAGCTTCATTTTGCATTAACTCAGGGTCGAGAGAACTTTCTCTAGCTAATATCAAATGGAGACAGCATAATAATTAAGGACCTAACATAGGCATGTACATCATTCTCGACGATTCTCACATTTGACACATAGTTGAGATGTAGCCAGCAACAGCTTTGAGGAGCATTTAGCCTGCTTTACATTTCTTGTTTACTTGTTGTATAGAGGATTTGTTAAAGGGTACTTCTACACCAAGATATCTGTAAGTTTTAACGTAGCTAATGATTTCACCCTGAAATTAGATGGGTGGGGGATGTCGTTTGCTTGTTAATATCTTAGTTTTAGAGGAAGATATTATGGAGGCTAGTCGATTACAAATTGCTTGAACTTATTCAAGAATGGTATTCTTCTTCTTATGCCCTGTTGTATGGATCATGATATCATCAGCATAGCTTTATAGCTATATGTTAGGTGAGGGCAGGTAGAGAATTTTGGAGAGCAATAATCAGATATTAAAAGCATGGGACTAAGAACTCTCCCTGCAGTGTACCCTAAATACATTTCTTAGATATCATTCTGAAGCCTTGGTTAAAGGAACGAGGATATCTATTTGACAGGTATCCTATTATCAGCAAGAGTAAGCTACTCCACCAATATTCATTTTGGCTAGTTCATGTAGTATAACGGTTCTGTTTCGCAATATCAAATGCAGATTTAGATCAAAGAAAAGTGGTGAAAAATAGTAGAGGTGTGTGCAGTGAGAAAGGATGAAATAACAGTTCGGACACACTTTTACCTTTCATTGGAAACCCATAGAGGTAGGGGGAAAGTTGATCTCTGATTCTGTTTGTACAGTCTGTTAAAGCATCATTTCTTACAAAAGTTTTAAAGACCATAGTTATGAGATCGCCAAATGTATCTGGCTGTTGGGCTTAGGGATAGGCACAATGAGTCTAACCCTATAGCCCTCCACCCGGTTTGCCTTCACCCCGGGCTTCGGTCAGGAAAAGAGATACTAGCTACCACGCAGAAGAAGGTGTACCCTAGTGGATGCGTATAAACAGTGATGAGCTGCACCAATAGAGACACAAGCCATCGCGCGTGATCATCGCCTCGGCTCCGTGCACCCCTCCCGAGAGTTCTGTGACCATAATCACTTGGCCCCCCTTATACCTTCCTCTCCAGGAGCAGTTGATCGACCTTTGGTTAATGCATTATCTAATGGTCATACCTCGGTAAGACAGGCAAATCACTCTCATCAAAAATTTTGGCTCATAAAAATTAATCAGTTCAACATTTCTCAGAAGAGTACTCTCTTAAATTTTTTCTATTAAGAGATGGAAGGCTTTCATGCCTGGATGTTTGGACCAGGCATTTAGGAGGGGCATTTGCTTTTTCAGAGGAAAGGGATGAGCCAACATGCCAGTCTTTTTCCTGGTTATTTTTTTTATAACCTTTCGAGCCAAACTCAAAGGGAGGTGGGACTCCTATTTAATCCACTAAACAAAACTGTTCCCATTTCCTGTTACCTAAAGTTCTTCCTTTTATTCCTTGCATTTGTTAGTGCAGCTTGGGAACATTTCTGAGCTGGTCTGGGTTCTACCTTCACGGTTGGTATGCTTTACCAATCTCATAGCTGCATGTGTTAGATTGCGCAAGCTGCGATATTATAGTATTTACATTGGTTTTTAATTGTTATTTATAGTGGAGGGTTTTTGTTTCCTATTCCTGCCCACTTGATTTCTGTTGAGAATAATCCAATAGTGGTAATAAATCATATTAAATTTTCGTGTGCAAGGGCTCGTAATTCGTTTCTTACCATTGTGATCCAAGTGGTTAATAATGTTGTCTCTGTGTTTTGTTTGAGACTAAGTTCCTCCTTCTGGATTTAGCTCCTTGATTGCTGGAGATGTGGGTCAAAGATTGACAGTTGTTAGTGTTGGGAAGTGGTTCAGAGAGGAAGATCATAACTATGAACCAGAGTCATGCATCGTATATGATGTATTTAAATCAAGACACAGGATCTAGTATGCCACCAATTATGTGAGTAGGTCAGTAGTGCCCACCAATTCGACACATTGTCAATGTCTTTTAGCAATTCTCACTAGTTTAGTCATTGTGTGTGTTGTGACCACCAATAATTTTATGTCTGCATTATAATCAACCAAGAATGATTGGTAGGTTCACGATTGATGCGATCTGGTAAAGCATAGGTCGAAGTCTGGTTCGCTGGGGCATAGAGATTAAAAACTGTTTATGGAAAACGCTGCATATGCTTTGGGACACCTTGAATACTGCATATTAACTCGACTCTGCAAGGAAAGGAGTGAAATGTTGGCAAGCTCTTTCTGACATACACTCTACACACAGTATTGGTGAACATAGGTTATTATATGCTGCATATCCAGGCAAGTTTGGTGAGGTGCTCCATCTTTCAATCTACATTCTGCCAAAAAAGATGAATCAATATTCTTGGTTGCCACTACATATGATGTAACTCAGGGCAACGCTTCCTGATGGAAGCAATCGTTCCTGATAAATGATTTGTAATGTTTCCATTTGAGTGGAGTTATTACAATCTCATGCTCATAAGATTGGTTAAAAACATATTATGCTTTGATACAGGGTGCATATACTTAAGAGCAATAGCTAGTTTGTAAAGTCTTTATCTTCAGGACTTTATTTTTATGCATTTTTCGGCATTTTGGCAAGCAGTGATAAGGCAATTTTTGAAGGCAAGAGTTTATGGGCTTCTTTCTCACAAATTGCGGGAAGCTGAACGGAGATTGCTGCACTTTTTTTGACATCATTTCACCATGCTCAAGAGCATATCCTGAGTACATATATGTATTAAACTTGTCAGGATCTGTCAAGATGCTCAATTTTTTTCTGGAAAGTTGTTATTAATATGAGGAAGGTCAGGCGATCAATGCTCTCGGAGGAAGACTTCTGGGTAGTGTATCTTTAACACCTATCACCTTACAGGTACCCTGGTTACATAGTGTTCTATGTTACATTCATTATTGCAGGTAGGTCTCGTTGACGCATCTGACTCATCTCCAATTTCAGGGAAGGTTACCTGTGTGAGTCGTCGTCTCATGTTGTAGGTGTGTGTATTGGCGAAATGACAAATCATCCCCATTTCAGGTGTATAGCCATAGGTATCTGTAGTGGCAGACCAGTAGTCCACTGTGCTAGCAGGGTTGGCTAGACTCTTCTCCACAGTGGTGTGTGTGATGGCATTCTGGTATCACCAGAATCCTTTGCAGTGAGGTGGGGTTCTTGCACACTTTGCAGAGGTTCAGTCTCAGATTGGTGTGGTAGACTGGTGGCCCCATCCTCAGTACCATTAAATGGACTGTTATCAGGTTTACATCGAAGGTTGTGTTGGTATCTGACTGCAGTCCTTGTGGGAAACTGTAACCCCAACTTCTTTTCAGTTAATACACTAAAATTTTCGGCTGTAAGGGGCCTCCTACTGTGCATTCTCTAGGGAAATGTTTCCAAGCAACACTTACCACACCAAGAATATGTTGTATTCCACAGTCTACTGGCAAATGGCCATAGTGCTGGCTTTTGTAACACCTTACGGTTGAGGGGGGTCGGTACACTTCGATGTTTAGGAAATGTAAACCATGCACCAGGATATTCCGGTGGGAGGGGGCACAGGACCTACCCAACTGGCAATAATTTGGGATTTTCCTTTAAGTCTTTTAGGCTTGGACTGGATATGCTCACTTAGAGTCAGATGGATGGGTCCATGCAGAGAGGGTATCCAAAGATTATGTTACTGACCCATTTTTTAAAGTGGTGTTGAGAGTATGATGGAGGTCGAAGCAGCTTAATATTCCCTGAGGTGTACTAAGTAGATCATTTAATCAGCAATTTATTCTGTTCCACAAACACAAGGTTGTGTGTGTTTTTCCTTAAATTGGTATCTGAGTTAGGTTGCTTGTTTACGCTTCCATTAGCCATGCACAATTAGGCAGGCAGCGGCTGGTGTGTCAGGGTAAGTTCAGTTAACACATTTTCCTTGGAGAAAGACTTCTGGCTGCCTCTGTGCCCCCAAGGACGTTTTGTATCCACATTGTGACAGTGAGTGAAGTCTGGACTTACGTCGGACGGCTCTCGCCCATTCTCACTTTTTCTTCTTTTGTTTAACTTTAAAGGTCTGGAAGCTATCTTCATTTCCATCACCTGCAGAAAATAGGATCCTATATGACGTTGCCAGGTATGCCAGTGATTGATATCTGTTGTTAGACTCACAACACAAGAATTCCTCGCTTATACTTTCCCTTATAGCTTATTGCAAGAGCAAATATTCACTACAAAGTCAGAAGATCCAAAATGGATCACAAGACACAAGTGCTCAAGTTCATGAACACCTCCAACCATACTAAACCCCAGACCACCACCACCCAATAGACACACACCCCACCAAAAACACACTCGAGGACCTCTTGTGTTGTGTGGGTAATAATATGGTACATAAAATGATATAATGGATGGTACAGGCGAGGTCTTTATCACCTTATCACAAATTACAAAGATGAAGAGAGAGATAGAGATGAGAGAGAGAGAGAGAGTGAGAGAGAAAGTAGGTAATTTGAGCGAAAATTAGAAATTCTGACATCATCACATTAAACCTGAGGTTTCAAATTCATTGATAAACTTCCACTTGAGTTAGTTCAGGCTACTGCCACCTTATGTACCTCACTGAAATAATAATATAGCAGACATCACAAATGATGTGAGACAACCTTTACCCACCATAGATTGTAAACAATTTTACTAAAAAAAAAAAAAAAAAAAAAAAAAAAACAAAAAAAAAAAAAAAAAAAAAAAAAAATAATAAAAAAAAAATAAGGTAATGTTAACAATGACATTGGAATAAATCTCTCTGGTCGACTTCCTTGGTCCATCATGTTGTAACTCACAGTTACTATGTTATAACATGTATGCAAGCATAGTGTGCTGCAGCTGTAGATTGATGAACCCAGTACCTAAAAACAATCTTCACTTACACAGGCGTTAATATGTATGTCAGTGTTACCAAGTTAACACATGTGTACACTTTATCACTTTGAATACATTTTGTTGATGTAAATATTGGTGGAGAGTGAGGAGTGGTCACAGCTGGTCGTAATAACCACACTAACTTCTCAAGGTCCACACACTAGGCGGTTTGGAGGTTCCAGCGTTTTAATGTGTTTATTATGTGTCAGTTGCGTGTCTGCAGTCATTTAAATTGGTGTATCAGAAAGTTAACACTACAAATACAGTTGATCAAATAGTTAAAAAAAAATTTACAACAATGTATAACTAGACGTATTTGATTGCAAATTGTTTACTATTACAATTTTAACTAGGCGATTAGACCCACTTGATGCCGATGGCAAGAACATAGATGTTAACAGGCTGACTCTTTTGCTTAACCAAGAAAGTTGAAAGGTAACCGAATTAACTCAAGTAGAAAGTATTCATGAACTGAACATTATGCAGGAGTTAAGCTTGTTTCACTCATCAGTAAAAAAATACAAAGCATAAGTTACACACTCACATCACGATGAACACTGCAATTTGAAAATATGACTGTGGATTTTTAGCAGTAAAGTTTCAGTCTGAACGAGAAAATGTATTTAGAAAACACAACAATGACACTAGGACAAGCAAAACTTAATTATGTAACCGTATTAATAGTTCAGTTACACTGAGCCGGGAGCATGTGTTACACTGATTTATTCAAATGGTTATGGAGTCACTACACTGAAGTACACTCTGTGCTTTTAAAGTCTTAATTTCTGGCTTACAAATGACACTTAACTGTTGGGGAAAGCAGCACTTAACATTCTAGCAGGGACAAGGAGGAAGGATATATTCACACGCTAGACACAGGCAATAAGGGTGTAGTTGCCTGCAGGTTCGCAGTGCAAATTTCAAGGCGTCCTTTCACTGGCCCACATTTGTCTCAAGATTTACCAACCTGTACTACTCGTTAACTCCAAAACCCGCAGCGCACTTAACACTCTAGCACACGTGTTTGGAATGGACTGACAAATTTTCACTACACTAGAACTAGTTTCTCACAAACCGAAGGTACGGCCGGATAATGTAGACTCGATTCACAAAGCATTCTGGGATGCGAACAGATGTAGCCTTGGCTTCACTGGCTGGTTGGGCGCTGTTTGGCCTGGATCAGATAAACTCGCCCTTATCCCTTATGTAGATAATGGCGACGAGTTTAAGGGATACCGGTGAATAGGAAAGTCGAGGTGCGGGGACATTCCCTTCATAGACACTCACAGTATGGGTCGTGGTAAGTGGCATGCGGGTCTTATAGTTGCCATTTTCAAGGTCACCCAGCAGGCCTAGACATTCTCACCATTTAAGCCTACATAGGTACTGATGGTAGCACAAGGTCCTAAGTCAGCGTAATCCACTCATGCAAATATTACAACAAAATCTGCAGCACTTGCAGAAACTCAGAGTAGTCGAGTACCAGCGGGGCAGCAAAATACAACTCTACTGCAAGTCGTTGATAGAGGAATGGCTGAGTTTAAAGGAGGAGAGTTGGGATACAGGAGAACAGCAGAGGTAACTGAGCACGCACATTCGCCTTTCTTCACATAGTCAATATGGGCGAAAGTCTCAGGCAGGTGATGCAGTGCCTCGGCTCAAGGTATCAGGCCTGAAGCAGACAGACTTCTCAACGAGTTACCAATACACTGGCAATCCTCGTAGAGATTGATACTCACTCCAACTTGCAGACTTCTTAGCCACAGGGTTTTGGAGTGGAAAAGACGAATTTTCTGTGTGTGGACACCTGGAGTTACCGACTCCGTAGGACTGCACACTCGTCGTTATTCCTCGTTTGGTAAAAGCGATGAGTTGTGAGCATTTTGAGAGGCACGAGTTTAGCAGTGGACTAGCAAATTCGCCTATACACTCTATGTTGATAGAGGCGAAAGGCTGAGGTCAAATGAAAGGCAGAGGGGAAGCAGAGGCCTGTGAGGGCCTTTGCACAAAGGAAAACTATTTCCAGTGTTTGACTAGGTATATCCTTAGTCACAGCTCGCACATAAGAGTTCTCACAACACTGAAGCTGTCTTCCAACAGTAGGAATTTTAATGATGACTTATCAGTCGGGAGAAATGGGTAGGCCTGTGAATTAGTAGGTCCAGATCCCCAGCACATGTCTACTCCCCTCAACCACTCAGCCGAGACTGCCTAATAGAAGGAGATTCTCCTTGCAAACAATTTACACCTGCGCAGACCAGGGGACTCGCCATTGTGTTTGAACTGGGCAAGAAAAAATTAGTGAAAAGAGAAAGAATTTTCGTCACTGTAGGGGTTATATTGAGCTTACACCTCTCAAATAGGAGCTGAAATTTTTGGATG
Organism: Cherax quadricarinatus; assembly: GCF_026875155.1. NCBI lineage: Eukaryota > Metazoa > Arthropoda > Malacostraca > Decapoda > Parastacidae > Cherax > Cherax quadricarinatus. The sequence goes on from NC_069417.1 coordinate 51,075,845, forward strand.
TGCATTTCTGCATAATTTAAGTATCAGGCAACAGGACAGTACAACTCCAGGAACCTCAGATAAGCTGTCTAAATTATGTTTAAATTCTGGCCAGTAAGTTTTTCATAAATTTAAAAAAGGAGGGGTCCTGTGCATGACACACATTTATCTCCAGACAAATAGGTGAGTGTTATTATTATAAATTCTCCTTCTGTTATATGAATGTGCATATGTAATCATTATTTTTAATGTACAGTCCACAAATTTACATATTTACCAGAATTCCTGGTGATGCACATTTCATTTGCAATTAATAGGTATAGAGCAAATTGTGGAGAGATAGATTATGGTAGGTATCAAAGGGGGACATTTTTGCGACCGAGAGGTATCCTTTAAAATTCTAAATTGTTCTCTGTAACTTTGATAAAAAATAATTATCTTTGGTACCATTTATGGTATGTTACTTATGTTTTATCCAGATATGTAATTTTTTCTACAATACGTATCATAATAATAATAGTATATGAATAACAATAATAATAATAATAATAATATAATATTGCATAATAATAATAATTAACATATTTAATATTAATGTGCTTGCTACATTAATAATTATAATAAAGACAGACTTCAAAAGGGGCCGTCATTTAGATGGCAGGTGTTTCCCACAAGGGAAAGGGGTAGCGGTTGTTGGCCCTCCACCTGTTATTAATGACAGATTTTTTATTCATTCTAGGAGTATATATCGGTTTCTATGTCAATTTATATTGTTTATTATTCATATTAGACGTACTGTGAATGTAAAAATAAAGCCATAGAGTTGATGATGCAAAATATTCATAGCGTAATGTTGTCCTGTCTCAAGGACAAACACACTCGTCGGGCCGCCAAACACGCCCATACCACAACGGAAGGAGTGTGCATCATTGCTGGATTACCACCTTTCTCACTTCTGCACACTGAAGCTCATTCACTACGTTCCTTGACCTTTAAATCCGTTTTGTTGTAGCCACAGACATGTAATCATTAGTGAACTTGCCAAATGGATGTTGGAGGATGGCCTTCTCCGCTGGATTAAAGGTTACCTGTCCAACAGAAAGTCGTCTGTGTTGTTCCAGGGACATAGAAGTGTAACTAAAGATTTTGAATTAGGAACCCCACAGGGAGGTGTGCTTAGTCCCACCCTTTTCAACATTTTGATTAATGCCTTACTTAATGCCATGCCTAGCCAGCCCCATCATTATATGGTTAGTTTTGCTGATGACATAATGATTCACACTACCGGATTCTCCAACACCCAAAACATTCTTAATCATGTTTTAGCCTCGTGTCAGGACTTTAGTTAGTTTAATATGTTTATTATGCACCCCATACCCATCCTGTGGGCGGTAGTCAAAAGATTACAGAGGTACATAATTGGTCCAGGGACTGGACTCCAAAGTTTTGATAGCTGAGCAAGTTACAAAGGTAATGAACTAGATGTGGTCATAATCATGACCAAGTTACAAAAATAATGAGCTCCAGGTAGAGCTGGTCACACTCATGAATAATTGCAAAGGTAATGAATCATAAACACATTAATCATGAGAATTTACAAAAGTAATGAGCTCCAGGTAGAGCTGGTCAAAATCATGACAAGTTTCAAAGGTAATGAATGATAAACACGTTATCACATGATTACAATCATAGACAAATTACAGAGTAATGAGCAGTTAACAAACATAGCAGGGAATTCAGACCCCTGGCAGTCTTCAAGCTGGCACTGGACAAGCACCTAAAGTCAGTTCCTGATCAGCCGGGCTGTGGCTCGTACGTTGGTTTGCGTGCAGCCAGCAGCAACAGCCTGGTTGATCAGGCGCTGATCCACCAGGAGGCCTGGTCACAGACCGGGCCGCGGGGGCGTTGACCCCCGAAACTCTCTCCAGGTAAACTCCAGGTAATTGCCCCAACAACAGATGTTGCTAGGTGCCTGTCTCTCCTCGGTAGACAGCCATTGCAAACAGCAGCAAGTTGCCCCGGGATCTGCTGCTTGCACGAGCACCATCGACCCTCCCCAAGAGGGCCAAGAAGCCAGTGACTCCGTTAGCAGCCCGATGGAGAGCCCCCCTAGGGACATGTCAGCGTCCTGGTGGACGCCAAGTTGATTGAAGATCCCAGGCCCTCATGTGCACGGATGTTGAAGCTTGAGGAACTGAGTGCACACTGCCTGTGGCACACCTGACAGCGCCTCGCGGGTCGAACTCCGCGTGCTGTCCCTGTAGTGGAAGTTTCCTGTGAGCCCGGCACTCCCTGCAGTGCCACGCTGACATCGTGGGTTAGGGTAGCAGTACCCTCTATAGATGGAGTGGTGCTGGGAGTTGGGTGGGTGAGGCGGGGAAGACGTGCAGGGGTGAGGCGTTATGAGAGGGTCACTGTTTACTACACACGCCCTCCCCCCACCCCCCAGCGGAGAGGGGGGGAAGCGCTGACTGGTCCTGACTCGACAACACCAAATCCTCTGAAACTGCACAACACTTCAACTATTTACGCTGAAACGATGCACTGGGATGTCCGTTCGCTGCTCTGGTATCTTCTCAAAGCATTCACACTGAGTTCTGTTAAGTAGGGACCTGGTCAGCCTCTTTGACCAGGAGCTATCCTTGAAAATCCCGCAGCTAGCCCGCTACACAACCTGCCGTGTCGTCCATGTTGAGCCCTGTGTGTCGTGTCAGGACCTGGGGTTAATAATCTCAGGGGATAAAACAAAGATACTCAACAGGCGTCCTCCTCGGCAGAGAGGCACAGTTCGTCAGATCCAGTTGCATGATGGGTCTCTTCTAGAATATGTAAGCAGATACAGGTATCTAGGCTTTGAGGTTCCACTACTTGGACCTGTTGTAACGAGACTTTGTCGCCAATACAAAGAAAGGCTGAGAGCACTTAGAGTTGTGGCAGGTTTTCATCCCAGGTATGGTGCTAATGTTAAAATTGTGGAAAATGATGTATCTTGCTTATATTAGATCATTGGTTGATTTTGCAGCGCCACTACTTGCAAATCGTGTCTGACTGGAAGCTTGGAGGGCTGGAAAAACTTTCAAAACGAAGCAATGAGGATCATCCTAGGTTTTCCTCGGGACTTGCCAAAATTTTAAAATTGCGAAAGAACTTAATATTCCAAGCATTAGAGATCGTGTTACTGAAAAAAAAATATCCTTATTGGGGTCAATATGCTTAGGCTAGCTATTCAAACCCTGCACAGAAAGCCCTCCAAACTTTCCTCAGCAATGGTGAACATCCTTCCAGATGGATCGAAAAAACTGGAACCGACCTCCGCATGAACCAGCTACATGATCTATATCAAGTTGGACAACAGAGACATTTCCCTGCTCCCTGGGATATTACCCATTCCAAACTACCATTCTCCATTTCCCCCAAAACTCTTCTTAAATCACAACCAAACTTCGTCTTGAAGCCAAACATGATGCCTTAAGCTGTATTGATAACTTAGTACACAGAACAATCTTTCACAAATTATTTACGTCGATGGTTCTGTTCACCAGTCCACTGGTGCAGCTGGTAGTGCTGCTGTTGTCACACAGAGTGATGGCTCTCATAAAGAAATTGGAGCACGCATCAATAACTGGGCCTCTACCCTTCAAACAGAACTGTTTGCCATACTCCTTGCACTCAAATGTGTCCATGTATCTAAGGTTGACACTTTAATTGTAACTGATTCTCTGTCATCCATAAATGCTCTCAACTCATTAAGTATAAATTGTGGCATGCTTTTGTCAGAGCCAGACATAGATATGGTAAAGATTGTGGACAGTGGAGTCAGAGTGCAAATGCTGTGGATTCATCTCACATTGGTCTTCAGATGCATGATAGAACTGATAAATGGCTAAGCTGTATGCTTTCAAAGAGGGGGTAGATTACAATCTTGGGTTGTCATTTAGCAGTTTGAGAACAATAATACGAAAAGAACTTCAAATGAACTTTATTGACTTAAGACATAGGGAGATTGACACAAGTCAGTCATCATCTATCATTCCATCATGCAGGAGGAGCCACATGTCTATGGTGCATCAACAAGATAAGTAGACTCTTGGATGTCACTACTGCCCGGCTCCGGCTGGGTTACAAGTATCTTTGGCAGGTTAAATCACCACCACCAGATGTAGACCAAACGAAATGTAAACTTTGCCAGATGGACTATTGTCACACATTGCGTCATTATGTACTGGAGTGTGATCAAATTAATGAATTTAGAAACAACTCACTCAGAAGTGTTCAAGAATGGCTAAGTATTTTATCCACAGTGGTATATTGCAGACCATTCTGGAGAAATACCCTGACTTTGTAGCTGTAAATAAAGCATTACCAATTGTGATGGTGTGTGTTTTGTGTGTGT
>NC_069417.1:51080716-51098216 GCF_026875155.1 Cherax quadricarinatus
GTATATTGGTATTTAAGGTGTAACACATGGTATGTTGGTATGTAGGGTGTAACACATGGTATATTGGTATTTAGGGTGTAACACATGGTATGTTGGTATGTAGAGTGTAACACATGTTATGTTGGTATGTAGGTTATAACACATGGTATGTTGGTATATAGGGTTTAGCACATGGTATGTTGGTATGTAGGGTGCAACACATGGTATGTTTGTAGGTTGGGTGTAACAGATGGTATATAGGTATGTAGGGTGTAAAACATAGTATGTTGGTATGTAGGGTGCAACACATGGTATGTTGGTATGTAGGGTGTAACACATGGTATGTTGGTATGTATAGTGTAACACATGGTATGTTGACATGTAGGGTGTAACACATGGTATGTTGGTATGTTGGGTGTAACAGATGGTATGCTGGTATGTAGGGTATGATAGATGATATGTTGGTATGTAGGGTGTAACACATGGTATGTTGGTATATAGAGTGTAACAGATTATATGCTGGTATGTAGGGTGTAACAAATAGTATGTTGGTATGTAGGGTGTAACACATGGTATGTTAGTATGTAGGGTGTTACAGATGGTATGTTGGTATGTAGGGCGCAGGGGATGGTGTATTGGTATGTAGGGTGTAACAGATTATATGCTGGTAGGTAGAGCGTAACAAATAGTATGTTGGTATTTAGGGTGTAATAGATGGTATGCTCGTATATAGGATATAATAGATGGTATATTGGTATGTAGGGTGTAACATACTGTACGTTTGTTTGTAGGGTGTAACAGATAGTAAGTTGGTATGTAGGGTATAATCGATGGTATGTTGGCATGTAGGGTATAATAGACGGTATGTTGGTATGTAAGGTGTAATAGATGGTATGTAGGGTGTAACAGATTGTATATTGGTATGTAGGGTGTAACAGTTTGTATGTTGGTATTTAGGGTGTAACATATGGTATGTTGGTATGTAGGGTGTTACAGATGGTCACCTTCAAGGACCATAACATTGTATCAATCGCATCTGCTAGAAAAATGACAGGATGGATAATGAGAACCTTCAAAACTAGGGAGGCCAAGCCCATGATGACACTCTTCAGGTCACTTGTTCTATCTAGGCTGGAATATTGCTGCACTCTAACAGGACCTTTCAAGGCAGGTGAAATTGCTGACCTAGAAAATGTACAGAGAACTTTCACGGCGTGCATAACGGAGATAAAACACCTCAATTACTGGGAGCGCTTGAGGTTCCTAAACCTGTATTCCCTGGAACGCAGGAGGGAGAGATACATGATTATATACACCTGGAAAATCATAGAGGGACTAGTACCGAACTTGCACACGAAAATCACTCACTACGAAAACAAAAGACTTGGCAGACGATGCACCATCCCCCCAATGAAAAGCAGGGGTGTCACTAGCACGTTAAGAGACCATACAATAAGTGTCAGGGGCCCGAGACTGTTCAACTGCCTCCCAGCACACATAAGGGGGATTACCAACAGACCCCTGGCAGTCTTCAAGCTGGCACTGGACAAGCACCTAAAGTCAGTTCCTGATCAGCCGGGCTGTGGCTCATACGTTGGTTTGCGTGCAGCCAGCAGCAACAGCCTGCTTGATCAGGCTCTGATCCACCAGGAGGCCTGGTCACAGACCGGGCCGCGGGGGCGTTGACCCCCGGAACTCTCTCCAGGTAAACTCCAGGTGAACAGGGGATGGCGTGTTGGTATGTAGGGTGTAACAGATTGTATGTTAGTGTTAGTATGTAGGGTGTAACAGATTGTATGTTAGTGTTAGTATGTAGGGTGTAACAGATTGTATGTTAGTGTTAGTATGTAGGGTGTAACAGATTGTATGTTAGTGTTAGTATGTAGGGTGTAACAGATTGTATGTTAGTGTTAGTATGTAGGGTGTAACAGATTGTATGTTAGTGTTAGCATGTAGGGTGTAACAGATCATATGCTGGTAGGTAGGGTGCAACAGATGGTATGTTGGTATGTAGGGTATAATAGATGGCATGTTGGTATGTAGGGTATAATAGACGGTATGTTGGTATGTAAGGTGTAACACATGGTATGTTGTATTGTAGAGTACAGGGGATAGTGTGTTATGTAGGGTGTAACATCGTCGTCAGTGGTCAGTCGTCACAGTCGTCAGTGGTCAGTCGTCACGTGAGGTCACAGACCCTGAGCTGCTTTGGGGATTAGCGTGGACGGTTACAAAGCATGGCTTGCTTCTGCAGTGTTTTAAAAACTGAGGTTGGAGAGTTGAAGGAGGAGGTCTTGCTTCTCCAGGAGGAGATTGGGAGGCTGAAGGTCCACCTCAATGGGTCTGGGAGAGAGTGTGAGGTGGCTGGAGTTGTGGGGAATGAGACTTCTAGCAGTGAGGTGCAGTCTGTCTCTTGCTGTGAGGAGGCTGTAGTTGGGGAGGTAGCAACGGCTACCAGCAGTGAGGTGCAGCCCAGCACCTGCTACAAGTGGCGAGTTGTTCACAGTAATGGGAGGCGCATCAGAGTAAGGAAAGTTAAGAGTGAGATCTGAAGGTAGGAAATCGCTTCTCTGTTTCCAGGATGAATGTACTTCAGTGGCCAGTGAAGGTAAGGGTACTACTGCCCCTGCTAATGAAGGTAAGCGCATTCTTGTGGTTGGTGACTCTCAGGTAAGATATATTGACCGTGCTTTTTGTAATAGGAATAGAAGATGAGAGATAGAGTGTGCTTCCCTGGAGCTGGTGTTGGGGACATTGTCAACAGGCTGGATAATATCATGTCAGGTAATGGGAACAAGCCCATTATCTGTCTCAGTGCTGGTGGAAATGATATTGGGAAGGGTAGGAGAGAAGAGCTGCTAGATAAGTACAGGTCAGCTATAGATTTCATTAAGTCTAAGGGAGGGATCCCAATCATATGTAGCATCTTGCCTAGAAGGGGAGTAGGAAATGAATGGTTGTCTAGGGCAATTTGTGTGTAAATTGCTGGCTAGACAGATACTGCAAGGAACTTGCAATCCCATTCATTGACAACTGGAACAACTTTTATGGCAAACATGATATGTATGCAAGGGATGGGGTACATCTCTCTGGGGCAGGGGTGGTAGCACTTGCAGACTCGATTCAGAAGGCCATTGGTGAAATGCTATGATTTTAACTGATGGAAGATAGAGATATGGGTGTGTGTGGGAAACAAGCAGGTTGCAACACTAGGGTTGGAAACAGTAAATGTATAAAAGGCATTCAGCATGAAGTTATAAAATAAAGACAATAGAAACAGGTCAGCAAACAAAGGGGGACAGCAGAGGGCAGCAAGGGACTAGCTCCCTTAAGGTTTACTATACTAATAGCAGGAGTGTTAGAAATAAGATAGATGAGCTAAGATTAATTGCAAGTGCAGGAAAACATAGATATTATTGCTATAACAGAGACCTGGCTCAATCTGAAAGATAGAGAGATGCCCTCTGAATGTCACATACAAGACTATAAATTATTCACACTGACAGGGTCAACAGGAAAGGTGGTGGAGTAGCGATGTATGTCAGAGACAATTTAAATTGTTGTGTTAGACAAGATATTAAATTAGAAGCGTCAGCCACTGAATCTGTTGGTTACAGCTTCTCGAGGGCCGAGAAAAAACTAATTTTGGGTGTGATTTACAGGGCCCCAAATCTTGATAGGGAGTGCAGTAAACTTTTATGGGACGAAATTCGTAAGGCATCTACATACGAAAATGTTGTGCTAATGGGAGATTTCAACTATAGACAGATTGGACTGGAGCAATTTGACAGGAAATTTAGAGTCGGGTGACTTTCTTGATACGATCCAGGATTGTTTTTTAAAACAGTTTGTGACAGAGCCAACTAGGGGAAATAACCTCCTTGACTTGGTTCTTGCCAGTAGGGAAACACTAATTAATAATCTTGAGGTTAATGATGAGCTTGGGGAGAGTGATCACAAATCACTCAGTTTTAATATATCATGGAATTCCCCTAATAATGGCAATCAAGTCTCCGTCCCTGACTTTCGCTTGGCTGATTTCATAGGACTGAAAAATTACTTAGGTGGGCTGAACTGGAATGACCTGACTAAGGGTCAGGTAGGTGGTGATGGTTGCCGATATGATGCTTTCCAGGGCATAGGTCTAGCTGCTCAGTCAAATTATGTTCCAAATAGGGAAATCAGATCAAACAAAAATGATCCTAAATGGATGAACAATAGATTAAAATATCTGATTGGTCAAAAGAGAGGCATATATAGGCAAATCAAAAGAGGAGAGGGGCAATTAAGAAATCGATATATTCAGTTAAAGAGAGAAATAAAAAAGGGAATTAGAAAAGCAAAAAGAGATTATGAGGTTAAAGTTGCAAGAGAATCGAAGACTAACCCAAAAGGATTCTTTCAGGTATACAGAAGTAAGATCAGGGACAAGATAGGCCCACTCAAAAGTTCCTCGGGTCAGCTCACTGACAGTGATAAGGAAATGTGTAGAATTTTTAACACATACTTCCTCTCAGTTTTTACACAGGAGGATACCTGCGATATTCAGTAATGATAAATTATGTAGAACAGGACGATAATAAACTGTGCACTATTAGGGTCACAAGTGACATGGTCCTTAGGCAAATAGATAAATTAAAACCTAACAAATCCCCAGGCCCTGATGAACTGTATGCAAGGGTTCTAAAGGAATGTAAAGAGGAGCTTAGCACACCTTTGGCTAATCTTTTCAACATATCACTACAAACTGGCATGGTGCCAGATAAGTGGAAAATGGCAAATGTGATACCTATTTTCAAAACAGGTGACAGGTCCTTAGCTTCGAACTATAGACCAATAGGCCTAACCTCCATAGTGGGAAAATTTATGGAATCAATAATTGCCGAGGCAGTTCGTAGCCACCTTGAAAAGCATAAATTAATCAACGAATCTCAGCATGGTTTTACAAAGGGGCGTTCCTGCCTTACGAATTTATTAACTTTTTTCACTAAGGTATTTGAGGAGGTAGATCATGGTAATGAATATGATATTGTGTATATGGACTTCAGTAAGGCTTTTGACAGGGCCCCACATCAGAGACTATTGAGGAAAATTAAAGCACATGGAATAGGAGGACAAATTTTTTCCTGGATAGAGGCATGGTTGACAAATAGGCAGCAGAGAGTTTGCATAAATGGGGAGAAATCAGAGTGGGGTAGCGTCACGAGCGGTGTTCCACAGGGGTCAGTGTTGGGCCCCCTGCTGTTCACAATCTACATAAACGACATAGATGAGGGCATAAAGAGCGACATCGGCAAGTTTGCCGATGACACCAAAATAGGCCGTCGAATTCATTCTGACGAGGACATTCGAGCACTCCAGGAAGATGAACATCAAAATGGTATACAATACCGACAGGTTGTTAGGTAAGACACATATGCAACAGTTAGACAACTTTATTCCGAAACGTTTCGCCTACACAGTAGGCTTCTTCAGTCGAATACAGAAAGTAGGCAGGAACAGTAGAGATGTGAAGACGATGTAATCAGTCCATCACCCTTAAAGTCGTAGAATTTGAGGTTGTCAGTCCCTCGGCCTGGAGAAGTTCAGTTCCATAGTCAGGAACTATCTGAAGATCAAGCGACAGTGCGGAGACTTAAATACTGTCGGAAGGAGAGGTGCAGGGTAGTGTAGTAGTAGTAGTAGTAGTAGTGAGAGGCAACTGAGAGGTCATGTCCCTCTCAGATCCAACCCTTCTCACTTGAAAAGCTTGTCCAAGGTGTTTTCTGTACCAAGATGCCACGTGTTGCAGTGTCTGACAAGATGAACATCAAAATGGTATACAATACCGACAGGTTGTTAGGTAAGACACATATGCAACAGTTAGACAACTTTATTCCGAAACGTTTCGCCTACACAGTAGGCTTCTTCAGTCGAATACAGAAAGTAGGCAGGAACAGTAGAGATGTGAAGACGATGTAATCAGTCCATCACCCTTAAAGTCGTAGAATTTGAGGTTGTCAGTCCCTCGGCCTGGAGAAGTTCAGTTCCATAGTCAGGAACTATCTGAAGATCAAGCGACAGTGCGGAGGGCTTAAATACTGTCGGAAGGAGAGGTGCAGGGTAGTAGTAGTAGTAGTAGTAGTAGTGAGAGGCAACTGAGAGGTCATGTCCCTCTCAGATCCAACCCTTCTCACTTGAAAAGCTTGTCCAAGGTGTTTTCTGTACCAAGATGCCACGTGTTGCAGTGTCTGACAAGATGAACATCAAAATGGTATACAATACCGACAGGTTGTAGAAGATTTGAATAGACTGATGCAGTGGTCGGAGAAGTGGCAGATGCAGTTTAATATAGACAAATGCAAAGTTCTAAATGTTGGACAGGACAATAACCATGCCACATATAAACTAAATAATGTAGATCTTAATATTACGGATTGCGAAAAAGATTTAGGAGTTCTGGTTAGCAGTAATCTGAAACCAAGACAACAGTGCATAAGTGTTCGCAATAAAGCTAATAGAATCCTTGGCTTCATATCAAGAAGCATAAATAATAGGAGTCCTCAGGTTGTTCTTCAACTCTATACATCCCTTTGGGTTTGGCCTCATTTAGATTATGCTGCACAGTTTTGGTCACCGTATTACAGAATGGATATTAAATTCTCTGGAAAATGTACAAAGGAGGATGACAAAGATGATCCCATGTATCAGAAACCTTCCCTATGAGGATAGACTAAGGGCCCTGAAACTGCACTCTCTAGAAAGACGTAGGAATTAGGGGGGATATGATTGAGGTGTATAAGTGGAAGACAGGAATAAATAAAGGGGATGTAAATAGTGTGCTGAAAATATCTAGCCTAGACAGGACTCGCAGCAATGGTTTTAAGTTGGAAAATTCAGATTCAGAAGGATATAGGAAAGTACTGGTTTGGTAATAGAGTTGTGGATGAGTGGAACAAACTCCCAAGTACCGTTATAGAGGCCAGAACGTTGTGTAGCTTTAAAAATAGGTTGGATAAATACATGAGTAGATGTGGGTGGGTGTGAGTTAGACCTGATAGCTTGTGCTAACAGGTCGGTTGCCGTGTTCCTCCCTTAAGTCAATGTGACCTGACCTGACTAGGTTGGGTGCATTGGCTTAAGCCGGTAGGAGACTTGGACCTGCCTCGCATGGGCCAGTAGGCCTTCTGCAGTGCTCCTTCGTTCTTATGTTCTTATGTTCTTATGTTGTTATGTAGGGTGTAACATATTGTATGTTGGTATGTAGGGTGTAACACATGGTATGTTGGTATGTTGGGATTAACAGACGGTATATTGTACGTAGGGTGTAACAGATTGTATGTTGGTATGTAGGATGTAACAGATTGTATGTTAGTATTTAGGGTGTAACAGATATGTTGGTATGTAGGGTGTAACACCTGGTATGCTGGTATGTAGGGTGTAACAGATGGTATGTTGGTATGTAGGATGTAACATACTGTACGTTTGTTTGTAGGGTGTAACAGATAGTAAGTTGGTATGTATGGTATAATAGATGGTATGTTGGTTTGTAGGGTATAATAGAGGGTATGTTGGTATGTAAGGTGTAATAGATGGTATATTGGTATGTTGGGTATAATAGATGGTATGTTGGTATGTAGTGTGTAACACATGGTATGTTGTATTGTAGGGTACAAGGGATGGTGTGTTGTTATGTAGGGTGTAACACATTGTATGTTGGTATGTAGGGTGTAACACATGGTATGTTGGTATGTAGGGATTAACAGACGGTATATTGTATGTAGGGTGTAACAGATTGTATGTTGGTATGTAGGGTGTAACAGATGGTATGTTGGTATGTAGGGTGTAACACATGGTATGTTGGTATGTAGGGATTAACAGACGGTATATTGTATGTAGGGTGTAACAGATTGTATGTTGGTATGTAGGGTGTAACAGATGGTATGTTGGTATGTAGGGTGTAACAGATTGTATGTTGGTATGTAGGGTGTAACATATGGTATGTTGGTATGTAGGGTGTAACAGATGGCATGTTGGTATGTAGGTTATAATGAGAAAATAAGAACATAAAAAAGAAGAAACACTGCAACAGGTCTACTGACCCATGCGTAGCTGGTCCATGTGACCCCCCCCTCGGGATTAGCTCAATGACCCACCCATCTCGTCAGGTCACATTCACTTAAGGATGGAGCACGGCACCAGACCCAGCAGCAGAAGCTAGTCAGGTCCAACTTACACCCACCCACACCCACTCAAGTATTTATCTAACCTATTTTTAAAACTACACAACGTTTTAGCCTCAATAACTGCACTCGGGAGTTTGTTCCACTCATCCACAACTCTATTACCAAACCAGTGCTTTCCTATATCCTTCCTGAATCTGAAATTTTTTCAACTTGAAACCATTGCTGCGAGTCCTGTCTTGGCTAGAAATTTTCAGCACACTATTTACATCCCCTTTATTTATTCCTGTTTTTCATTTATACACCTCAATCATATCCGCCCTAATTCTACACCTTTCGAGAGAGTGCAGATTCAGAGCCCTCAGTCTATCCTCATAGGGAAGATTTCTGATACATGGGATCATCTTTCTCATCCTCTGTACGTTTTCCAGAGCATTTATATCCATTCTGTAATACGGTGACCAGAACTGAGCAGCATAGTCTAAATGAGGCCTAACCAAGGATATATAGAGTTGAAGAACAACCTGAGGACTTCTATTATTTATACTTCTAGATATGAAGCCAAGAATTCTGTTAGCTTTATTGCGAACACTTATGCACTGTTGTCTTGGTTTTAGATTACTGCTAACCAGAACTCCTAAATCCTTTTCGCAATCAGTAGTATTAAGATCTACATTATTTAGTTTATATGTGGCATGGTTATTTAACTGTCCAACATTTAGAACTTTGCATTTGTCTATATTAAATTGCATCTGCCACTTCTCCGACCATTGCATCAGTCTATTCAAATCATCCTGGAGTGCTCTAGTGTCCTCATTAGAATGAATTGGACGGCCTATTTTGCTGTCATCAGCAAATTTGCTTATGTCACTATTCATTCCCTCATCTATATCGTTTATGTAGATTCTGAACAACAAAGGGCCCAACATTGACCCATGAGGAACACCGCTTGCGACGTGCCCCCATTCTGATTTCTCCCCATTTATCCAAACTCTCTGCTGCCTATTTGTCAACCATGCCTCTACCCAGGAAAAAATTTTTCCTCCTATTCCGTGTGCCTTAAGTTTCCTCAATAGCCTCTGATGTGGAACTCTATCGAATGCCTTACTGAAGTCCATATACACAATATCATATTCATTACCAAGATCTACCTCCTCAAACACCGTAGTGAAAAATATTAATAAATTCGTAAGACAGGAGCGCCCCTTTGTAAAACCGTGTTGAGATTCATTAATCAATCTATGCCTATCAAGATGGCTACGAATTGCTTCGGCAATTATTGATTCCATAAATTTTCCCACTGTGGAGGTAAGGACCTGTCACCTGTCTTGTAAATAGGTATTACATTTGCCATTTTCCACTTATCAGGCCAGTTCGTAGTGATATGTTAAAAAGATTAGCCAAAGGTATGCTAAGTTCCTCTTTACATTCTTTTAACACCCTTGCAAACAGTTCATCAGGACCTGGGGATTTGTTAGGTTTTAGTTTCTCTATTTGTCTGAGGACCATGTCACTAGTTACCGCAATCGTGCATAGTTTATTATCGTCCTGTTCTACATAATCTATTATTTCAGAAATATCGCTAGTATTTTCCTGGGTGAAAACTGAGAGGAAGTAGGTATTGAGAATTACACACACATCCCTATCACTGCCAGTGATCTGACCAGAGTTACTCTTAAGTGGGCCAATCTTGTCCCTAATCTTACTTCTGTATACCTGAAAGAACCCTTTTGGGTTAGTCTTTGAATCCCTTGCGACTTTAGCCTCATAATCCCTTTTTGCTTTTCTTATTCTTTTTTTTTTATTTCTCTCTTTAATTGAATATATTGATTTCTTAACTGCCCATCCCCTCTTTTGATGCGCCTATATATGCCTCTCTTTTGACTAATGAGATGTTTTAATCTATTGTTCATCCATTTGGAATCATTTTTGTTGGATCTAATTTCCTTACTCGGAACAAAAGTTGTCTGGGCAGCTAGAACTATGTTCTGAAAAACGTTATATTGGCAACCAAGATCACCTACTTGACCCATAGTCAGGACATCCCAATTTAGCCCACCCAGGTAATTTTTCAGTCCCATGAAGTCGGCCAAGCGAAAATCTGGGACAGAGATTTGATTGCAGTTATCTGGGTAATTCCATGATATATTGAAACTAAGTGATTTGTGATCACTTCCCCAAGCTCATCATTAACCTCAAGATTATTAATTAGTGAATCTTTGTTGGCAAGAACCAAGTCAAGCAGATTGTTTCCTCTAGTTGGTTCTGTCACAACCTGTTCTAAAAAGCAATCCTGAACCGTATCAAGAAAGTCACTAGACTCAAGATTTCCAGTCATATTGTTCCAATCAATTTGTCTAAAGTTAAAATCTCCCATTATTACAACATTTTCATATCTAGATGCCTTATGAATTTCGTCCCATAACAGCTTCCTGCACTCCCTATCAAGGTTTGGGGGCCTATAAATCACACCCAAAATTAATTTATCACGATTCTCGAGAAACTGTAACCAAACCGATTCTGTGTCCGATGTTTCTCATCTTATATCATGTCTATAACAGCAATTTAAATTTTCTCTGACATACATCGCCACTCCACCACCCTTCCTGTTGACCCTATCAGTATGGAATAGTTTATAACCTTGAATGTTGCATTCAGAAGGCGTTTCTCTATCTTTCAGGTTGAACCAGGTCTCTGTTATACCAATAATATCTATTACCTACACTTGCAAGTAATCTTAGCTCATCTATCTTATTTCTTAGACTCCTACTATTTGTATAGTAAACCTTAAGGGAGCTAGTCACTCGTTGCCCTCTACTATCTCTCTTTGTTTGTTGATCAATTGATTTGCCATTACTAGCAACTTTATTTTGAATATTGTCTTTTAAACATATCTCTGAGGTATCCCGGTAATAACTGCTGTTTTTAACCCTAATGCTGCATCCTGATTGTTTCCCACAAACACCCATACCTCTATAATCTAATAAATGGTATGTTGGTATGTAAGGTATAATAGAAGGTATGTTGGTATGTAGGGTACAACAGATGGTATGTTGATATGTAGGGTATAATAGATGGTATGTTGGTATGCAGGGTGTAACAAATGTTATGTCGGTATATAGGGTATAATAGATGGTACGTTGGTATGTAAAGTATAACAGATGGTATGTTGGTATGTAGGGTATAACAGACGGTATGTTGGTTTGTAGGGTATAATAGATGGTATGTTGGTATGTCGAGTATAGTAGATGGTATGTTCGTATGTAGAGTATGATAGATGGTATGTTGGTATGTAGTTTGTAACAGATGTTATGTTGGTATGCAGGGTATAATAGATGTTATGTTGCTATGTAGGGTATAACAGATGGTATGTTTGTATCTTGAGTACAATAGATGGTATGTTGGTATGCAGGGTATAACAGATTGTATGTTGGTATGTAGTTACCGCAGATGGTACGTTGGTGTGTAGGGTATAATAGATGGTATGTTGGTATGTAAGTTGCAACAGATGGCATGTTGGTATGTAGGGAATAATTGGTGATATGTTGCTATGTAGGGTGTAACAGATGGTATGTTGGTATGTAGAGTATAACAGATGGTATGTTGGTATGTAGTTACCCCGGATCGTACGTTGGTGTGTAGGGTATAATAGATGGTATGTTGGTATGTAAGTTGCAACAGATGGCATGTTCTTATGTAGGGAATAATAGGTGGTATGTTGCTATGTAGGGTATAACAGATGGTATGTTGGTATGTAGAGTATAACAGATGGTATGTTGGTATGTAGGGTGTAACAGATGGTCTGTTTGTATGTATAGTATAATGGATGGTAATGTTGGTATGTAAGCTATAATAGATGGTATCTTGGTATGTAGAGCGTAACAGATGGTATCTTGGTATGTAGGGTATAATAGATGGTGTTTTGGTATGTAGGGTGTAACAGATGGTATGTTGGTATGTAGAGTATAACAGATGGTATGTTGATATTTTGGGTTATAATAGATGGTATGTTCGTATGTAGAGTATAACACATGGTGCGTTGGTATGCATGGTGTAACAGATGGTATGTTGGTATGTAGGGTATAGTAAATGGTACGTTGGTATGTGGAGTATAATAGATGGTATGTTGGTATGTAGAGTGTAGCAGATGGTAAGTAAGTAACTAAGTTTATTCAGGTATACATAAATACAGTTACGTAGATTATCATACATAGCAGCATATGTGTAGAGAACCTGGGATAACCCAAAAAAGTCAGACAGAGTGACTTATTTCCATTGGGGTCCTTTTACCTTATTATTATAATATCAAGGTTATAATATCTTATTATTATTCTATACTGAAGATAACATCTTATTATCATACTATAAAGACTATCTACAATACGAGGGTCATTACTAGGAATATGGTAAAATTTACACGTATGTTAATTAAAAAATAAAAAATCATTCCCCTCCCTTTCTGTAGCTACATTCATCAGACACCTTTTGGCACTCTTCTTGAACAAGTTCATGCTATGACTGGCTTTGACATGTGCAGGAAGTCTGTTCCATTCCTTTATTGCTGTACAATAAAAGGTGTTTGAAGCCTGGCCACTGACTGTGGGTAGTACAAAGTTGTGCTCTCTCCCCCTAGTACTATGATTGCTTTGGTTCCCAACCTTGACAAAATTGACAGCAAGATATTCTGGACACTGTGAGCAATTTTATAAACATGATTTAGCTTCAGTTGTTTTACTCTGTCTTCAACATTCAGCATATCCAACTGCTGTAATTCATCCTGGCCTACATGTTCTCTTGGTCCCAGCCCCAGGATGAATCTTACGATTTTCTTCTGGGTGATTTGCAGTCTATCTTTCAGTTTTTTTGTCAAGGCAGAGTACCATGAAGAGCAAGCGTAATCCATATGGCATTGTATAAGGGCTAGACATAGGGTCCTGCGAGCCTCAGTAGGTAGACACTGTGCTTGTCTATACAGGAACTTCAGTCTGGCATTCGCTTTCTTTACTACACTGTTCCCTATCAATTCTCCTGACATGCATGGGTCAAAGGGGATTCCCAGATATTTTGCTGAGGAAACTGAAGTGATGGGTTCCCCACTGCACTGGACATTAAAATTTTTACCCTTCTCAGTTTATGTTTCGTGCCAAAGAGAATGGCTCCAGTTTTCCCGAGGTGTAATGATAGTTTCTTGTCTACTAACCATTTGCTGCAGGACTCCAGTTCCAGTGTTAAAACATTAGCTATATCTTGTGGGCCTTTATCTGACACTAACAGAGCACTGTCATCTGCATACAGTAGGAGTTTACACTTGACACTGATAGGCATATCATTGACATAACATAAGAATAATAAGGGACCCAGAATACTACCTTGGGAACTCCATATGCTATCGGCAGGGGTTCTGATTCCGTTTTGTTGATTTTTGACAATTTGTCTCCTGTAGGACTTAAACCAGTCTACAGAACCTATACTGATAGCTTGAAGTTTCTTACATAATATATTGTGGTTGACAGTATCGAAGGCCTTTTGCAGGTCTAAGGTTACCATAACTATGAGGTTCCCCTTTGACATTTCAGTTCTCAGGTAATCCATCAGATTAATTAGGGAGGTGCCGGTTGAGTAAGATCTTCTGAAGCCCGATTGATAGCTATGGAGAATGTTGTTGTCATTAAGGTACTTAACTACTTGAGAGTACACCGCCCTCTCTAGAATTTTGGATATTATACTGAGTATACTAACAGGCCTATAGTTGCTGACATCAGACCTACTATTTTTCTTGAAGATAGGAGTAACTCTGGCCTCCTTGAACCCCTCCGGTACGGTATTAGTGGTGATTGATAGATTTATTATGTGAGCAATAGGGATTGACAGTTCAGAAGCACCATCTTTTAGGAACTTAGACGGGATGTTATCAGGGCCTGTGCTCTTAGTTGGGTTTAACCTACTTACTAGTATGTTGGTATGTTGGTATGTAGGGTATAATAGATGGCATGTTGTATGTAGAGTGTAACAGATGGTATGTTGGTATGTAGGATATAATAGATGGTATGTTGTTATGTAGGGTGTAACAGATGGTATGTTGGTTTGTAGGGTATAAAAGATGGTATGTTGGTATGTAGGGTATAACAGATGGTAGGTTTGTATGTAGAGTATAATAGATGGTATGTTGGTATGTAGGGTATAACAGATGGTATGTTGGTATGTAGGGTGTAACAGGTGGTATGTTGGTATGTAGGGTATAATAGATGGTATGTTGGTATGTAGATAATAACAGGTGGTATGTTGGTATGTAGGGTATACTAAATTGTATGTTGGTACGTAGGGTATAACAAATGGTATGTTGGCATGTAGAGTATAATAGATGGTATGTTGGTATGTAGGGTGTAACAGATGGTATGTTTGTATGTAGAGTATAATAGATGGTATGTTGGTATGTAGGATATAACAGATGGCATGTTGGTATGTAAATAATAACAGATGGTATGTTGGTATGTAGGGTATACTAAATTGTATGTTGGTACGTAGGGAATAACAGATGATATGTTGGTATGTAGAGTATAATAGATGGTATGTTGGTATGTAGGGGATAGCAGATGGTATATTAGTATGTAGAGTAAAACAGATAGTATATTGGTATGCAGGGTATAACAGATGGTATATTGGTATGTAGGGTATAACAGATGGTATGTTGGTATGTAGAGTATAACAGACGGTATGTTGGTATGTAGAGTATAACAGATGATAGGTTGGTATGTAGAGTATAACAGATGGTATGTTGGTATGTTGAGTATAATAGATAGTATGTTGGTATGTACAGTATAACAGATTGTATGTTGGTATATAGGGTATAACAGATGGTATGTTGGTATATAGGGTATAACATATGGTTTATTGGTATGTAGGGTATAACAGATGGTATGTTGGTATATAGGGTATAACAGACGGTATGTTGGTATGTAGAGTATAACAGATGGTGTGTTGGTATGTTGAGTATAATAGATAGTATGTTGGTATGTACAGTATAGCAGATTGTATGTTGGTATGTAGTGTATAACAGATGGTATGTTGGTACGTAGGGTGTAACATATGGTATGTTTGTATGTAGAATATAATAGATGGTATGTTGGTATGTAGAGTATAACAGGTGGTATGTTGGTATGTAGGGTATAATAGATGGTATGTTAGTATGTATAGTATAACAGATGGTATGTTGGTATGTAGGATATAACAGAAGGTATGGTTGTATGTACAGTATAATAGTTGGTACGTAGGGTATAATAGATGGTATGTTGGTATGTAGAGTGTAACGTATGGTATGTTGGTATGTAGAGTATAGTAGATGGCATGTTGTTATATAGGGCATAATAAATGATATGTTGGTATGTATGGTATAATAGATGGTAAGTTGGTATGTAGGGTATAATAAATGGTATATTGGTATGTAGGGTATGGTAGATTGTATGTTTGTATGTAGGGTATAATAGATGGTACGTTAGTATGTAAGGTATAATAGATGGTATGTTGGTATGTAGGGTATAATTGATGGTATGCTTGTATGTAGAGTATAATAGATGGTATGTTGGTATGTAGATTATAATAGATGAAATGTTGGTTTATTGGGTGCAATAGATGGTATGTAGGGCATAATAGATGGTAATGTTGGTATGTAGGGTATAATAGATGATTTGCTATTATGTAGGGTATAATAGACGGTACGTTGGTATGTTTGGTATAATAGATGGTATGTAGGGTATAATAGATGGGATGTAAGGCATAATGGATGGGATGTAAGGTATAATAGATAGTTTGCTGGCATGTATTGTATAATAGATGGTATGTTGGTATGTAGGGTATAATAGATGGCATTTGGGGTGTAAGAGATGGCAGGTAAGGCATAACAGATGGTACGTTGGTATATAGGGTATAATAGATGGTATTTGGGATGTAAGAGATGGTATATAAGGTATAATAGATGGTATGTTGGTATGTAGGATATAGCAGATGGTATGTAGGGTATAAGAGATGGTACGTAATGTGTAATAGATGGTATGTTGGTATGTTGGGTATAATAGTTGGTATGTTGGTATGTAGGGTGTAATAGATGGTATGTTGGTATGTAGGGCATAATATATGGTATGTTGGTATGTAGGGTATAATAGATGGTATGTAGGGTATAAGCGATGGTATGCTGGTATGCAGGGTATAGCAGATGGTATGCAGGGTATAATGGATGATATGCATCATGGGTATAATAGATAGTACAGTGGTTGCATGTCAAATGCTAAATAAGGCCCTACATGAACAAATTAGTTGATAGCTCGGGTCCCCTTCAGCTGTGGTTCAGGGGTCCCCTTCAGCTGTGGTTCAAGGGTCCCCTTCAGCTGTGGTTCAGGGGTCCCCTTCAGCTGTGGTTCAGGGGTCCCCTTCAGCTGTGGTTCAAGGGTCCCCTTCAGCTGTGGTTCAGGGGTCCCCTTCAGCTGTGGTTCATGGGTCCCCTTCAGCTGTGGTTCAGGGGTCCCCTTCAGTCTTTGCTATCTGTGTCCGATGGGGCTGTGGAAGGTGATGTATCCAGGATTAACACTTTGCCCTAAGACTTATATATTGCACTATTACATATTAGTTGGAACAGTGAGGGTGAATATACCTGTCGTTGAGCTTTCGCCCATGTTTGACGACCTCGATAAGGTGTTATTTGTTCGTTTAACATTGACCTAGGTACTGCAGTATCGTAAGAGGACGGATGTAAGGAGAAACAGGGTCTACCTGGATCCTTTTGTAATGGGAGCCTTGTGACGCTGATAATGCCACCGTAGCCGGTATCGTTGAGTTGAACGAAGAAATGACGGAAGTTGATTGGTTTAGTCACTCTGGCATGTTCGTTGGACGCAAGTGTTCTTTTGTTCACTATTGCAACATGCCAGGTACAACAGTGTTCTAACGTCACTTGACTGTCATCACTTGTTCATGAGTTCACCTTGTAAACTATATTTGTGGAAACTGTCCATAGCAGGGATAGTGTCAAAACAATAGTTCTGACACTGTATCTTGGTTCCAGTTCTCCCAGTGGAACTCAAGTATGACACAGGAACGCGTATTGAACAATAAGGTAAGTTTACTCTCGTGATCAGAAGTAGCCTCACCGCCGGATTTCGTTCACTCGTATATCCAGGAGATCGTCAGTGTAAGAGTTTGTCTCTATGTTTCAACGTAGTATGGTCCAGGGGCCCGGCATAGCCTGGAGCATGTGGTGTTCACTTGTCTTATACTGTAATATGAGCTACCAGTTTCCGCATACTCCTCCTCCAGGGAGGATCTGCTGACATGGAATAAAGACATTCAGTGCCAGTATTTGCAACAGA
>NC_069417.1:51103216-51111127 GCF_026875155.1 Cherax quadricarinatus
TGTCTTACCAGTAATTTCAATAATAATTCTACCATGCACTTCACTCGGTATATTCAACAGGCTTATTCCCTTATAATTTTTGAACTCACTCTTGTCCCCCTTTCTCTTATAAAAAAAACTATATATGCTCTCTGCCAGTTCTTAGGAACCTTGTTTTTCAAACATATACTGAAAAATTACACCAATCACTCCAAACCTGTATTCCCATCTGCTTTTAAAATTTCTGTCTTGATCCCAGCTATCTCAAATGTTTTACCCTTTATCTACTATCCACTGTCTCATGCACCTCTTTCACACTTACATCTCACTCTTCCTCACTCCTGCATGATGTAAATTAACCAATTGTCATCAGTAAGATGACAATGGGTTAATTTACTGGAGACAGATAATACCTGGAGTATACCTGGAGAAGGTTTTGCAGGTCAACGTCCCCGCAGGCCAGTCCATGAACAGGCCTAGCGGTGGATCAGGGCCTGATCAACCAGACTGTTACTGCTGGCCGCACGTAGACCGACGTATGAGCCAGAAGAACCCGGCTGGTCAGGTACTGACTTTACGTGCCTGCCCAGCTCCTTCTTGAAGACAACCAGGGGTCTATTGGTAATCCCAATAAATAAGACATAAGTAACTACTGGAAGAAAGATGGACTAGAGAGAGAGAAAAAGAGAGTACAGGTAATGAGAAAGAAGCCGAAGAGGTATGGGATAGATTTAAGACTGCAGTGCTAGGGAATGTAGCAGAAGTTTTTGGGTGTAGGAGGGAGGGTGCAGGCGGGAAGAGGAGCAAATGGAATGATGAAGTGAAGGGGCTGCTAAGCAAGAAGTTAGTATATGAGAAGTTTTTACAATGTAGAAGTGATATACAGAGGAAGGAGTATATAGAGAAAAAAAGAGAGGGGTTAAATGAGTGGGATTTTACCAAGAAATTTTGAGGAGAATAAGAAAAAGTTTTAAAGGGAGGTTTAATAAGTTTAGGATCAGTGGCGGCTCGTGTACAGGCAGTGTGGAACTGCAGTACATCTATTGTCACTCGATATTATCAATAACATTCAATATAATGAGTCTTTTTTTATTTAGTTCTTTCTTTATACTTGTACATTATATAATCCTTAAGCTTAATGTCAGTAGCCATCCCCCAGTACAGGAAATATTACAAAAATTCTTGTATGGAACTGTGAACTTCACAGTTCCAGCGACTTGGTGTTTGGCTGTTGTGTGCGTGCTGACATGTCTGAGATAAGATGCTGTACGCTAGGTAGAGAGAGCACTGTCGCTGACGCAGTGCCGACCCTGTTGTGCAAATGTAAGGTAGTGCTTCTTTCTGACTCAATGATGTGTGTTGTGCTTAAAAACCATGTACCATATTCTTGAATGTGATAAAGTGTAGAATTAGATGATTATCATTCTTCCAGCTATTTCATTTAACTCAGTTTTTTTTTCGGTTCTTTTATTCTACAGAAAATTTATATAATTTAATTATGGCCTCCTTGCATCCCCAAGAAATAAGTTCTGTGACTGTAAGTGAACTTCAACAGTTTAAGTTTTCACAGTTGTCTCTCCATGAGAAAGTTACAGTTAAGAAAAGAGGCCGTTCAACGCCTGATATTCAAATATCTCAGCCAGGAATAAGCAACAACAAGAAATGTATTCGTAGCTTTAATTCTGAATGGTACCAACGGAAAAGTTGGCTTTGCGGCTGTGAAGTAAAAAATGCATTGTTTTGCTTCCCGTGCTTGCTGTTTGGAGGTGATGTAACGTGGACAAAAGACGGTTTTAGAAATATAAACAAAATGAAAGAAAAAACTGAAAAACATGAGAAGTCAAAGAAGCATGTTGAAAATGTGATTTCACTGTCACTTTTAGGAACACAGTATTAAAACAATGGCTAATAATTTCCTGAAGCAGCACTTCCATTAATTTAGCTATGAGCCACCACTGCTTAGGAGGAAATTATTTTAACAGCAAAAAGCAGATGTTAGATGGAAAGGTAGAGGGTATACTTTAAGGAGTTGTTAAATGATGAAAGAGAGGCGGTGATTTTATGCACTGAACAGGGAAGTATAACATCTTGTAGGAATGAGGAAAAGTGAGATGTGAGTGTGAAAGAGGTGCATGAGACAGTGGGTGGAAGAAAAAAAGGTAAAGCATTTGAGATAGCTGGGATCAAGACAGAAATTTTAAAAGCAGATGGGAATACAGGTTTGGAGTGATTGGTGTAATTTTTCAGTATATGTTTGAAAAACAAGGTTCCTAAGAACTGGCAGAGAGCATATATAGATTTTTTTTATAAGAGAAAGGGGGACAAGAGTGAGTTCAAAAATTATAAGGGAATAAGCCTGTTGAATATACCGAGTGAAGTGCATGGTAGAATTATTATTGAAATTACTGGTAAGACAGAATGAAGGGTTGCAGAGAAACAAGGAGGTTTTTAGGAAGTGTAGGGGATGTGTAGACTAGGTGTTGACATTGAAATAAATAAGTGAATAAAATTTAGATACTTAGATAAAGATTAAGAACTTCTGGCTGCATTTATAGATTTAGAAAAGACTTATGATAGAGTGGATAGGCGAGCATTGCGGCAGTGTTGTGGGAACTTCCATAGCTACAGGAATTTCTCCAACGTATTGTGGAAAACCCATCTTTAACAAGGGAAGGAGGGCCATACTGGAAGTGTCAGCAAGTTACTTACCAGACTAGTTGTATATCTTACATGTTTGGAAGAGTTTTTATGTGTACAGTGAGATTCAGGTTTAGGTAAGTGGGAGAAAAAAAGGATTATGTTCCAGTGAAAGAAGACCTTGTACAGGGATGTGTGGCATCATCATGGTTGTTTCACATACTGATAGATGGAGTTGTAAAAGAAGTGAAGGCTAGGGTGTTGGGAAGAGGTGTTGGATGATAAGTTAGAGAATTAGATACCAAGTGATTGTTGAAACAGATGCTCATTGCCGATAACAGTTCTTTTGATAGTTTCTGGAGGAAAGTTGCAGAGGTTGTTGAAGGAATTTGAAAGGGAATGTAAGGAATAAATTAAAAGTTAACATGGGAAAGAGGAAGGTAAAGAGAATAACAATCAAGACAGTGAAAGACTAGGTATGAGAGTGGAAGGAAGGAATATGGAGGAAGTGACTGTGTTCAGATCTTTGAGAGTGAATCAGTCGACAGATGGGTCTATGGCAAGTGGTTCACAATTCAGGAAGAAGGAAGATAAGGAAAGTTAATAGAGAAGATGTAAAGGTAGGAAATCGAGTCTCCGTTCTCCAGGACGAGTGTACTTCAGTGGTTATTGAGATTAAAGGTACCGCTGACTCCCCTGCGTATCAAGGTAAGAATATTCTGATTATGGGAGATTCTCAAGTTAGATATATGGACCGTGCTTTTTGTAGCAAAGATAGGAAGGTCAGACAGAGGGTATGTTTCCCAGGAGCTGGCGTTGGTGACATAGTCAGCAAGTTGGATAATATTATGTCAGGTAATGGGAACAAGCCCATTATCTGTCTTAGTGCTGGTGGAAAGGACATCGGGAAGGGCAAGAGACAGGAGCTAATGGATAAGTACAGGTCAGTCATAGATGTAGTCAGGTCTAAAGGAAGGATCCCAATCATATGTAGCATCTTGCCTAGAAGGGGAGTGGGCAATGAATGGATGTCTAGGGCAATTGATATAAATTGCTGGCTAGACAGGTACTGCAAGGAACTTGCAGTCCCATTCACTGGTAACTGGGACAAATTCTATGGCAAACATGATATTTATGAAAGGGATGGGGGTACATCTCTCTGGGGCTGGAGTGGTTACATTAGCCAGTTCGATTGAGGAGGTCATTGGTGACTTGTCTAGGACTTTAAACTGATAGATTATAGAGGTATGGGTGTTTGTGGGAAACAATCAGGCTGCAGTACTAGGGTGGAAAACAGTAGATATTACCAGGATACTTCAGGGATATGTTTAAATGAAAATATTCAAAACAAAGTTGCTAGTAATGGCAAAGCAATTGTTTAACAAAAAAAGACAGATAGTAGAAGGCAACGAGTGACTAGCTCCCTTAAGGTAATATAGATATTATTGCTATAATGGAGATCTGGTCAACTTGAAAGATAGAGAAATGCCTTCTGAATGCAGTGTACAGGGTTATACACTATTCCACACTGATAGGGTCAACAGGTAGGGTGGTGGAGTGGCGGTGTATGTCAGAGATAATTTAAATTGTTGTGTCAGTCACGATATGAGATTAGAAACATCGGACACAGAATCTGTTTCCCTACAGTTTCTCGAGGGTCGTGAAAAAATAATTATGGGTGTGATTTATAGGCACCCAAGCTTGATAGGGAGTGAGTAAGATGCTATAGGACCAAATTCATAAGGCATCTAGATATGAAAATGTTGTATTAATGGGAGATTTTAACTTTAGACAAATTGACTGGAACAAAGTGACCGGAAATCTTGAGTCTACTGACTTTCTTGATATGATTCAGGATTGCTTTTTTAAACAGTTTGTGACAGAACAAACTAGAGGAAACAATCTACTTGACTTGGTTCTTGCCAACAAAGAATCACTAATTGATAATCTGGAGGTTAATGATGAGCTTGGGGAAAGCAATCACAAATCACTTAGTTTCAGTACATCATGGAATTACCCAGATAACTGCAATCAAGTCTCTGTTCCAGACATCCACTTGGCTGACTTCATGGGGCTGAGAAATTACCTGGGTGGGCTAAATTGGGATGACCTGACTATGGGTCAGGTTGGTTGTGTTGGTTGCCAATACGACGTTTTTCAGAGCATAGTTATAGCTGCCCAGACAACTTTTGTTCTGAGTAGAGAAATTAGATCTAGCAAAAATGATCCCAGATGGATAAACAATAAATCAAAACATCTCACTGGTCAAAAGAGAGGCATATATAGGTGTATCAAAAGAGAGGATGTGCAATTAAGAAATCAATATATTCAATTAAAGAGAGAAATGAATAAGAAGAGCAAAAGGGGATTATGAGGCTAAAGTCGCAAGGGATTCGAAGACTAACCCAAAAGGGTTATTTCAGGTATACAGAAGTAAAATTAGGGACAAGATAGGCCCATTTAAGAGTAACTAAGGTCAGATCACTGATAGTGATAAGAATTTGTGTGAAATTTTCAACACTTACTTCCTCTCAGGTTTTACTCAGGAAGATACTAGCGAAATTCCAGAAATAATAAATTATATAGAACAGGGCGATAATGAAGTATGCACGATTAGGGTAACTAGTGGCATGGTCCTCAGACAAATAGAGAAATTAGAACCTACCAAATACCCAGGTGACAGGTCCTTGTCTTCGAACTATAGACCAATAAGCCTTACCTCTATAGTGGGAAAATTTATGGAATCAATATTTGCCGAGACAATTCGTAACCGTCTTGAAAAGCATAAATTGATTAATGAATCTCAGCACGGTTTTACGAACGGGTGTTCCTGCCTTACGAATTTACTAACTTTTCACTAAGGTATTTGAGAAGGTAGATAATGGTATTTAATATAATATTGTGTATATGGACTTCAGTAAGGCATTCGATAGAGTTCCACATCAGTAGCTATTGAGAAAACTTAGGTACACGGAACTGGAGGATAATTTTTTTCTTTGGTAGAGGCATGGTTGATAAATAGGCAGCAGACAGTTTGGGAAGAAATGGGGAGAAATCAGAATGGGGGCACGTCTCAAACCATGTTCCTCGGGGGTCAATGTTGAGCCCCTTGTTCAAAATTTACATAAACGACTTAGATGAGGGAATAAATAGCGACAGCCAAATTTGTTGATGACATCAAAATAGGCCGTCCAATTCATTGTAAAGAGGACATTAGAGCACTCCAGGATGATTTGAATAGACTGATGCAGTGGTCGGAGAAGTGGCAGATGCAGTTTAATATAGACGAACGCAAAGTTCTAAATGTTGGAAAGGAAAATAACCATGGCACATATAAACTAAATAATGTAGATGTTAATTTTACTGATTGCAAAAAGGATTTAGGAGTTCTGGTTAGCAGTAATCTTAAAACCAAGACAACAGTGCAGGAGTGTTCGAAATAAAGCTAACAGAATCCTTGGCTCCATATCAAGAAGTATAAATATTAGAAGTCCTCAGGTTGTTCTTCAACTCTATATATCTTTGGTTAGGCCTCATTTAGAGTATGCTGCTCAGTTCTGGTCACCGTACAAAGGAGGATGACAAAGTTGATCCCATGTATCAGAAATCTTCCTTATGAGGATAGAATGAGGACCCTGACTCTGCACTCTCTAGAAAGGCATAGAATTAGGAGACATATGATTGAGGTGAATAAATGGAAAACAGAAATGAATAAAGGGGATGTGAATAGCGTGCTAAAAAATTCTAGCATAGACAGGACTCTCTTCAATGGTTTTTAAGCTGGAAAATTTCAGATTCGGGAAGGATATAGGAAAGCACTGGTTTGGTAATAAAGTTGTGGATGAGTGGAACAAACTCCCGAGTACCGTCATAGAAGCTAAGACTTTGTGTAGTTTTAAAAATAGATTAGATAAATACATGAGTGGGTGTGGGTGAGTATGAGTTTGACCTGACTGGCTTGTGCTACTGGGTCAGATGCCGTGGTCCTTCCTTAAGTGAATGTGACCTGACCTGACAAGATTAAGGCATTGACTTAAGCCGATAAAAGAATTGGACCTGCCTCGCATGGGCCAGTAAGCCTGCTGCAGTGTTCCTTCTTATGTTCTTATGATAGACGAGGAGAACAGTAAAGGAAAATTGGTTCATTGTGGCATCTGTGGAGACAGCGACCTGTATCTGTTGAGGCAAAAGAGAGGAATGTGCCAGAGTATAGTGTTGTCAACAGTGTCAACGTTGCAGCTAGGAAGAGGCTTAGGACAGTGGAGATGTAGTGTTTGAGCGATTGGTGACGTGACAACATTGTGCAGAGAAGTCGTAGTATGGAGTTAACAAACCTGGGCTGGAGGTTAGGAGGTGCAGGGGGTCGTTCATGGAGGTGAGTGTTGGAGGTGAGTGTTGGAGGTGAGTGTTGGAGGTGAATGTTGGAGGTGAGTGTTGGAGGTGAGTGTTGGAGGTGAGTGTTGGAGGTGAATGCTGGAGGTGAGTGTTGGAGGTGAGTGTTGGAGGTGAGTGTTGGAGGTGAGTGTTGGAGGTGAGTGTTGGAGGTGAGTGTTGGAGGTGAGTGTTGGAGGTGAGTGCTGGAGGTGAGTGTTGGAGGTGAGTGTTGGAGGTGAGTGTTGGAGGTGAGTGCTGGAGGTGAGTGTTGGAGGTGAGTGTTGGAGGTGAGTGTTGGAGGTGAGTGTTGGAGGTGAGTGTTGGAAGTGAGTGTTGGAGGTGAATGTTGGAGGTGAGTGTTGGAGGTGAGTGTTGGAAGTGAGTGTTGGAAGTGAGTACTGGAGGTGAGTGTTGGAGATGAGTTTTGAAGGTGAGAGTTGGAGACGAGTACTGGAAGTGAGTGTTGTAGGTGAGTGTTGGAAGTGAGTGTTGGAAGTGAGTACTGGAGGTGAGTGTTGGAGATGAGTTTTGAAGGTGAGTGTTGGAGATGAGTACTGGAGGTGAGTGTTGTAGGTGAGTGTTGGAAGTGAGTACTGGAGGTGAGTGTTGTAGGTGAGTGTTGAAAGTGAGTGTTGGAAGTGAGTACTGGAGGTGAGTGTTCAAGGTGAGTGTTGGAAGTGAGTACTGGAGGTGAGTGTTGGAGATGAGTTTTGAAGGTGAGTGTTGGAGATGAGTACTGGAGGTGAGTGTTGTAGGTGAGTGTTGGAAGTGAGTACTGGAGGTGAGTGTTGGAGGTGAGTGTTGGGGGTGAGTACTGGAGATGAATGATGGAGATGAGTGTTGGAAGTGAGTACTGGAGGTGAGTGTTGGAGGTGATTGCTGGAGGTGAGTTTTGGAGGTGAGTATGGAGATGAGGTGATG